>CANNZV010000641.1:0-64045 GCA_947561585.1 Caprella mutica
GTACATAGGGTGTGTATTAGGTACACAGGGGGTGTATTAGGTACATAGAGTGTGTATTAGGTACATAGGGTGTGTATTAGGTACATAGGGTGTTTATTAGGTACACAGTGTGTGTATTAGGTACATAGGTTGTGTATTAGGTACATAGAGTGTGTATTAGGTACATAGGGTGTGTATTAGGTACATAGGGTGTGTATTAGGTACATAGGGTATGTATCAGGTACATAGGGTATGTATCAGGTACATAGGGTGTGTATTATGTACATAGGGTGTGTATTAGGTACATAGGGTGTGTATTAGGTACATAGGGTGTGTATTAGGTACATAGGGTGTGTATTAGGTACATAGGGTGTGTATTAGGTACATAGGGTGTGTATTAGGTACATAGAGTGTGTATTAAGTACACACTGTGTGTATTAGGTACATAGGGTGTGTATTAGGTACATAGGGTGTGTATTAGGTACATAGGGTGTGTATTAAGTACACAGTGTGTGTATTAGGTACATAGGGTGTATATTAGGTACACAGGGTGTGTATTAGGTACATAGGGTGTGTATTAGGTACATAGTGTGTGAATTAGGTACATAGGGTGTTTATTAGGTACACAGTGTGTGTATTAGATACATAGGGTGCTTAATAGGTACATAGGGTGTGAATTAGGTACATAGGGTGTGTATTAGGTACATAGGGTGTGTATTAGGTACATAGTGTGTGAATTAGGTACATAGGGTGTTTATTAGGTACACAGTGTGTGTATTAGATACATAGGGTGCTTAATAGGTACACAGTGTGTGTAATAGATACATAGGGTGTGTATTAGGTACATACTTTGTATAATTGGTACATAGTTTGTTTCATTTGGTTTTAAATTCTGACAAAAAGTGTAAAAAATATCATGAATACCAACAAAATTCCCCTCTACAAAAAGATACAAATTATATTCCACTTGTGATGAAATATCTATTTACAGTTAATACAAATAATATTCCACTAGGAATGAACTCCTACGGTGAAAAACATTCATACGACATCTATATTTAGCCAATACTAATTTAAAGATAGTAGCTCCGAAGTCAGTACCCCGATGTATATTTTTCTAAGTAGTTTCTTTATAGAATGTTTTTGTATTATGTTACTTTACCTAATATTATTACTTGCGAATAAATATGAAAATATGTGAATGAAAAAGCATCTAGATTTCAAGAGTTATATACAGTTGACTCTTATTATAATTATTTACTTATATAACTCTTTTTTCCGACAACATTTCATAGTTCGATATAGCAATCAATTCTCATATTTAAAATTTTTTTTAGGCTAAAAAGCACCATTAATTTCAGATTATAACACATTTTTTTCTGAATTACAAGCAATAGTTTTTTCTAATTGTAAGCAATAGTTTTAACAAAATTAAATAAAAACTCTGATTTAAAAACATATTTGAGAATAAAATGAATGGAAAAGGAAACTATACTGCTTAGAATCGATATTATATTCCAAAGAATAGCAAAATATAGAAGCCTTCATTTTAACGCTACTTTTCAAAATGGCTACCGATTTTTTTTTTCTTTCAAAAATAGCTTCAAATTTTGTTACCTATTTGACTCTATTATAAGAGTAAAAATAAGAAAATGAATACCTATATAAACTTTTGCATTTACAAGCATTTAAGATGAATAAATATGATACATATGATATTAAATATATATCTTAATAGTGTCAGAAAATACTTTTTTATATTAATGTTTATAAAAAATATTTTATTAATAAATGTAGAGATATTCCTTATATTTGCCAAGAAATTCTTTTAAGCAAGTAAAATTAGAAATAGAAAGCAAAGATTATTATTAAGAGGTTATTTAAATTTGAAAGCTTGAAACCGGAAATTTGAAAGCTTGAAACCTGATATTTGAAAGCTTGAAACCTGAGATTAAAAAACTTGAAACCTGAAATTAAAAAACTTGAAACCTGAAATTTGAAAGCTTGAAACCTGAAATTAAAAATATTGAAACCTGAAATTTGAAAGCTTGAAACCTGAAATTAAAAATATTGAAACCTGAAATTTGAAAGCTTGAAACCTGAAATTAAAAATATTGAAACCTGAAATTTGAAAGCTTGAAACCTGAAATTAAAAATATTGAAACCTGAAATTTGAAAGCTTGAAACCTGAAATTAAAAATATTGAAACCTAAAATTAAAAAGCTTGAAACCTGAGATTAAAAATATTGAAACCTAAAATTAAAAAGCTCGAAATCTGAAATTTGAAAGCTTGAAATCTGAAATTTGAAAGCTTGAAACCTGAAATTTGAAAGCTTGAAACCTGAAATTTGAAAGCTTGAAACCTGAAATTTGAAAGCTTGAAACCTGAAATTTGAAAGCTTGAAACCTAAAATTTGAAAGCTCGAAACCTGATAAAAACCTAAAACCTTCACCGTTGAGTTTAAATAACCTCTTAATAATATGGATTTCCCTTTGAGTTAAAATCTTTTCCATCAAGGGAAAGATTATTTATTCATTAAGTTAAAAGAGATTTCATCAGTAAAGAAAATAAAACAACAATTAGGATGAAAATGTAATTTTTTAACATTTACTTACTTATAATTTACCTACTTTTTTTACTTACGTTTTGATTCCCTACTTTTTAAGTCATTTACTGGTTACAAAACGTCCAACATAGTTAGACGATTTCAGTCGAAGCGTAAGTCCATCTTTATCTTATCATTTCTACCAATTTTTATATCGCATTTTTCACGTGAATTTGATTAGCTGAATTTTTTGATTAAACTATAGCTTCTAAAAAGATATTTGAATTCTATATCATATAGATATTACACACAGAATATCAGCCGTATTATACACTCTTTTCATGGCTATACAATAAATACAAATAGTATTCCTCAAATCTTAACAGTTGCGGGTGATTCAAACTAGGATTGAAATGGGTGAAAGGGACCACCCTAAATGGGACAATGGACCTAATCACTGCCTGGGGCCGGGACCAGGACAAACGGACGATAATGAAGACAAATTGAGCTTTGTCAGATGCTATACATTGTCTGTCTGTCCGTCTCTATTGATTGTACAGCAAAATGGCTGACAGAGAGAAAAATTTTCCGTTAAGTAAGTTTTAGTTGGGGTTCAAATGCAGTGAATTCCTTTATTTTAAAAGCATAAATAAGGTATTTAAAATCATCACAATATCAAGAAAATGAAGTGTAATGTATGTAGACACATTTGTATTAATTATATATATAAATGGTTAGCTGAATTTATAAAATTATTCAAAAAATCCAAGATGAATAATTGCAATTCTCTTCAGTTTTAAAATAAAATACAATATAAATTTATTTGATAGTAATAACAACTGTAGTTTTTATTTCAACAAGTTGGGTAAATAAAATTGTCAAAAACTGAAGTAAAAAGTTTTTCAAATATATTGATTATGAATGAATAGTTTTAGTTAAAAATAATAACCCATTTTCTTATATATTACCCATAAATGGATATTATACTCGAGTGAATTTTATTCTTAAATTGTATATTATTTTAAAGGTAGCGCTATTTCTCGCTAAAACATTAATTACTGAACAAAATTTAATTAAAATATTCAAAATTAAATATCAACTTCAAGTATATTTTATGATGTTTCTATTAAATAAATACTATTAAATTATTGTGGACAGTTAACAATTAAATTAAATTAATTTTTAATGAAAATGGACCTTAATGAATAATAAAATTCTCCTTTTTGATATATTAAAATAGTCTAAAGGTTATATATAGAATTGCTTTAAAATGGTAAACAAATGTTGATGAGTCATCAAAATTAGTGGAATTTGTTCTGGGTAGAAACATACAAATAATATTCCACTAGAGAAGGCATATCAAATGTATATTTATGTTCAAATTCATTAATTCAAATAAGAAGTATAATATATAAGCTGACGAATTCGTTCTAATAAGTTATTAATGATTAGAAAGATACAATAATTATTATTCAATTAATTACATTATTGTTATTTAATGGTAATTGTGTTCAATTCCCGTTTATTCATTTTCATCTCCTTAATTTTGAAATAAATAAAAGAATTTAATAATTGAAACTTGTAGGTTCATAGGTTTAATACAATATTTTGTAAGTTAATATTATACATGAATAACGTTAATACTAATACTAAATATATATATTAGTCAATAATATTTTTTGAATATTAGTCAATGTTACATATCTTCAAGTTGATATTGTTCATTTCGAGAGAATCATATACTATTTTATTCATGATTTTCACATTGACTATACAGACGTACAGTATACAGACGTACAGTATACAGACGTACAGTATACAGACGTACAGTATACAGACGTACAGTATACAGACGTACAGTATACAGACGTACAGTATACAGACGTAAAGTATACAGACGTACAGTATACAGACGTACAGTATACAGACGTACAGTATACAGACGTACAGTATACAGACGTACAGTATACAGACGTACAGTATACAGACGTACAGTATACAGACGTACAGTATACAGACGTACAGTATACAGACGTAAAGTATACAGACGTACAGTATACAGACGTACAGTATACAGACGTACAGTATACAGACGTACAGTATACAGACGTACAGTATACAGACGTACAGTATACAGACGTACAGTATACAGACGTAAAGTATACAGACGTACAGTATACAGACGTACAGACTCACCCTCTCAAGCGCTTCCTGTCATCCCACTCAAGATGCAGTTACAGTGAGTGGGAAGAGAGGGTTTTGAGGGGGAAGAGAGAGGAGATTAGAGATTGAGGAAAATAGAGCGTATCTTCACTGATGTACTCCAATGAAATTTGATGTATTTTCGTTTAAAATGTAATGAATTTGGTGTGATTATTTGACCGACTCCTGATTATAAAATTCCATGCAAGAAATTTAAGGATTTATTCCTGTGATATTAAGGAAATATCCCAGGAATAAATCCATCTTGCCTGAGATATTCCCTTACACTCTGAGAAATTCTTATGCACCCAAGTGTTTCGAGTTCACACTATGGCTTTGTCTACAAAGCGAGACACTTTAGTGCATCAAACTATAGTTTTGATGCACTTAAGCTCGAAAGTGCATCAGTTCGAAGCACTTTAGTGTCTCAAATTTTCCTTTGCGAGAATATTTTTTCATCATTTTAACAAATTTATAGCTGAGAAGCTAAAGAGCATCGAACTGATACACTTTACTGCATCAAAACTATAGTTTGATGCACTAAAGTGTCTCGACCCAAGTCTTTCGGGTGAACTCAAAACACTTGGGTGCATCATTTAGAGTGTAATATCCCAGGAATAAATCTTTCTTGCCTGGGAAACGTTAGTCAACTGTACATATTCATAACTCTTTAATTCAAAAGGCGACATAGCATTCACCCTTTGTGTACTTCGATCCCTCTACTTCTCTAACTAAAATCTTAGTTTCTTCACTTCACAGTTCGGATTTTTCTATTCTATTTTTCGACAAAGTTTAATATAAGAGAGAGTTTAATTTTTAACGTCCCACTAAAGTTTGCAGCGAACGACGCGCTAACGGTCTCAGGCGGAGCAAATGGGACCTAAAATCGGCTCCTTATTGCCCATTTGGTGCGGAAGAATACACTGAGATGGCGCTAGATGTCAACGCGTAGACATTGGCGGAGTAATACACAGTGAAGGCTTTAGACATTACATAAATAACACAGTGAAGGTGCTAAATGTCAATGCTTTAGGTATTATATATAAAACACAGAGAAGGTGCTAGATGTCAGCGTGAAGACATTTGCGGAATAATACACTGAGAAAACACTAGATGTCAACGCGTAGACATTGGCGGAGTAATACACTGAGAGGACACTAGGTGTATGTGCGTAGACATTGGCAAAGGAATACACAAAGAGGGTACTAGATGTCAGCGCGTAGATATTGGCGGAATAATACACAGAAAAGGTACTAGATGTCAGCGCGTAGATATAGGCAAAAGAATACACAAAGATGACGTTAGATGACAGTGCGTAGACTTTGGTAGAATAAAACATATAGTGGTTTCAGTCTGGAAAATTTGGTTTCGGAATTATATATGGCCTCTCAACATGAATGAACATTATGTAGTTTGATGTATCCGTTAGTTTGTTATACTGCACACTTCATGATTGTTTAAAAACCTGGCAGGAGGTTTCGGTGGGCGGCACGCCCCCTGTTGCATCTAACTGATTATTTTTATTTATTCCTCAGCCCGAAAGTTCCGAGACTTAATTTTCCGCTCAAATCTTATGTTAAATAAATGTCAAAAATAATAATGTTACGCATCATTTTACGACGGTTAATAATGTTTTTTTACTTTTAATAACACTACACATTTTAGTATTCATAATTTCAACTATTTCTAATATTGTTCTTTAATAAAATCATTATAAAACGAGACCGAATTTTCATAAAAACCCTACATAGAGAAGATGCTAGATACCAGTGCGTAAACATTGGCGGAATAATGCTATATGAGAGCGTAGACATTAGCGGAAGAATACACAAAATGTGGAACTGAATGTCAGCGCGTAGTCATTTGCGGAATAATACCTAGGTACTGAAGAAATACAGTAAATTGGAAAGCAATTTCTGGAATCTTTATGGCAGGAAATAAGAGGGAAACAAATGAGATTTTAGAGTAATGCTCACTGTAAAACTACCTACCTACTGATAGTACAGAGTATTCTTAGAGCTAGTGACTATCTCGTAAAATAAAGAAAAATAACATAAAGAGCTTAAACAAAACACTAATTATTTCACCTACTCTATAAATTTGTAATCATATACTGGAAATTCATTCATCATAATGAATAGATGTATAGATCCCAAAATCCAGTTTAAAATATTTATAAAAAGTAAAAAATTAGTAATTTTTGACATTTATTCAACATGAAATTTGAGCGGAAAATTCGGTCTCGGAATATTCGGTCTCAGGTATAAATAAAACTTATGAATTAGATGAATCGGGAGGCGTGCTGTGAATTATGATAAACACTTCATGATATCATTTTCATATTTAAATGATGTTAATATATCAATTTCAATGCCCATATGAGATCAGAACTGCAGATAGCGCAATAATCACTTTAACCACATAAATACAAATGAGAAGGATATACCAAGGAGAATATATAGCAATTAAATCAAGTTAATGTATGCAAAAAATCTCCTTTCAGTGAATCTATTTTCTGAACCAAATACAAGGGGTTCGATGAATTAGAATATTTATTACTGTAAAAAGCTACTTCGTATATTAATTTAAAAATAAAATTTCCAATTTCAGACAAAATGAAGATTAAATCATTTATCAAATATAAAACATAGGTACAGTCAAAAGGTATGTACCTATGAAGTATATTATTCTAAAAGGCATTTAAATTATAAATAGAGATCAGTACATGGATAATTTTAATCAAAGGTTAAAATCGAGCAGATCGGAAAAGTTTAATTCAGTTATTATGTCTCTTGAATTTTTATCGTATCAAATATATTTATTGAAACCATTAAATTATAATTACAATTAATTTCATATCAGTATTAACTACATATCAGTACAAATTAATTACATATCAGTATTTCATTAACATTAATTAAATATAAATTACCAAAATAGATTAAAATAAAGTAAAAAAAAAATCAGGAAAAATAAATACCTAAATATTAAAATCATTTATGTACAAAATTCATCCATTGTATAAATTCATCAAAAAAAAAGCAGAAATGCATTACGAATTTAAGAGTAAACCATAAATAAGCAATTTTGCTTTGTAAATTTCCAAGGCAGCCATTCACGCGGCTCCATCTTAACAACAAACAATAACAACTTTTCTCTGTTTGTTCCACAACAATCAAACCTAAGTTAGGAGTGTCATTACCATAGCAACCGTGTCGTTACCATGACAACTGTCAGAGAGATGATACAAATCATCTAAGCCACGCCTACCAGAGTATATAAGCTCCGCCCATTAAATCATTCATGGCGACGAGTTCAGTCAATGTGTGTAATATAAAATTCTATTCAAATCATAAGACAATATATTTAGTTTGAATATACCTAATTGTTTTTAGAAAAAAGAATGATTATTTATAATAAATAATGATTAATTGTAAAATAGCCCTTACAATAATACTATATGCTTTGCAACTTCTATCTTTAAAATAGTTGCCATCAACTGCCATTGTAAGATTTCCAAAAAAAATTATAGGGATGTTACAAATTATCGGACATGTAAAAAATATTTAATTTTACATCTTGACTCACTATTTACAAATACGAATTAGTTTTAATTACGAGTTTAAATGCTATACATGTTATAATTTATACATGAAACAACGAAACAATTTAATGTTGAAATAGTACAGTACCTTCCTATAATATTGTATGTACAATGCGAAAATACTAAATTTATAATATTCAACAGCCCCATTAAGCCCAAATGACTTTGCGAGCATCCTATATATTTATTTCAAACCAAAAATAAATAAAAATAATGAAATTGAAACGAACTAGTTTGTACCTAATTATTAAACAAGCAAAGTTTTGGAAGTAACACAACCTATTGTCAAATATTTTCTGATTTTTTCTCTTAATGACTGGTAGATTGTTCGGTGTTCCATGGCACAAATTAATGCCTAAATACAATAAATATTTCTCAAAGTTTTCTAATTACCTTCGCAGAATGCGGAAAGGTATATAGTATATTATAGACGGCATTTATTTATTTATCATCTTGTTATTCGCTTAACTGAAAAATTATTCAACCAAATTGCATGAAATTTAGTGAATCGATTGGTCCATGTCAAGTGACCTGCTGGTAGAATTTTGGGAGCGACCCGTTCAAAGGTCAAGGTCATGGTCATTTATAACTCAAAAAGTATTGAACCATATTGCATGAAACTTGGTGGGACGATTTGTCAATATACAGAAACTATTTTATCAGATTTTGGGAGCGATCGGGTCAAAGGTCAAAGCCATTTGTAACTCAATAACTCAAAAAGTATTCAACCAAAGTGCCTGAAATTTGATGGTACCATTGGTCAATGTCCAGGAACCATCTGGTACAATTTTAGGAGTGATCCAATTAGTGAACATTTTCTACTTCTCGGTCAGTACTCCACCGAGGAACCTGAGCCTTCACCTCGACCGGCAACATTGCCATGTCACAACGCCGCTCAACACAAAGCACTCAACTCAACCGTACAACGTGAGCAGCATTACAAAAACTCCAAGCGAATACCCAACTCCACTCAAGTATACCACTCCCACTACTTCACGCGAGCATTCAACACCATGCAACCCTCAAACCTGATCTCTAATAGACATCTACAGCCGAGATGGTTCATGGTTCACCTCTACGTCTAATCAAAAGTTATCGTTCCAAGGATAACCTTCTCTCTAGCGGGAGGGTATATGTAGCGGTCTCTAGCCGTTCTAAGAAATAAGCCAGTTACCCCTCCAAACAATATTTCTTTATTTCATTTATATATTTATTAAAATAAAACTCATTGTATTTTTATTATTCTATTTGTTTTCTCTAATGGAAATAATTTCTCATATTTCTATTCAATCATTATATTTCATATGTAACACATTATTGTATTTTAGTTAATTTAGATTAGTATAAATTGAATAGTTTGTAAGTGTTTTTGATACAATAAATCTGGTATCTCTTATGGTTTTCATTCTCGTTGACATGTTGCTATAAGAGATATTTATAAGACTGTTACCATAGTCTGGAAACCTTGCCTTAACGAACTAAATACGGCGGCAAGTTTGGCACACAAGGTTTCCCTAACGGACTAATAACGGCGATGGTAACTCACAACGTCTTACAGTATAATCTAGTTTCCCATTATATAATTTATCGTGGTGTACCCATACCAATTTAAAAAAAAATCTACAAGCATTAAAATTAGGAGCTTGTTTTTGGAAATCAGTAAACTGTCGAAAAATCATTACAGATACATTTTTCTTTTGACTGTAGTTCATATAAGTACCTACGGGTAAGACATAAATTGATCATTATTAGGGTTGTGACAATATGCATTTAAAATCATAGATCTTAAAAACATCATAGATGAAACTAAATGAAATGGTATCGAATACTACATACCGCTGGTTTAGAACGATTCAATACTCTTTAATTCAAACCGTCTGTAATATTTTCAGGATCTATGATTTTAAACGCATATTGTCACAACCCTGATCATTATATGCTCACGGTATGAAATGCTTAAGAACTATAGTCTATTTTAAAACCTTCTCGAACATTAAATTTTGGTCTAGATATTTTCCAAAAAAATTTATGCAATCAGTTTGAGTTAGTATATCATTATCAGGGTTGTCATAATATGCTTTTAAAATCTTAGGAGTATAAAAGATGAAATGGTATCGAATACTATATACCGCTGGTTTAGAACCATTCAATTCTCTCCCTTCATAATATTTTCTGGATCTGTAACATTAAAAGCATATTATCACAACCTATTTTGATTACAGGGACTGGTTTTGTAGGGAAAAAATAAATCAATACGTAATAATTCATACATTAATACGCAATAATTCAAAAATTAATATGTAAACTTCAACAAGTGGGACGAGCAAGGAAAATTTATTATGAAAATTAGGTCCTATTATTTTTTTCTTTCTATAACCGAAAACTTAGGACTTACCCTATTTATTTAGCTGATAATAAAAAATATAAGTAAACTATCCCATTTATTAAAAACATGAGTAACAATTTATTTTACATATAAAATAGCTAATCTGAAAGACACTTGTGGACTCGTGGAGCTAAAAATCATATCATTGAATTCACGTTAAGAAAGAGATGGACAACTTTTTGCTTCAAATAATTGAGAAGGTCAAGACCATAAAATGTAATTTTAAATGTTTTGATTTTATTTGTTTCACGGAATGAGGAAAAATGGAGTTTCATATCATAAAACTTTGAGAGAAAATCACCCTTTTTATCAGTCTAATTTACTAATTTTTGACTCATTTTCTTGTAGTGACTCTTCATCTTGTTTTCTTTTGGTTGAAACTGACTCTTGCTCCTGTGAAAATATATTAATTAATTAATAATTCAAATAATTAACTGATGATTTGAACAGTGATATATTTTTAATTAGATGAAATGATTACATGATCTAGGGTAAACTCCTAGTTATACGACGGTTCCACATTTACGATCGTTATAAGAAAGTAGCAATATAATGATTATTATTTAACTTGTATTTTGATTGGTAACCATGATACCAGTAGGTATCATGGATACCAATCAAATATAAGTCAACTAGCTACCGATAATTATTATCATATGCTCTTTTCTAATTATGATCGAAAATGTGTTACAGTCCTATAACTCGAAAGTTACCCTAAGTTGAAAATTCAAATAAAAAGAAAATCTAGATAATATATATGATTATATTTTATCATGTTGTAAAAAAATAATCTAGTCACAAATACATAATATTGCTAGAACATAAATAAACCTAAAATAATACATAAACATAAATCAATAGGTAGGTAGCTACATGAAGAATTCCAATAATATTGAGAACAAATGAAAGGAGACATGATGATGAAGCTTCTAAAATAGCTCAGACGATATATACAATAAAGTGTGAAAATTTCGTGCACAATTGTTCAGAAAAGTTTAGTTAAATTTTGAATCAAATAAATCTTATGAAAAATGGATTTAAAAAAATTTCAATTTAATTTCTATAAAAACTAAAGGATAGCTGATAGTTCACATTTTCCTTTATAATGCATTATTCTTATTTATTTCAATGGATAACCATGGTATATATTTAGCTAATACTCACATTTGATGGTAATGCGGGTATTCTATTAAAGTATTCCACATCATTTGGTAAGGGGCACCCTGTGAAGAAATAAAGAGTTAGTAAATTTAATACCTATATATTCTAATCTAGAGATCGGTTTGATTAATTTATGAATAGAGAAAACTGTTTATACCTAGTAAAAATACAAGGTAAACAGTTCTTCAAGAATTAAACATGGCAATTCATAAGCAAACATACCGAGTCTAACAATAAAAATAGAAATGATGTAAATATAACGGTAGCTATTGCAGATTAATATAGTTTGCGTTCTTTTGGGATACAAGTTTCATTAGCTAGTAATTTCTAACGATAAATTTGAGACTTATTACCTTAAAATATATAAATTGGAAAATATTTAAAAATTTGAATATCATCCAGATCTTCTAGTCAGAAATAATTTTAAGAGATTAAAGGAATTTCAAATTTCTCCTAATTCATAAAAAGTCGCAATTTTCTTCAATTAAATTCTGGTTATCCAAAATATAATTAAATATCAAACTGCACACATCTAACACGCACCGTTCATAATGTTCGTCCACTTCTGTTCATCATAACGCTCGAACAGAACTATCAACTCGAACTTGTCAGTGTGGGGGAACATGTCTACTGCCACAGCTCTGAAAAAAGATATTATATAGTTAGTGGGTAAACAAAACAAAGGAACTTTTCTGCAAACAAACAAAAGGGAAGAACTATAAAATCTGACAGGGAAGAAGAACTATAAAATCTGACAGGGAAGAACTATAAAATCTGACAGGGAAGAACTATAAAATCTGACAGGGAAGAAGAACTATAAAATCTGACAGGGAAGAACTATAAAATCTGACAGGGAAGAAGAACTATAAAATCTGACAGGGAAGAACTATAAAATCTGACAGGGAAGAACTATAAAATCTGACAGGGAAGAAGAACTATAAAATCTGACAGGGAAGAACTATAAAATCTGACAGGGAAGAACTATAAAATCTGACAGGGAAGAACTATAAAATCTGACAGGGAAGAAGAACTATAAAATCTGACAGGGAAGAACTATAAAATCTGACAGGGAAGAAGAACTATAAAATCTGACAGGGAAGAACTATAAAATCTGACAGGGAAGAAGAACTTTAAAATCAGACAGGAAAGAACCATCTTACCTCACAGGGAAGAAGAACTGTCCCCGTATTTTCTTACTGACAGGTCTGCACAGTGAAGTAAAGTTTTGTATCACTTTGCTAGGGTCACATGCCAGATAAATTACAGTGGAGACTTCTTCCTGTCGTCTCAGCGTTGTGATAACGGGTGTGGCTGTAGGGAGACATTATTAGCAATAGTAAATAAATAAGTCTACTAAGTACAATATTGGAGCATCCGAAAATACTTAGATGTGACCGCGATTAAAGCGAATGACACACAAGAGTTTTTGTATTTGTTTTTAAATAAAAATTGTGCTATTATTCAGATAAATGTTCATTTTTATGGAAAATAATTTAAATAAAACTGTGTGCTCATCATGTTTTACGGGCTTTTACCCCTCTATTCAATATTCAATTAATAATACTTATAATATTTGACAGCACTCTGTGAGACGTCATTTGTTTACATCGTTTATATAATGTACAATTGGCCACTCTGGTCATAAGTCAGGCAAACGAAGTGAACAGGAACTTGTTGAAGAAAAATACAAGTGCTAGGAGAAACCTTTAAACTATTATTTTGAAGTTTTTATAATTTAAAAATGAACACCTCTACCAACGTTTTGATTTTTTTTTTAAATTTAAGAATTAGAAATTAATCAGCTTTTATTGAGAATAACATTTGATACTAGAGAAGAACACTAGTACGTTGATAAGTAACATGTATTCAAAAAGACCCTTACGCAATCCAGCTCTGGGAGGATCTACCACCGCCTTCATAGACATTTTCCCGGAGGTGAATATGGAGGGTAGCGTCTGTTCGCAGTTTCCCTCCAAGAAGTCTATGTTCGAGAGGTTGTTCAGAGCTGCATTGTGTCTGGCGTCTAACACCGCCTCTTCTACCAACTCTAGACCAAACGTCTTATGAACTTTCTGCAGAAAAATAATATTCAATTGACAACAGTTCATAGAGAAAATGGACTCAATTTTTCTTGATAATTCTACTACTTAATTAACCTAAAATTTAAGTGATTTATTTATAATAGTAAAATTCAATAATTAATTTATTAGGGGGTTTAACGTCTGCTTCGGAACCAAAGGCCATAACGCTGGCGTCAAAAAGAAATTAAATACAAGGGACTGGAAGAAGCAGTCAGAGAGGAAAGTGGCTCCATGAACAAAGTCACTTACCACCGTCGGTGACAATGCTCATGGATGCAGAGAAGCTACTCCGTGAATACAGTCACTTACCAAGGAATGTGTCGAAACGGGACACAAGCACCGGTGGCTGCACTCACGGATGGAAGAGGGAAATGAAGAGGTGATAGTAAATGAAGCCTACGAGCCTACCTAACACAAAATTCTAAGACCTTTTAGTTGAAGAGCATAACCCTAGCGCTATTCTCTAAAACTGCAAGTAGCGTTAAAAAATGATAAACATGGTAAAAATGAAAAAAGACAATCCATAATCCAAATTACAACAGTTCGGGACCAAAGGGACGCACCCCCCTTTCTCTTCCATTCACCACAGACAGCTTCAGGATAGAGCCCCTGGGGGCTAAAATTCAATAAAATAACGGAATATTATGTCTCTTATTTGAGTCAAACTATTCCAAATCTTAGAAAAAGAATTATAATTGTTTTTCCTAAACCAAAAATAATTTAAATAATTTTTTTCCCTAATCTTATCAAAAAGACAATTTTCAAAAAAAAACTCCTAAGCTAAAGTAGCCTAATTGACAGGCCTCACCTCAGAAAGAGTAATACCAATAGTGCCAGTACCGCAACAAACATCAGCCAGTATTGTGCTACTGTCTACCTGCAGTAAGTCACTCACTGCAGAGTAAAGCTTTTCGCAAGCAGGGGTATTGACCTGATGAAAAACAACACATTCAATTGGAAAATATAAACTCATAAATTAGATATAACTGTAACTCAACTTTGAAGGTTTTCTTAAGATATTTTGGTATTCAGAAGATCTAATTGAGAAAAAATATCTTGATGTTGAGTTTGAAAAAGGTTCAGTTCCGAGTTATCAAACGTTATCATGGTTACAAACTAAAATAACCAGTTGAATAATTAGTATTAGCTATATACCATTTCTTTTAGGGATGGACAAAGTATCTGTATCATCAAATTTTCTGGAATCGGGCCTTGGTGCCGACAAAAAAGTATCGATACTTTGCCGGTACCACCAGTCTTTAAACAATTATTTATCTATTGCAATGAAAAGTTATAATTTATATTAATGTAGCTAACAATGATTTCATAATCTTAATTTTCATGATTCCAAAATTATTAATCTCATTTAAATAATCTAGGTAATGGCATGGTATCTGTGAAAATTTAGGTATCGGTATAGTCATGGTTTCTGTGGAAATTTGGGTATCGTCCCATCCCTATTTTCGTTAGCTCGATGCTTGAAAACTGAAACAGATCGATAACTCGGAACTTACCCTACTCAAATTAAAATCTCATCAAATTTATAATAGTTAATTGTGCATAATAATTAATCTCAAGAGACTTAAAACAGCAAATTAAATCTAACAAACCTGGAAAAATGCCTGGGGTGATATTCTGAAACGCTTGCCAAGGAGTTGTTCGTGGATGTGAGTCTCACCCCAAAGATGAATGTAGTTGTCGTCATTGCTCTCTCTGGAACGGGAATGGTGGGAATTGAATGGGAATGGTAGGAATTGTATGGAATGGTAGGATTTGTATGGAATGGTAGGATTTGTATTGGAATAATAGCTATAGGAATCACTCCTTTGGTCAGAAATTCGTGTTGCACAGTTAGAAACTAACTCCGTTTTAGTATTTAGTCACACTTTTTATTTGTGTTTTGTATAAAAACAATAGTTTAGAGTGCGCTGAACTAAAACTAACTGTTTTCGTTGATGAATGTCATTGATAAAAGATGAAAATTTAAAATAAAACACTGTCACTACATTGCCTAGGTTGCTTTACTCACTTCTGTCCCTCCACCACACAGTACAGAGATGTTATTACATCAGTACATTGCTCAGACACGAACTTCACGAGATTATCTTTGATGGTTTGTATCTCAGCGTCAGCCATGGATTGGGGGTGGATCTGGGGAAAGAAATTGGATTTTAATGCAAGATATTTTTCCAGTAAAAACAAGAGTAATATGATCTTTACAGAAGAGGAGTATTGCTAAAGGGGAGTTGTGTTGTAATTGGAATATTAAAACATCGAAATCGAAAACTAATTCATGTGAATGTTTGGAAATTATTAAGAGATTAGGTAGGTAGATTTAGTGATGATTACATTGATGGAGAATGATAGAATATTGATAAAAAGCAGTCTAACCATCATTATAGATAAGGAAAAGGAGTTTATTATCAATTTATCTTAATGATTACTACATTATTTTAAATTTATTATAGCTAATTGAACCTCTGAAGGTGATACACAAATGGTGGTGAGATGACCTGGTAGCTACAGATTTATAACAAAGAATGTTACAATGGGGAAATAGAAGATTAAATTAAGACAACAATTAATTTTCTATGGCTCCACCATGTAGTTTTCTCTTTGATTCCATCCATTTAATCAGTGTTAAAATTATGGTGGGGCTAACGGGCTATAGAAGACCAAGAGGGAACTCAATATTATAAACTATTATGGCCCACCCATAACTTTCTGATGTTATCCATATAGATCTGCATTTAATTTTATATTGACACTATAACTTTCTATAGAGACTTTTTCCTGATGACTTACCGTGACAGCAACAAGACAGTCCTAATGACTGATGACTTACCGTGACAGCAACAAGACAGTCCTAATGACTGATGACTTACCGTGACAGCAACAAGGCAGTCCCCACAGGTAGAAGTCCTGACTAGCAGTTGTCTCCACACTCCATCGTGACTCACAGGGTCAAATGAGAGGTAAGGGGAGCTGCGGATGTGACCCTCAAACAACTGAGGGGAGAGTATTGGTTAGTGCTAGCAATGCAATGAAAGGTATGGAAAGTAACGAGTTATTGGATGATTCTAAATTATTTCCCCCCGTGTCCAAAATAAGTCACTATCAGTTAAGCTATAGCTAATAATTTGTGCAATGAAAATCAGCTGTTCACCCTATATTAATGGACAATATTATTATCTTTCGAGAAATATAATGAATTTAGTTACCTTGACAACTTTTTTCATTGTACTGCTGACATTCTTTAGTCCCTCTATCGGGCCCACAGACACACTTCCGGATTTGTAACTTGAAATGCGGAAACCAACTGTTTGTTCGTTGTTCTCAGGATTTGTACCTGGGGGAAAATGAAGGATTAAGCAAAAGAATTCATCTCATTCTAAAATAAGTTATGCAATTGTACTTAAGATGATTGCAATTTAGTTCGGAGTTCCTTGTTACTACTGAATGATTTATCTTAGACTAGTGTCTAATGGTAAAAGAAAAAATATATAAAAATTATTTCATATATAAAAAACCAATATATAGCGATAAAACAAAAAATATATATAAAAAATTATTTATATTAAATGTTAAAGCGTGACATTTTTCTTGCAACCAACCAGCCATCCGACAAACACACACTGTGTATTTCAAGATTTACTTAAATAATTAAAATTAAAAACATTCGCAATTAACTTTAGTAGCTAGCTATAACTGATCTCAATTGATAACATCAGTAACTTACCGATGGTGAATTCACATTTGTTCCTATATCCATCAGTGTTGGGAGAAGGAATGATGGGGTCTAACTCACATATCTAGAGAAAGAGAGTGAACACTATGTAAAGATTATTTATTGATATTAACTAGTAACTACAGCATGCCTATTTAATATCAAATAAGTCTATAGATATAGCTAATGAAAAGAAACAATTGTATTATACACAAAGTTGTGTCACAATAATCTGATATCTACTTAATTAGTTAGGCTGGTTGTTACAGAATAGGTTATGATATATCAATCAGAAAATGGTTAAAGGTGAAATAGATTCATGACCTATGTCAACACCCACTTTCCGAGTACTGTAAGTGTCCAATGATTGTGTGGTTTGAGGTTACCCTATTTATATATTTTTCAAATTTGTTAAGAAAATGACAAGAAATTAAAGACAATTCAAAAGAATAGCTACCCAACAATAAGGATGCCGAGCAACATTAAAGGTCCTCTCCAAGCAAATTTTTTATTGCTTAAATCAACGAAGCTAATGTTACTGATCATTTTACTGCAAACCGCATCAAATTTGATGTCATATTCTAAATTTTGTAAGCTTTTGAAGATTTAAAGAATCAAAACTCTACAAAACCTATTTTACTTCCGACTTACTAATTTAAGAAATTTTCAGCCTGAAGAAAAAGAATGTACACCATTTGTTTTGATTGTCAACTAAGTATTAGGTATAATAAATACATTTAATGTTCTTGTTAAGGCATAACATTAAATAAAATTATTATAGATACGTTTATATAGCTACTTTAGGAAACAATTTATATTTTAAAGGAAGGCCAAAACGCATTGTTTATTTCTAAATCTAAATTTGAAATCAAAACAAAGAGTGTACAATCTTCTTTCTCAGCGTCAGATTAAAAACTTTAAAAGCAAATAATAGAAAATACAGTATTGGCTACAAAAATTTTCCGCTTTTTCAAATACTTGTAAATCGTTAGCCAATGGACGAAAAAACTGTGTCTTGGTCTCTTTTTCTCCATCTCTTATTGTACTATTAACAGGTAAAAACAATTTTGAACTGATGGACATAGTTTAAGAACAGGAAAGCATAGAGTGAGTGTGATTATTTTTGTCATTGCGCGAAGGTTATTCTTAGAGCTAACTCTGTGATTTTACTTACTAAAAGGCAGTGAATAAAAGGAAAAGAATTATAATGGTAGACATTTTAATACATGGTGTTTACACTTCTTCCTTGGAAACTTTTTGGAACTAAAACAACTTCAGTGACATTTTGATTTCATTGAAGTTTTCACTAGGAATATTCATTCTCTGCTTGTTCATTGCATGGTTAAGGACCGCTTCACACAAGCATTTTTAACACCGCGGAAAAAAAAGCTCTTCATAAAATGTGTTTACACTTGCGTTTTTTTATCGCTGAAGTAAAAATTAAATGTTATTTTTCCATCAGCGATAAGAAAACGCAAGTGTAAACACATTTTAAGAGAAACTTTTTTTCCACGGTGTTAAAAATTAAAGTGTGAAGCGGATCTTAACCAAGCAATGAACAAGCGAAGAACGAATATTCAGAGTGAAAACTTCAATGAGATCAAAATGTCACTGAAGTTGTTCTATTTCCAAATAGTTTCCAAGGTAGAAGTAAAGTACCCTGTATTGAAAAGTATACCATTATATTTTTCTCCCTTTTAGTAAGTAAAATCACGGAGTTAGCTCTAAGAATATCCTTCGTGCAATGACTAAAATAATCACCCTCACTCTTTGCTTACCTGTTCTTAAACTATTTCTATCAGTTCGAAATTATTTTTATCTGTTAATACTACAATAAGAGGTGGATCAAAAGAGACCCAGATATGGTTTTTTCGTCCATTGGATAACGACTTAAAAGTATTTGAAAAAGCATAAACATATTTGTGGCCCATACTGTATAATGAACCGAATTGTTTGCAGTTTGCGATAATAATGATCGAAAACCTTAGTTCTATAATATTATGTAATGAACTCATTTTTTTCCCGGAGCCTGGAGAGGACCTTTAAGACTCAGACATTATTATTAGAACTTTTTCTAAATAATATTCTAAAATAAAATATAGAGACTTTAGAATTCTCACCAATCCATTTCTTCTTTGCTTTTGGAAGGTCATGAGTTTCGCAGCAACGTGATTTATTTTACCCAATTCATGACCTAGTTTGTCTATGGTGTGAATTGCCATCTCTTGCTTTTTCATCAGCTGTATGGGATGGAAAAAGATACCATTTAAAGTCTGTGAGTGATTGGTTAACATTTTATAAATTGTATTGCTAGTTCTCATACTAATAGAAACTTATTGTGAAATTTTCCTCTTTAGACACTAGCTAGCTAATTAATTAATATTCATTTCCAATTTGATAAGAAGCTAATTGAATTCTATAAAAGTTTGGTAAGGTAAGTTACCAGATCCATTATCTTGAATCTAAAATAACTGTTTACTTCTTCATTTGAAAATTAATTCACCTTAAATGTTAACAAAAGTTATTTGATAAGCTAGATACAAAAAAATTCAGACAAAAATACATTTTCAATCCAGCTATTTGATAGAATAATTCAGTTATGTTACAATTGTAGCAACTGAAAGGGATCTTAGAAACTCCTAGATTTCAATGGAAATATTGTCTTTGAAAAATATTGCCATTTAAAAAATAGTCTTTAAAAAAGCTGACCTGTTCTTCATAAGACAAATGAGCGAAAGGAGTGACAGTACGAGAGATTTTCTCTTCCATTGGTAGGTTGGCAACTTCTTCATCCACTATTTTGTAGGAGTCCTCCGACACCTTCAGTTTTTTAGACTGCTGCTGCTGAACTATCAGAGGATCTTTTGCTGGAGCTGCAGCCTAGAAAAAACATACCATTCAGAAGAATATTAACCAGTGTATTGTATTTGAAATTAAACATGAAATTTAACCTTGCAAAAATATTTTCAAATATAATATGATTCATGATGAAAAGAGAGAACTTTCTAACACTCATACAAAATATCGTTTGATAATTATTCAACATTCAAGACTATGAAACAATTTTGGTTTTCAGTGATTTTTCTTTACATAATTTGATAAAAGCATCTTCTAATAGCAAGATAAAAAAAACATCAATCAATGTAGCTAAATAAATAAATAAATTTATTAGGGGTAAGGGGTTTGACAATTGCTTCAGCCATCAAAAGGAAATGAAATACAAGGGCCTGAAAGAGGCAGTCGAAAGGAAAGTTACTTCATGAACAAACAAATGAAACGAGTAATAGATATTATTTACTAATCTATCATCAACTATTCTATTTTATTTCACTCACACAAGTAGATAGTGTGTTGTTCTTCCATTTGTAACCATCAAGTTTAGTCATAGCCGCATCAAGAGATTCTTTGTCGCTGAAAGTTGCAAAGCAATGATTCTTGCCAGTTGGTTTGACCTTTTTGACACCGAGTTGTAATGTGTCCGATAGCAGCTTCTTGAATTGCTGGAAAAGAAAATCAATTAGTGATTTGATATGAAAAATGATGGCAAACAGAGACTGAGGAATAATTATAATCGAATATTAATAGAAGTGAAAATACATCAACTAGCTATAGAGTGTGTAGTATTTTAATGGAATGGTTAGCTAACCACTTTAAGTTCCTATAATAATAATAAAAAACTCCACACAAGTAGGTAAGTAGTTAGGCATATTTATTGTATATTCGGATCAAGATTGAAAGTGTGCCCATTTACAATTTTGTAAATCTAGATATTAAAAATTTAAAGAAAAAAATATAAAGTTATACGAAAGGGAAATATGACAAAGTTTAATATCTTTCCCATACATAAAATGAGAGAAGGAATTTTCAAAAGAACTTCTTTGTGACCAGTAAAAGCATCAAATCTATCACCATCATAAAACTAAACAACCAAAATAGTAATCAAGTGACATTTTCATAATATAATTTAATACCTAGATACAGATGAACATAATTCAGGTACAATATGATGGCTGCTAATGATTTAGCTATACATAAATTAAAAGCATTAATTGATGATCATTTTTACTGAAAGCAAATATATTATCAATTGACTAATACAGCAATACATACCCCAGCAGGAAAAAATCTTGGCAGTCCTTTTATTTCCATCTTGAATATTTCAGATGTGAATTCATTTCTTCTAGTGTATTCAAGAGCATCATTCTGCTCAGTCGATATTTCTGATGCCATCATTTATTACTTACTAACTAGTAGTTAATTGTTAAATTATTATAAAAGATATGGAAATTGCACAATTCTGCAAAAACACTTATAGAAATGAATAAAAAAATTAATATTTGATAACTTCTGGCGCATGCCGTATTTGAGAGTGTGGCCAAGGCACAATGGCAAGCAGATAAGCGAGATATATATCTCTGTGTCAACTTAGGAGACAGATTCACACTACAAAATATGAGACATTTTTAACATTTTCTGTATGAATAATTCTGAATTTTCATGTAATGATTAATAACAATTAACTAAGGTTAAATTTTTAATATTTGAACAATAATTAGAATTTGAAAATTTTGGATTCTGATAATAGAATTATATACCATATTACATTCAACAATTTAAGCAGAAAATTTTTTGATCAATGATTTACAAATTCTACATTAGCTGAATGATCTAATTAACTGATGAATGATTGAAAGAATTTTTTAGAAATGATCTAAAAGATGTTTTTAGAAATGATCTAAAGATTCAGCTTTTTCAAAAAGTCAGTGGAATTTTGTGCACCAAATACAGACTGGCAGACAGGGGTCTGGGAGAGACATATTTTTCTTTTGAGGAAAAATATATCTTTATAAAGATCTGGGAGAGTCTGAGACCAAGTAGAATATTATAGTATGGCTCATAAACTCTCCATTTGTCTCTCCAGATCTCTCCTAAATTCAAAAATAACCAAATTTCTCTCTAAAATGATCAAATTACCAATCATAAATTCTCTCCAAAATAACATAGGAGAAAATTACTACCATGCCAAGTAAAATACTATAGCTCATAATTTCATAAACTCTCTATTTGTCTCTCCAAAAAAGAAACCAAATTTCTCTCCAAAATGATGAAATTATCCTTAATTCTCTCCAAAATAACATTGTAGCAATTAGTATAGGAGAAAATTAGATATTTCTCACCATTTACAATTGAAGGTGTCAAAATAACTGTCTCAACCTCCCCATTAAAATCCTAGTTCAAGAGTATGTACCAAGTCGCCGATTAATTGTCGACTTAAAATTAGTGAAAACAAGTATCTTTCACATATATAGACGACTAATGAGCACTTAAATTAGATTTAAAATTAAAATTGGTGACTCAAAATCATAAACGGCGGAACTGTGCATCTTTGAAATGTAAACAAAGCAGCCATTTTGTTTTGATATGGCGTGCTGCCGTGCTCTACAATCACGATGTATATTTCAAATTGTATATTAGTTTTCTGTTTTCAGTGTTCTTTTGTTATGAATGATGTGGTCACTACTTGTCATTTTAATTTGATGCTCCCTGACTAATTATCGAAAAAAAAAAAATGAATAACTATGAAAGAAAGTATGCCTCTCTTAGGCTCTCTGTGATTGGCTGGTATCAGTTGTATGCCTCTCTCTGATTGGCTGATATGCTTTCAATTAATTTAGGTAGTTATAATAATATAGGTATATTGACGACTGTCGACTTTCAAAATTGGAATTAAATTATGGCGACTGCATTACTAATTTTAGTTGACTTAATTTTGAAAAAAATATATATTGGCAACTAAATGAACATTCTCTGAAACTAGGATTAAAATGGCAAGTTTGGACATGCTTGATGCTTTAATACCTGGCAGGCTAGCTTGGAGAGGCTTTCCTAATTCCTTTGTTTACATATATTTATTGGAGACATTTTGCAAAATTCTGGCCATTTTGGGCCAAGTAAAATAGTATGTCTCATAAACTCGCCATTTGTCACTCCAGCTCTCTCCAAAATTCAACAAATTCTCTTCAAAATGATCAAATTTTCATAAATTCTCTCCAAAATAACATTGTAGCATAGGAGAAAAATAGAAAGGGCTCAAAATAACTGTCACAAACTCACCATTAAAATGGCGAGTTTGGACATGCTTTATTACTTGGATTTTGGGAACAGATTTGAAAATCTTTGGAGACAAATTGTCCTTAAAATAAAATCTTGGGAGACATATTTGCAACAGTATCCAAAAGCTGAGTGGCGCACCACATTATGGCGCACTACAATACGGCGCACCACTGTACTTTCTACTAATGATCTCAAAGTAAATAACTGTTAAGAAGTTTGTTGTATCCACTAGTGACTAGTTTGTTGTTCTGCACACTTCATGAATGTTTAATGACCTGGCAGGAGGGTTCGGGGGGCGGCACGCCCCCTGATACATCTACCTAATGGCCCAGTCTGTATTTGGTGCATAAAATTCCACTGACATTTTGAAAAAGCTGAAAAAATCCACCATAAATTTCCTGTAATTTAGCTGATCCACCAACATTTTACTCATTTTTCCACTGAAAATTAATGGTAACATAGGAATATATAGCTAAAAATCCACCGACTTTGCCAGAATATTATTTTCAATGGAGAAAAATTCTACAGACATGTCGGTGGAATTTACCACGAAATACAGACTGGCAGTAACGGCCCATGTTTTAAAGTGTGGCAGGAAAGTCGCCAGTATAATGAGAAAATTTATTCAGGTCGCCACATTTAAGACACTTTAAAGGAGCAATTTGGCTTCCTAGTAAAGATTTTACACTTGGAAACATCTTTTGCTTCATGCCTGATACATGTCAGTGTCACCATGTGTGTTAACTCTTGAGACTATTTTGGGAGTACCTAATTAACTTGATATTTACAGGTTTTCCAGCTTATTTAACCCCTCAATAGTCGCCAATATACTGGCAACTTTGTCCATACTTTAAAACATGGCTAACGGCTAACTAATAAGTTTTTATTTTCACCTAAGAGTTAAGACTGAAAGTTTACAATAGTTACCCCATAAAATTTTAATTACAGTTTTCTAATTTCTATGATGGATTTTATTTTCTATTCCAAATTAAACATCTCAATCAAATAATTAAACCCATGTTTTAGAGTATGGACAAAGTCGCCAGTATATTGGCGACTTTTGAGGGGTTAAACAAGTTGGAAAACCTGTAAAAAACTAGTAAATCACTCCTAAAATAGTATCAAGAGATACACATGCATCAGGCATGAAGTATAAGGATGTTTCCAAGTGTAAAATCTAACCTAGGAAGCCAAATTTCTCCTTTAAAGTATCTTAAATGTGGCAACCTGGATCCATTTTCTCACTTAACTGGCGACTTTCCTGCCACACTTTAAAACATGGAATTAAACTGTGTAGTAGGTATAAACAATGGATTCAGCATTCAGGTACCGTCAGTCACCAGACTGTATTTCATGGTACCTAATTTCCACCGACATGTCGGTGGAATTTTTCTCAATTGAAAATAATATTCTGACAAAGTCGGTGGATTTTTAGCTATTTATTCCTATGTTACCATTAATTTTCGATGGAAAAATGGGTAAAATGTTGGTGGATTAGCCAAATTACTGGAAATTTATGGTGGATTTTTTCAAGAAGTCAGTGGAATTTTTTGCACCAAATACAGACTGGGTCAGTCATAAATTTGATAAAACAATTAGGTACCTATCAAATTCACTTCATTATGACATTTATCATTAATCTGTATTCAAAATACCTATCTAATAAGTAATAGAATTTACAGTGGTGCGCCGTGATCTGGTGCGCCACTCAGCTTTTAGATACATATCCATATGCGGCATATTTGACACACTGGAAAAGTTCTTGGTTTTAGACAATGATAACTTGATAAGCTTTTAAGATTAAACAGTTTGTAAACTAAGAGAGAATAATAGAAAATATCATTAGAATTTAGATTTAAGACAATGTATACATTCTTATCACAATTTGAATTGAACTTGAAAACTGATATCAAAGGTGTTTTCATTCTTAACTCCGCATAAAATACCACACTGAATTTAATGTCTGAGTGACAGACTGCCACTATGACCCAATCTTCTTTCCCATCTGAACTGGGAGGGCAGGGGAACAAATTCATAGGTACGAAATTTTCTAAAGCACATTGGGAAGAGCCGAAGAGGTGCCGAATATTTTCTTTGTAATTGAATGATTGTATCAACACAGTGCACACTTACTTTTTGATACTTTTTGATGCGTTGACACACCACCGACGAGGGTCCAAGTGCCTGCATTACAGCTGGGAGAATTATAGTGATGCAAGAACCTCAGCGTTGGACAGAAATTCAAGCAGCAGCTCACAAGGGAACGATGGGTCCAGTAGGGTTTTCAGTGTGAGGGAAACTTGGCGAGCGTTGCACTGTATCTCCATTGGCCTTCTCAGGTTGTTTAGCAGAGGGCATGTTGTTAGTATATGCTCATGTGTGTTGGGAACTTGGCATGCTTGACATTTGGGTTGTTCCAGTCCTTGGAAGAGATGGCCATGAGAGAGTCTAGAAGTATTAAGTCTTATTCTTGTTAGTGGCACCTGATTGCATCGTGGCAGAGTGTTGTATGCAGCTGGACCTATAGAAGGCTTGAATGATGTCAACTGTTGTGGTAGTTCAGCCCATCGGTTCTTCCAATCTGACATGCATTTTAGACGGATGCAGCGGTGGGCTTCAGAGTAGGATGGGGGAACAGCTGTTATTTGCTCTATTGACAGTGCTCTCTTTGCTAGGGTATCAGCTTTTTCATTACCGGGGATACCCTTGTGACTCGGTATCCATTCTATAATGAGCTTTGAAGAAGGTACCGAGTCAAGAGCAGCGTGAATCCAAGATACAAGGTAATGGGTGCTCTTTTGTGTGGATTGCAGAGATTTAATGGCACTCAGAGAGTCTGAGTATATTACATACTGACCCGGAAGTTTTGATAAGAAGCTGATAGCTGCGTATATAGCATATAGTTCTGTTGTATAAACAGTTGATATATCAGGCAGGCGGCACATAATGTTAAAGTTTGGACCACTTACTGCACATGCACTATGGGCTGTGTCTGAAGAGCCATCTGTGTATACTGATTCATATTCGGCGTACGTAGACAGGTGCATTGATTGATGAAGGGCCTTCCACTGTTCCGAGTTCAGAGAAGATTTGGAGTGCTCTTCGAGTGAACTGTTTGTCGGGGTAGTTTGTGTGCGATATCTCTGGTGGAGAGGAATTTGAGGTATTGCAGAGTAGTCAAAGGGTAGGGTTGATAACTCTACTTGCAGAAGATCAATAGCTGGGAGGGTGTACCTTCCTGGTAGGATATTTTGTAGGTTGGTATGGGCTCCAATTAGCTCAGCAACGGGGTGTTTAGGAATAGTAGCAATACGACAGGCATATTGCATAAGGAGTTGGTTGCGTCGGATATCAAGGGGCATTAGATTTGCTTCTGCTTCAAGTTTGTAGGTTGGGGTACACCGGAGGGCTCCCAGAATGGTGCGAGAAGCTTCGTATTGAATCCTGTCTACTTTAACAAGGTTAGAGGGGGCTGCTGAGCTATATAGGAAACTTCCGTAGTCTAATTTTGGCCTGATGAGAGAGCAATACAGTCTATGAAGAGTGGTCAAATCAGCACCCCAGGAATGTCCTGCAATTATTCGCATGAGTCTGAGATCTTTTTGGCATCTGTGTTTTAGATTCTCTATGTGGTCTCTCCATGTTAGCCGTGAGTCAACAGTGAGTCCCAAGAACTTGCAGTTTCGTACATAAATGATAGGCGCGTTATCTAGTGAGAGCGGAGGAGGGTTATTTGTATGCTTGTTGGTGATAATCAGTGCTTTGGTTTTCTGTGGGTCTATGCGTAGGCCCCACTTATGCGACCATGACGTTACTCTATCCAGAGCAGTTTGCATTGTAGACAATGCATCCAGCAATGAAGGGGAGGTTGTCCATAGTGCCCCGTCATCAGCATATAAGGAGGTGTATACGTTAGCAGGAACTTCATTGAATATGTCGTTGATTAGCACTGAAAACAAGGTTGGACTAATAACAGAGCCCTGAGGTACGCCTGAGTGCAAGGGATAGGCTGGTGAGGTGGCAGATGCGTAGGTGACTCTTATTTTGCGCCACTGGAGGAATTGTGCTATGTACTTTGCGAGGTTTCCACTGAGTCCAGTGTTCAAGAGTTTTTTGAGCAGACCATAGTGCCAAACAGTGTCAAATGCTTGACTGATATCCAGGAATATACAGACACAGTACTCCTTCATGAGTAAGGCTGTTCGGGCATGGTATTCAAGCCTTGTCAGAGCATCTAGTGTGCTATGCCCAGCACGGAATCCACTCTGGTTGCAAGTGAAGAAGTCATTTTGTTCAAGAAATTGCTGCAGTCTTCTGGTGGTCATTTTATCCATCAGTTTCGCCAGACAGCTTAGGAGGGTGATTGGGCGGTAGGAGCTTTTTAGTGAAGAAGGTTTGTTTGGTTTAGCTATTGGGATTACATTTCCATCTCTCCATTGGTGAGGGTAGCCTGTGGCAAAGAGATAATTGTATAGGGACAGGAGTTGTTGTAGATGGGTTTCAGATAGGTGTTTTATGATCTCATATGGGATATTGTCTGGTCCTGGCGATCGAGAGTTGGAGGTATTCAAGGCATGTCGTAATTCTGTCATTGTGAAGGAGGAGTTGTAGCTAGCAGAGTTGTTGTCAGGGAAAATGATAGGTTCTTGTTCCATCCGTGCTTTGTGAGCGCTGAATATTTCATCAGATGATTTACCGTTGCTCTTGCTTGCAAACTGTTTTGCAAGAATGTCAGAGATTTCTTGCGCAGATGTATAAGTGTTACCACTTTCACGAAGTATGAAGCTTCTGTTTACGTGAGTATTTCTCAGGCGGCGTACTTTTTCCCATATTTCAGTCGATGGGGTGCTGCTATTCAGGGAATTTACAAAAGACTGCCAGCTCACAGTCTTGGCAGCTTTAACTTGTCTTCTGAATATTGCTCGAGTTTTTTTGTATGCTATCCATAGTTCTAGGTTTCCTCTGTTGTTTTTGTATTTGGTAAGGGCATTTCTCATTTTACGTCTGGTTGCTGTGCATTCCTGGTTCCAGTAATGGGCTGATTTGTGTTTTGCTGGGGTAGTATGGGGTATAGACTTAGCAGCTGCTTCTTGAAGTTGTGTTGTAAATGCTCCGGCAGCCTGTGTTGGAGAGAGGAATTGGGTCGGAAGAAGGAGGTCATTGGTAAACTTTTTCCAATTTGCCTTCTTAAAATTCCATTTTGGTTTGTGTGGTATTGATTGTGCTTCTATTGAAGTACCGATTAGGATTGGGAAGTGGTCGCTGTTGTGCGGATCATGGTGAGGTTCCCATTGTAGAGTTGGTGCAATTTCAGATGAGCAGATTGTCAAGTCTATGTGGCTGTAGTTACCAGAAGAGGATAGGTATGTTGGTGCTCCACTGTTCATCAAGGAGAATGGAGTGGTGTTCAACCATTCTGCAATAATATTTCCCCGTCCATCACCACTCGATGAACCCCATTCCATATGGTGAGCATTGGCGTCCGTGCCCAGTATGAAGGGTGGTTGCAGCTGTTCACAGAGGTTATTCAGATCTGCTTCGAGAGTATCGGTTGGTGAGTCTGGGGCTAAGTATAGAGAGCATACAGTTATTGGTCTCTGTGGTAAGTGGACTCTTATTGCACATGCTTCAAGGGAGGTGTTTAAAGAAATTTCAGTAGTTGGGATTGATTTATGAGTGAACACTGCCACTCCACCCCCTCTTCGGTTTCTGCGATCATGTCTAGCTGGTGGAGAGTGATATTGTGGTAAAGAGAGATGGTGGTGTGGTTTGGTGTGAGTTTCTTGGAGCAAGATTAGGTGAGGGTGGATTGAGTCTATTGCAGATAGTAAGTATGGGCGTTGTGGGTAGAATCCCCTCATGTTCCACTGCATTATCTTGAGATTCATTGCGTGGGTTGCATACCGGAAAGTTGGAGGGAAGATAAAGTGGCGGAGATGATGGAGTCTAGATTGAGAATTTGTCCAATTAAGGTTATGCATTCTATTTTATCAGTGATTGAAGAGGCAAAAAGTAGTCGAATTAACAGTGGCAAAAGTTTAGGTATTAAAGGCATCCAGAAGTTTGAAGATAAAGCTGGGTTCGAAGGTGGCTGTTGTATGTGGGAATTAGGTTCTGTTGTTCTCTGGTGGTTGGTATATTGCGGCTGTTCTGGTTGAGGGTTGGTTGAGTTATGCATGTCTTCAATGTCATATGGCATATTTTCTACATGAGGATTATCTGATTGCTCGGGAGAGATTATTTGTATGTTATGGTTTGGATCTTCTTGCGAGGAAAATAATCCTAGGGGATCATTTTTGTTGTAGTTGTGGACTTGTTGGACTCTTCTACGATTTTTGACAACTGCGTTGTATTTTTGTCCTGGGGGAATTTGGCTTTCTGGTTGAGTGCTGCTTGAAAGTTGATAAGAACTATGATTGCTCAAGTTGGGACTCTGGGTCGGGAGTGATGGATAGTGCCTTTGAGAGTTGATTTGAGAGGCTGGGTTGATATTGGGAGGCATAGACACATTTGACGATGTTGTTCGGTTATTAACGATAGTAGCTTTCTTTGAAGAGGTTATGCGTTCTCTAGCTTCTACAAAGCTTATTCCAAGCTCCGCTTGGAGATTGCATACCTGTTGTTCATAAATGTATTTTGGGCACTGTGTTGATGTGGATTCGTGATTCCCTGAACAGTTGATGCATTTGGGACTAGAGGCAGTGCAGTTAGCATGGGTGCCAGTCTGGAAAAATAGGTGCTTTCTGATGAACTAATTACTCTGTGGGAGTTTTACAGACTTCAAACATTAATGGTAAATTACTAAAAATTGTATTATCCACAGCATTTAGCATATAGAGTTCATCTGTTAGCCTAAGCAGTTTTCCAGACTGGCATGGGTGTGTTCTGTTGATGAGCAATAGCTGCATGTTGCAGAACTACGACAGTGAGTGGTAGAGTGGCGAAGTCTCCAGCATTTGCGGCATCTTAGAGGTGATGGTATGTATTTGTCTATCTTGAGGCTAAGATATCCTACCAGAATAGACGAGGGAGCGGGTCCAAGAAATGTCAGCACAAACAAAGGCACATGTGGGCGATTGGGGTCATTGAAAAGTTTTCTTATCTTTATGACCTTGTGGGGTTGTAGTGTCTCAAGAATATCTTCAAGCGAGTCATGTCGGAATGCATCTGCATAAAGCTTTCCGTAAGAGAATTGCCTGTTCCAAGCTATAGTCATGTTTACTGGTATATCTGTTCAAGGTAGTATTTTTGTTGCAAGAAAGGTGGCAATTTGTTCTTGGGAGCTTAATGTGATTATGATGGAATGGTTTCGGAGATATTCTGTGCGTAGTATGGTGTCACTGCCTTTAATATTGTCTAAGGAAGTTTTTAGCTTGGCTGGATTGATGGTTGTTATTGGGCGCAGGGGGTCTTCACTTGTAAGGATAATTTGTCTAGTGCTTTCAGGTATTTCAGAAATGCTTATATTGGTAAGGTTGACTTGAGCAAAGGGTGGGCGAGAGTGAGTAGTTCTTCTGGTGTTGTTGTGTGCCTTGTGGCGAATAATTGGTGGGCTTGGCGAGGTATTTCCCATACTTTCCAAACTGGTTGGAACAGGTGTGGGAGAAGGAGAGTCATTTGCATTTTGGCTGTTGTGATTGCTGTCATCATGATTGGTCTCTTGAGTAGAGTTATTCTCTTGCTGGTTGAGTGAGTCAGAGTCGTCCATATCAGAAACAACACCACTAGGGTCTAGGATCAGAGTCATAAGTTTCTATAAGTTCTTCTGAGGATTTGTTCATTCTTTTATGTTTTATTTTGTCAGGCACAGGGGAGGATTGAGCTTTTCTCTTGCCATTGTTGTTGCAGTCAATTTCATCTCTGTTTGTAATGTTTGAAGGTTGCTGTAATTTTTGCTGTCTTGGGGTGATGGCTGGAGCATAGTTTTGAAGATTGGTCAAGGTCTGGATTTCCATTGCTTTTTCTTTGTCAGCGCCTGAATGGCGTGACATTGTTCTATTTCCACTACTCTAGTATATTTTAAGGTTCTTATTTATAACTTGATAGATTAATTCTTACTAAGTTATTATTCACAATGATTCGCAATTTCAATACGCACCGGTACACATGAACACTCACTTTAGTCTTCAACAGTGCACACCTGAAATAACAAATAATTTAGATTGAATTTCAGCATATGAAGCATCAACTCACAAAGGTACTACAGCATTTTATAACTACGGGAGAACTCTCAAAATCGCGATTATATTACAATCAAAATAAATGATATTTTTCAATGTAGAGTAACATTTTTAGTAATTAAATGTTCATCAGAGGAATTTATCCTTTTAATCAAGTATTGGTAACTACCAATTCATATGTTAACTTGATTAGATAGAAGCTCTTCGTTAGTGTTACAAATTTTCAATAATTAAATGTTCTTGTTTATAAAGGTTGATAATTGTTATTGTAATTCTGAAAAGTTATCATTATAATTTTGACTTTAAAAGCGTGAATCGTGCGAAATACTAACTACGTATCCCTACGCAAGTTTTATCAATTCGAAATAGGATTCGGTGAAAGCTTTTGTAATTTCTTGGCCAAATATAGTGACCTCACATAGTCCCTTGTAATTAAAACACTGTATTAATGTATTAAAATATAGTGTTTACTAATTTTTATGTTAGGTAGGCAGTACTACTGTTTTGTCATATGATATGTCTGATGTGTTGGAATTAATCCGGATTATATGGCATGCATTAAATGTCTTTTGCCTAAAAAGTTTCTAAAAAACTTCATACGGGCTTGGATTTCCTCTGTTAAGAATGTAGGTATTCATGTAATCTTTTTTTTTATCTGATAAAATTATTATTATTAATATAATTATTAATCTCCTGAGTTATGAAATATTTGTTTCTTCATAACTCAGAGCCACTTCATAGTTCAGGGACACTGATGTTTTCTATGATTAAAATCTTTGAGAAAATTATGATTTTGAGGGATAACTGGAACGAAAACATGAAGTGAATAGTTTTCTATTATTTAAACATAGAAAATAGTTTAAACCTTAGGTGCATTTCATAACTCAGGTCATACATTACTCGAGTGTTTCATAACGAAAAACTTCATAACTCAGGAGTTTTACTGTTGTTTTGTTGTGGAGCTCTATGAAGATATAAGGAAGATCTTAGAATAATTTAAAATACTTGAAGAGAGTCTTTACAAATAAGAAAAATGTAATTTACGTAGTAGTGGATCTCAGTGTACAGTAACTTATAGGGTATGGTAATCAGCTCATCGAATATAGATTGACGTGACCACTGGGTGACTGAAAATGGCGAATCTAACCTCAATTTGAAACATGGGACAACCTACTTAAAGGTCCTCTCCAGTCTCCGGGAAAAAAATGAGTTTATAACTTAAAGGTCCCCTCCAAGCAAATTTTTTTATTGCTTAAATCAACGAGGCTAATGTTTCTAATTATTTTACTGCAAACCTCATCAAATTTGATAGCATATTTTCAATTTTATATGCTTTTAAAGATTTTTATAATTCAAACTCTACGAAACCTACTTTACTTCCGACTTTCTAATTTTCATTCTGTAGAAGAAGAATGTACACCATTTGTTTTGATTGCCAACTAGGCATTTGGTTTAATAAATCTATTTATTATTCGTTTAAAGGTTTAAATTTGGATGAACTTATTATAGAAACGTTTATATACTTTTAGAAACAATTAATATCTTAATAGAAGGCCAAAAACGAATTGTTTGTTTAAAAATCTAAATTTGAAATCAAAACAAAGAGTGTACAATCTTTTTTCTCAGCGTCAGGTTGGAAATTCGCTCGATTGTTGCTCACAGAGTATTAAAAAATTTTAAAAGCAAATAATAAAATATATACTGAACTGAATTGTATGCGGTTTGCGGGATAATTATCGTAAACCTTAGTTCTAAAATAGTATGTAATAAACTCATTTTTTTCCCGGAGCCTGGAGAGGACCTTTAATATCATAGAACTAAGGTCTACGATCATTTTTCTGCAAACCGCATTCAATTCTGTTCAATATATATTTTATAATTTGTTTTTAAAGTTTTTTTTTATACTCTGCGAGCAACAATTGAGCGAATCACTAATCTGATGCTCAAGAAGAAGATTGTACACTCTTTGTTTTGATTACAAATTTGAATTTTATAAACAAAACATGCGTTTTCGGCCTTTATTTAAATTATTTTAGATATTAATTGTTTCCTAAAGTATATAAACGTTTCTATTATAAGTTCATTCAATTTTATACCTTTACACGAATATTAAATGGATTTATTAAACCTAATACCTAGTTGACAATCAAAACAAATGGTGTACATTCTTTTTCTTCAGGCTTAAAATTTCTTAAATTAGTAAGTCGGAAGTAAAATAAGTTTTGTAGAGTTTTGATTTTAAAAATCTTTAAAAGTATATAAAATTAAAAATACGCTACCAAATTCGATGCGGTTTGCAGCAAAATGATAAGGAACATTAGCCTCGTTAAATAAAGCAATAAAAATATTTGCTTGGAGGGGACCTTTAAAGGTCCTCTCCAGGCTCCGGGAAAATAATGAGTTTATAACATAATATTATAGAACTAAGGTCTAGGATCATTATTCAGCAAACCGCATACAATTCGGTTCAGTATATATTTTATAATTTATTTTTAAAGTTTTTAATACTCTGTGAGCAACAATTGAGCGAATCACTAATCTGATGATCAAGAAGAAGATTGTACACTCTTTGTTTTGATTACAAATTTGAATTTTATAAACAAACCCTGCGTTTTGGTCTTTATTTTAAATATTAATTGTTTCCTAAAGTATAGAAACGTTTCTATTATAAGTTCATTCAATTTTATACCTTTACACGAATATTAACTGGATTTATTAAACCTAATACCTAGTTGACAATCAAAACAAATGGTGTACATTCTTTTTCCGCAGGCTGAAAATTTCTTAAATTAGTAAGTCGGAAGTAAAATATGTTTTGTAGAGCTTTGATTGTAAAAATCTTTAAAAGCATATAAAATTAAAAATATGCTACCAAATTTGATGCGGTTTGCAGCAAAATGATAAGAAACATTAGCCTCGTTGAATTAGGCAATAAAAATATTTACTTGGAGGGGACCTTTAAAGGTCCTCTCCAGGCTCCGGGGAAAAAATGAGTTTATAACATAATATTATAGAACTAAGGTCTACGATCATTATTTCGCAAACTGCATACAATTCAGTTCAGTATATATTTTATTATTTTCTTTTAAAGGTCCTCTTCAGGCTCCGGGAAAAAAACGAGTTTATAACATAATATTATAGAACTAAGGTCTACGATCATTATTCTTCAAACCGCATACAATTCGGTTCAGTATGTATTTTATAATTTGTTTTAAAGTTTTTTAGTACTTTGTGAGCAACAATTGAGCGAGTCACTAATCTGATGCTCAAGAAGATGATTGTACACTCTTTGTTTTGATTACAAATTTGAATTTTATAAACAAACCATACGTTTTCGGCCATTATTTTAGATAATAATTGTTTCCTAAAGTATATAAACGTTTCTTTTATAAGTTCATTCAATTTTATACCTTTACACGAATATTAAATGGATTTATTAAACCCAATACCTAGTTGACAATCAAAACAAATGGTGTACATTCTTTTTCTTCAGGCTGAAAATTTCTTGAATTAGTAAGTCGGAAGTAAAATAGGTTTTGTAGAGTTTTGATTATAAAAATCTTTTAAAGCATATAAAATTAAAAATATGCTACCAAATTGGATGCGGTTTGCAGCAAAATGATAAGAAACAGTTGCCTCGTTGAATAAGACAATAAAAATATTTGCTTGGAGAGGACCTTTAAGTTTTTTAATACTCTGTGAGCTACAATCGAGCGAATCTCCAATCTGACGCTGAGAAAGAAGATTGTACACTCTTTGTTTTGATTTCAAATTTAGATTTTTGAACAAACAATGCGTTTTTTGGCCTTCTTTTAAGATATTAATTGTTTCTAAGAGTATATAAACGTTTCTATAATAAGTTTATCCATATTTAAACCTTTAAACGAATAATAAATAGATTTATTAAACCAAATACCTAGTTGACAATCAAAACAAATGGTGTACATTCTTCTTCTTCAGACTGAAAATTAGAAAGTCGGAAGTAAAGTAGGTTTTGTAGAGTTTTGATTATTAAAATCTTTAAAAGCATATAAAATTAAAAATATGCTATCAAATTTTATGGGATTTGCAGTAAAATAATAGGAAACATTAGCCTCGTTGATTTAAACAATAAAAAAATTTGCTTGGAGGGGACCTTTAAACTTAGTCGCTTCTAAATTTTTTTTTTCTCTCTCATCAATTACTAACTAGGCATTGGCTAAATTGTATTTCCATTATTTAATTCCTTAATTGTTATCCATAGGAACTACAATTTAGCAGTTAACTAGCACTAGTTTAGGTTTAGGCTCCTAGATAGGCGATAGCATATGTTCAATGCCCCATTTTTTTATGGATAAGTAAAAGAAATGAACAGTAAAAACACAACTGAATTATATGATTATATCTATATATTCAACTTTGAGGTTCAATCCCCATTATTGCTTTTCTTTTACTTGAAACCCTTATAGAATGACTTTAAACTTCTCGAAATTAACATGCAAATACGAGGAATTGTGAGCCGCTCGGTCACAGACAAGAAATGTGTTGCTTTGGCGATGTCATATTTTTGCGTCGTTTACTAGTTACTATACCTGTTATGTTCTTGTACCCTGACTCTACCTATCCTAGTATGTACATAAACCAAAGGCTAATATATAACCTTGCGAATACCATTATTGATAGGTTGTGACAATTGAGTGATTTGTGACGTGACGTAAGCAAGGGACCAAATTTAAAGAGAATATTAGGAGTTTAGCAAATTATACATAATTTATTTAATATATATTTGTTTATTATATTATACAAACAAATTAATAATTTAATAACTCTTTTATTACAAATTTACCTTCTTTAATTGTTTTAAAAATGATTTTAGAGTGTTGCTGCTATGACGTCACGCATACAACATACCTACCTCGATTGTCCTCACAGTTCAGAGTTCATAGACTATGATCATAGTCTATGTACTGTGATATGATTCTATAAACTGTGATTGTCCTTACAATATTTCAATTCTATTTCCCGCTTTTGAAATCAGATGGTGCCACAACGCAATTTTAAAATAGAAATTGACGAGAGCAGTATATCTTATTGTAGTATAATATCTTTGTTAAGTGTTGAAATAATTATTATGAAATTCGTAAATTGTATTGAGATATATTGGATTTCAACTAGGTATATTTTTTTGACTAAGATTTGTTTGACTGCATGATAATCATAATGCATACCTTTAAAACAATTAAATGGTGGCTATATTTATATATACAGATTCTAAAGAGATATATATATATATATATATACGTATATTATGGATATAAGAACATTTACAGGGAAAACATCACATAGCCAATATATTTTTTTTTTTTTGGAAATTAGAAATAATTTCAATCTTAGTATTTATTTACTTTTTTGTATTAATAACTCAGCTTATTAATGGATTTCGTCAACAAAATTTCATTTTAAAAATGGAGAAACTTTTTCAACTTGTTTTTGTTTGGTCTATGGTCAAATTAAGCCACGCCTCCAAACAGCGTTACCATGGTAACGGTATGACCTGTCACATAAATAACGAAGGTGCACATTACCATCAGGTTACCATGGTAACGGTATGACCTGTCACATAAATAACAAAGGTGCACATTACCATTAGGTTACCATGGTAACGAACTCTCTCGCTGCTCCTAAATAAGAAAGAGCGATGGTTATTGGACGCTGGAATCGGTAGACATGTTGTGAAATTAACTTTTAGATGCTATGGCGGAAACTTGGATGGAGTATAGAGGACTTTTCTACATTAACTATAGTTATAGAAATGACAATGGAGCAGATATTGTGAACATATGTTTTAATTTTAATTATATATTACATAATCAATTTTATTGTTTTAATTGCATATTTTACATTGAATTTTATCATTTTTATTTTTCACAATAAATTAAATGGTTTTAATTTTTCATATTAAATTCTGTCCATTTCATTTATATTTAAGCTTTTTAATTTTTCAAATTAAATTTAATTATTTTAATTTTTTAAATTAAATTTAATTGTTTTCATTTTTCTCTTTAAATTAAATTGTTCGCATTTTTCACATTAAATATTTTTTATATTCTCATTAAATTTTATTTTGTCAATATTTTTCATTAAATCCTATTATTTTAATTTAGAAATCTGAGCAAAGACATGAAGCTATATATTATATCCATTAATTTAATTCTTAAAATAATTTAAATAGGCATGTAATTATAACCAATAATTGCCATAATGTTTTATATCATTGATATTGAATAAGTAATATTAGAATTTACCAGTTACCCAATAACTTAAAGAGAATGTAGGTATAGTAAGTAACGAATTATCAGACAGTTCCTTAATGTCAATCAAATAAGCAAAGATAAGTAAATTGGCATTGTAATAGATATTAATTATGGTCAAATTATATATATTCTTTGAATGATCAAAAATGGAGAACTGTCTGATAATTTGTAACTTACCTAAGCCATCTTTAAGTTCACTGACCAATGAGAGCTAGAGGCTGTTATTTATGGGACAGGTCAAATGGCAGTTACCATGGCAACTGGTAAACAGTTACCATGACAACCAAGATAATGGCGGATTGCAAATGGCAACCTTGTTTGTGATGAATGAATTTTAAATTGTATTTTCAAATTAGGTACTATGAGTTTCTATTGAATTATATAAGCTATATATTAAAATTAATAAATAGCATAGTGTATTGATAATTTTATTTTTAGGATTTAATAAACTAAAAATATTTTTGTTTTATCTCATAGTTAATGATTTTATCTATTGTCAATAAAATTTAAATTCAAAATTGAACCGATTATTGAATTAATAATAAAATTCTAATATATTGAACAAAATTTCTAAAACTATCAATATAATAGGTATCTTCATTCGTTCAAATGTTTAGAAAACAATTTTCAAAAACAATATGGCGTCCAAAACACTTTCAGCCAATGAGCATCTAGTTCTTTCATTTACGAGAAAACAGGAATAGTTACCATGGCAACATACATGTAACGCTAGAAGTTAATAGCACGCTAACGTTATTAATGTGACAGGTCTGTCCGTTACTATAGTAACGCTGTTATGAAGCGTGACTTAGCTACAATGGTTAAGAAATAAGAGGGAATGTTGCCATGGTAACCAGAGTCTATTTAATGAGGCGTTATGAAGGGTGTTACTATGGCAACCAAAGAATTTACATTATTTGTGAGACGGGTACAGGGTGTTACAAAGGTTTCATGTAAAATTTTATAACACGTGATATGTTGTCATGGCAACGAAAATACGATTAGATTTGTGACGTTTTACACGTAGGTAGGTACGAGAAGTTTTGGGTTAATAATTAAAATATATTCTTAAATTGTTGTTCGATTGGTTATCATTCTTCATTTACTGTAACTATTAATTTTCTGTAAGCTTAAATAAATAATCTTTATTGCAGCACATGGGTAACACTAAAATATTTAAATTAATATTTGCAAAAGTAGTAACATTATAAATTGATCAAATTTCTCCAAAAATGCTCAAATGTGAAGTTTTTGAAATAACAGCAACAATTATTGAAAAGAGAAGAATGATTAAAAAACAATATTATGGATTTAAAGAAGAAGAGAACAAGGCAAACTAATGGTATTCTTTTATTCTCCCAGTTTTATTTATCCAAATGAGAAGTTGCTTCAATTCATATTTTAAAAAGTTTCATTTAGACGTAATGATCTACGTTAGAAATACGTGCAGTAAAAGAGAAGTGTACCCATAGTAAATAGATGTGTACCTATCTGTAGTCTTCTTATTTTTATGTCACATTTTCAAAAACTTGATTAACTCTCTCACTTTTAAGTTCTAATTATAATAAAATGTAAATTAAAAAAACGTATATGAGTGAACTGTCAACGTCATAGCTAATTTAATAATAATTTATTCTCATGATTTTGTAATTTTAGTAAAGTCAGTTTGACGTCAGCTTTGGCTGTATCGCTGGCGTAAAAAGAAATAAAACTACAAGGGTGTGGAAGAAATAGTCAGAAATGAAAGTGGCTTCATGAGCAAAGTCACTAATTAGAATTCGGTGACAATGCTCATGAATGCAGAAAGGCTACATCGTGAACGCACTAAACACAAGACCCGGTGGCTGCACTCACTGATGAAAGAAGAAAATGAAGAGGTGATAGTAAATGAAGCCTACCTAGCACAAAAATCTGAGACCTCGTAGCTGAAGAGCATAACCCTAGTGCTATCCTCTTGAGGGGACAGTCTCCTTCAAATCTGAAAGAAAACTAATTTGGTTTGGCCTAAAATGAAGTTGTTAGTCTCCCGGATAACGTGCTAAAATATAAGATCTGAAAACAATCGAGAAGTGCTTCATAGAGAGATGGACGATATTGTAAATCATACCTGTCAGGTCTGTCAAAAGACCTGTCAGCACAGGTATGGAGGGTTTAATTATTATCTTATCACATCAAATTATGTTTTGTTGAATAGATGCATCAAAAAGAGGACACAACACTCAAACAAGAGTCACGACGCTAATTTATGGAACCAGAATTATTTCAGTTACAGTTTTTTCTCAAAATTTTTAGTAAAATGGCTCTCATGAAAAGTACATTTTTTCGACTGCAAAAGGCTTCAACTCCTAAATTTCTCAATGTATGAGGAGGTATAATGAGATAGCTATATGAAAGAAAATTAATATTTTTGAAAAAAAAATTAGAAAAAACTCATAATTTTTCTTAGACGAAATTGAAAAAATAATCTGTTACTTTGTAGACAACTAAATTCTGAAAAAGATGAAAGCAACATCATGTATCTAGCCTAAAAATTGTACGAGTTGATGCCTTTTGAAAGTACCCCTCTTATTGCGTTTTTTTGGGGGTGACAAAGACTAAATAAAAAAGTCCTCCATTTGAGTAGTTTCATTAACCCTGAAAAGTTCAAATTTGTACATTAATTAATAAACTTTAGTTTATTTTAGGGAGACTGTCCCCTTATTGAATTATAAGTAGCTTTATAAAAATGATGAACATGGTAAAAATAAAAAAAATATATAATACAAATTTCTTATTCGTATTCTAATAATATTCATTAATATTTTTATATTAGTGTGGAATATGGTCAGACAAACAAGTGCAACCGAAAAAAGTAGCTAATTTATGTCAACAGTCAGTAGACCAACCAGAAAAAAGAAAACCTTAGACAAAGGTAAAACAAAATCTGCCCTAAGCTGATGCATTAGTTATACTTAAGTTCACCCATAGAAGCATATGAAAACTTTTCTCTGATAGTACATCATCACAGTGACTTTTCTCTGATAGTACATCATCACAGTGACTCTTTTCTCTGATAGTACATCATCACAGTGACTCTTTTCTCTGATAGTACATCATCACAGTGACTTTTTTCTCTGATAGTACATCATCACAGTGACTCTTTTCTCTGATAGTACATCATCACAGTGAATCTTTTCTCTGATAGTACATCATCACAGAGACTCTTTTCTCTGATAGTACATCATCACAGTGAATCTTTTCTCTGATAGTACATCATCACAGTGACTCTTTTCTCTGATATTACATAAACATTGTAGCTATTTTTTATCAGATACTACATCATCAATGACCTTAATAACATGGTAGCTACATGTTTAACCACTTAGCTAAATAAGTTTATGTAGTAGGACATGCTTGTCAGTGTGGTTATGTAAGGAATTAATTAAATATCAAACGTATTGGCAAACAATTTACATGAGCTAATTTGATACAATAACAGTAATAGTAACAATGGTACAGCGTAGACTATTCTACAGCGTAGACTATTCTACAGTGTAGACTATTCTACAGCGTAGACTATTCTACAGCGTAGACTATTCTACAGCGTAGACTATTCTTCCAGTGTCGTTTCAAACACTCACAGCACCTTCTTGTTCATAGTCTGAAGTTCTGAAGCCAGAGAGAGAAGTATGGCGCAAAGCAACTCCTTTCATCACCTTAGAGTGAATAGAGAGGAGGGTTAGGAAGTATTGATATTATTGAAACTCCTCTATAGTGAATGTGTTAGAATGTAGCATGAATAGTGAACAAATTTTCTTTAGTATTCGATGAATTGCCTTCAGATTTAAGAAAACTGAAGGCTATTTTAAGGGATAACTAGAATACGTGCACTCGGTAGAGCGCGAACCTTCGCCGCCGCTTTGACCTGTTCTTTCCCGAAATCTTATAAACTGGTAACTGGACAATAACCAATTGTCCCACCAAGGTTCATGCAATATGGTTCAATACTTTTTGAGATATAAATGACCTTGACCAGATCTCTTCCAAAGTTCTACCAGAGGGTTCCTGGACATTGACCAATCGTCCCATCAAATTTCAGACAATTTGGTTGACTACTATTTGAGTTATAAATGGCCTTGACCTTGATCTTTGACCTTTCACCCGATTGCTCATGAAATCTAATAAACTGCTAACTGGATCATAATTAATCGTCCCACCAAGTTTCATGCAATATGGTTAAATACATTTCGAGTTATAAATGACTGTGCCCTTGACCTTCGACCAGGTTGCTCCAAAATTTAACCTGAAGGTCATTGGACATAGACCAATCGTTTCACAAAATTTCAGGCAATAGCTATTGATGAACACTTTTTCAGTTATGCGAATATCAAGATAATAAATAAATAAATGCCGGGTAAAATATAACCTTACGCAAATTTACGAAGGTAATAAAGAAAATTTGTTCACTATTCAAACTACATCCCAATTCAGTCACTATAAAGAAGTGCTAGTGTAATTGAGCTCCAATTATTATCATATTTACTCAAATTTATGAAGTATCTAGCTAACTAGTACTAATGAAATATGATAGCTAGTAGCTAAATTAATTGTTTAACTTAAAATTCATATGATGTTAGGTCCCTTTCACACGGGCGTTTCACAGCAAAACGTATGTGTTTTGAATGTAGTGTATAATTTTTTTTTCTTGTTGCATTTTCGTTGAAAAAAAAACGCTCCATGTGAAATAGGCTTTAAGATGAATCCTTACCTGGGATGTTGCAGATGTTACCATCACTTCCACGTAGTCACCAGGCCTAACCATTTTCTTTTCCCCACAGGGATGGTCAAGGGCAATATCAGGGAAAATTACCTAAAAAAAGATAAAGATTATTTTCAGTACAAAAACAAGGATATATCTAATTTACATGGATATTCAGTGGTACATTACACCTAAAGCGAGCTTTAATAATCATGATATTAAAAAAGTAGATATACACTTCTTTTATATATGTTTAGGGTGAAGAACTAAACAAGAAGTAGTTTTGAAATTTCCCAAGCTTTCAGAATCCTTCGTTTCCAGATTTCAAAATGATCTACAAGGAAATTTCAAAACTACTTCTTGTTGAGTTGTAAACATTAAACATAATACAACAACCAAGGAGTTCTATATTTTCTTCAATCATGCTTTCCTATAGTTAATAATATCGCTATACATTATATGTAGTTTTAAATTAATTTGTCAGTATTTGAAGTAGCTGCTTATCACAAGCCTGAAATCGTTACACTAGAAAAAGAAAGAAGTTTAAAAAATTAGCAGGAATCATGTTTCTAAGTCTTAGGATAAAAAGGAACACCAGTACTGGAATGTACATTTCTTTAAAAAAACAGGACGTTTGCTCTCGTCAATCGTTTATTCCTTTAGTTGCGTGCAGTACACGTCAGAGTACGTTGGCATGACGTCGCGGCCACTCTACATGAGGATTGCGGAGCATGCTGGGAGGAGTTTTCGAACTAATAGACCAATTTGCAATCCACCTCATTCATCAATTAGAATTCACACGGAGAGTACTTGCGACTCTCCAATCAAATTAGATCATTTCAAAATTTTAGGCAGTGCAAACAATTTTAATGAGTTGAGAATTTTAGAATCACTTCAATTTTTAAACGCCAACCAATTTTAAACAATAGTGACAGCTCTTATCCTTTAACTTTTAATTAATTTTTAGTTAGGTTTTTAAAGTTCAATAAATATTAGTGTATGTTTTTTATTTTTTATGTTCCATTACAGATTTTATATTAGTTGATAATGATAGCTAGACTATCGAAACGTCCTGTTTTTTTAAAGAAATGTACATTCCAGTACTGGTGTACCTTTTTATCCTTAAAAAGAAAGAAGTTTCGGAATAGATTAGATTAAATATCTAATTAATTGGAATAAACAAACCTAAATAGAAGAAGCAAAATATAAACTGAGATAAATGAAAATTATAGAAATTGATTATTTTAATTTTAGTAGGGGCTTAACGTCTGCTTCAGCCATATCGTTGACTTGCAATAGATTATTGAGTTTAAAACAATAAGTAATAAAATAACCCCGAAAGATATAAAATAACCCAAAAATGTGTAAAATAACCCAAAAATGTGTAAAATAACCCAAAAATGTGTAAAATAACCCAAAAATGTGTAAAATAACCCAAAAATGTGTAAAATAACCCAAAAATGTGTAAAATAACTCAAAAATATGTTAAATAACTCAAAAAGATATAAAATAACTCAAAAATATATAAAATAACATAGAAATGTATTAAAAAGAATAACTTTAAATGTGAGAAAGTAAATCTCAGGCTTCAAATTAATCATTAACAATGTTGTCAGAAGAGTAATTAGCTTCTGTGATAAGAAATATCAAAAGAATGTAATTAGTTTATCAGAGCTATGTGAAATGAACACATTAAAAGATTAAACTGATAAGCACTCTAGGATTATGTAGTACTCATCACAATACAGATGTGTCTGATAAGAGGGATTCTCATTAGATATCATTAATATTCTCATAAGATAGCACCACTGACTTTGGTGTTAGAATCACTTCTTCCTGCTAATTCTTCATCAGATCTTTTACTCTTGCCTTCTGTCAACACTGTGTGAATCTTACCAATCTGTAACAGAGAGGAAAGATTAGTTTAAAGTTAGGAAAAGTGAATAATTTTTTTTATTATGATAGCTATAGCTATTAGTTCAAAATTTCTAAGGTAAGTTAAAATTTTGAAGTGATTAAAAAGTTGATATTATTTCATTGTGAATTTGTGATATATATTATATTAGTTTACACTTAGCTACTAGAGTATAGCTAATTTATTATAGTTAAAATTGTGAAAAGTGATTATAACGTTATTATTTAATTATTAATGTACAATTCTAGTGTATGTTTAAATTATATGAATATTGATGGTCATATTAATAAGTTTAAATATCTACAGCGATTTATTTTCAAATCAGTGACTGTAGCTACCAAACAACTTCAAAACTATTTGAACTGTTCTGCTTTAAAGTGTGGAAAAACGAATTGGAAGAAACTGCATTATTTGCCTTTTTACCCAGTTCATGGATTTAACCACCATAAAGATGAATGTCAGAATAGTGATCATATATTTCCCTCTTTAGGAAGTAAATTATTTCTGCAAAGAACTTTTTGAGGATGAGGTTAAAGAATACCTACCTGTTTCTGGTTACACTCTAGAGAGTATTTCCTGAAGACTTCTGAGAGCATTTGGTGTCTTTGGTTCTTAACTTTCTCAGGTACATCATCTACGAGGTCTCTGTGTGCTGGAGTTCTTTCTCTCATGCTGTGGAGAAGTAGAAGGTTAGTCATCAGTTCATATATTTAGCTCTCTCATCTCCTAAAAAAAACAGTAAAGTTGCTAAAAATAGAGAATTGGTAGCTATAAATATTAAGAAAGAAAATTAAAAAAGAATTACTTATTAGTACAAATCATTAACTACTTAGTAGGCACCTGTAAGGAAAAACGTAACAGAAGTTGTATTTAACTTCCTCCATGAGACTCAAAGTCTCTTGGAATTCTTCATCAGTTTCAGAGCAAAAACCAGCAATGAAGTCAGATGTGAGAGCAACATCAGGAATGATGGATCTAATGTTGTGAACCTGTGAGACATAAAACTCATTAGCAAAGAGAATTAATATATCAAATACATAAATATATTAAATCCACAAATATTAACAATGCTTAGCTACACAATTTTCTCAACTAGTTGAAACAGTACTAAGCTTACAATTGAAGATTGAATAATGGGTATATAATAGTATATTAAATAGCTTTAACCAACTCACCAGCTTGATATAAGATTCCCTTGAGTATCCCCTACGCATCATCTCCAGCACTCTTGTACTACCACACTGAGCAGGCAGGTGAAGGTGGTTACAAATGTTGTGCGTCTCCTTAATGAGATGCAAGACCTCATTAGGGAAGTCCTTAGGGTGGGGTGATGTAAACCGAATTCTCATTTCTGGATTGATTTTAGAGACTTCATGAAGAAGATCAGCAAAACGAGTGCCTCCTACTTTTGGTTTGTAAAGAGTTTTGAAACCTTCTGCAAGGTGTGTGACCTCGTCTCTCTTTAGACTTGTGTTGTAAGAAGTGATGGTACTTTTATCACAGTAGCTATTCACATTTTGGCCCAACAGAGTAACTTCTTTGACATTTTGATCAGACAAAGCTCTAACTTCATCTAGTATTGATGACATTGGTCTAGACCTTTCTACTCCTCTGGTGAAAGGTACAATACAATAGGAGCACATATTGTCACATCCTCTGGTAATAGAGACAAATGCAGACAATCTGTTCTCAGACAAACTAACTGGCATGATATCAGCATAAGTTTCTTCTTGAGAAAGTAGCACATTCACTGTCTTCTCTCCTGATTGAGTTATTGCTAAAAGTCTTGGTAAATCTTTGTAGCTATCTGGACCCATCACTAAATCTATTAGCTTATCCTTTTCAAGCATTTTCTTCTTTAGTCTTTCTGCCATGCATCCTAAAATACCTATCTTCAAATTAGGCTTATCTAAATGTGGTTTCTTCAGATACTTATAACTCTTTAATTTATTCCATATTTTTTGTTCTGCTCCTTCTCTGATTGCACATGTCATAATTAAAATAACATCAGCACTTGCTGCACTCTCAGCTTTTTCATAGCCAACAGATTTCAGAATAGACCAAGCTATCTCAACATCATTGAAATTCATTTGACAGCCATGAACATCAAAGTACACTTTTCTTCCATCACCAGACACATCTGCATCAGACACGTATGGATGTGATATCTTCTCCAATACTCTTTTAGATGGTTTGACATTGTTATTTACAAGACCTGCAATAAAGTGTTCCAGACCTGGGCCATTTTTGATAAGGGAATTTTTATCAGAATTTGTGCCATCTTGTATAAATCTAAATGTTGATGAGGATATTAACCGAGATAAGCCATTGATGGATTCATTTGCTGAACGGAAATTATGCTTAATTCTGCTCCTAAATATTGAGCTATATATATTTTTAAACATTGTACCTAGCTATCAATAAATTCTGAAAATTAATAGAGCTATTAGCCTATCATCATAATAACATATTGCTAATTTAATTTTTACAACTACATTATCAACTAAATTTTATTAATATTTTCCAATAATTTTTATTATTGGGACAATTTCACTGATTTCTTTCCAAAAATTTTCCAATATCTCTCCAAAATGACCAAATATCTCAAAATACTCTCCAATAATTTATAATAATTACATGTAAGCATAGCCTGCATAGGAGACTGGTTAGTGCAGGCTTTGAAACATGGTCAGCCTTCAAATTGTATTTTAAATTGAAGAGAAATATCAAATTTTTTCCTATGATACAAAGTACAAATTTATAATTCTATATTTTATTTATGAAAGAATCAATGAAAATTTCATCATTTTGGAGAGATATTCAACTCCATTTATGATTTGGAGAGATAAATGGAATCTTAGGGAGAGCTTATGAACCACAGTTACCACACTTGTCACACTATTTTTAATTTTACTTGGCCACCAGGCCAATTACAATTTACATGCATAAACAATAAAAATCTATATCAATCAATGGCCCATCTATTGATTGATGGTTATCTTATACTGTAGCTACTTACTAAATAAATGTAACAATTAGATTCATAAACTAAAAAAGTTCCAAATCATTTGAACGGCCGCATGGTGACGGCAGCAGCAACACCCAGTTTGCAAGCCTGTAAAATCATTCAATAATCAATGGCACTGTTATGAACTTCAGAACTTGAGGAGTAACTACTAAGGTACCTAGCCAGTCTGCAGAATATGGGAGATATTGGGATATTCTCTCCGAACAATTTTAAATTATTTCCTATATTTACATTAATTTTGCCACGAACACTTCTGAATTAAATCCTATATTTACATTAATTTTTCTACGAACACTTCTGAATTAAATCCTATATTTAAATTAATTTTGCTACAAACAGAACAAGAGACCAGTTTCTGCATATTGGGTACGTAGAAACCTATGTTAGTTAATGCCAATCAATTAGCTTACATTTCAAATGATTGAAACTCATATAAATGTGATTCACATTTAAATTTTGAATTAATTCCTATATTCCAATGTTAACTTTGGCTTGAAATCTTCAAAAATGAGCCAAATTGGTTTAGTCACTTCTTCAGTATTTCAGTATTTTAAAAGGATGAGGGATATGCTTCAGATTTCAAGATTACAAAAAAAAAATACAAATGTCATCTGTGGTCTCCAGGGATATGAAATGCTAGCTTAAATATGTTAGAATTATAATGAATGGTTCATTTGAATTAATGAAATGTGTTGTTGTCGAAGATATGTTTGATAAAGGGTAATAGGGTATGATAAGTGGATGAAGATTTTAGTGGAGTACATAGAATCACAAATTGGAATGCATTGGTGTGTCAGATCTGCAAGAACTATCACGGTTATCTGAAACAGAAATAAGTAGGAGAGTGCATGAGACAGAGGAAAGGAAGTGGTTGGGTGAATTGGAAGAAAAGAGTTAGATTGAAATGTATTGCACATACATTAGAGCCATAAAGACTGAAAGTTTTTAACTTTTTATGACAACACTTTCAATTCATGCTTACTGTTTAGAGCCAGAAGTAATACTTAGAAGTTGAATTAGAGAAAGAGCCTAATATGGAGTAGCTAATGCTCTTTATAATAGCACCCTATATCAGATCATTAAATCGTTTTTATCTTAGTTTGTATCTTAGCATCTGGACCAAGACAAAGTCAGGATCCAGACAAGGAAATTGTTGCTTCTGAATTAAAGTCTAAATTATTTAGATTTCAAAATAATTAATCAATATTAAAGTAAAAATTGGCAAAGACTCCCAGGAATCAAATAATTTGTTCTTGCATGTTCATGTCAAGTTCACTGCTAAAAAATATAGAACTTATGTTTTTATATCTTAAAATATTCTATTCCTCTTTAGTTTTCAGAAAACCTATTTTTCTCTAGTTCATAGATACTTTACAAGGACCAAGGTCAAACACTCTAGGTCTTATTCTAAATTAATAAATATTTAATAATCAAATCATATATCTAAAATTATAATCTATTACTATCTAGTATAATGTATATTATAAAATCTAAAACTAAAAATACATTAAACTATTTATCTGCTAAAAATATATACATATTTACAACTATGCACTGATGCAGCTACTAAAAAAATATATATATGGAACGCGTGTTTGAGTGATCTGACATATGGACCAATTTCACTGAGCAATCTATTGATCAATAGTTTGCGTAGCCATCGATCGATAGCGAACCATCGATCGATTGCTGCGCGTTTGAATGATATGACTTATTAGTTTGTATATCAAATTGTCAGATTTTATCGTGGATATCAATCGATAACGCAACCATCGATCGATTTCTGCACATTCGAATGATACGGATTTTCTTAGTTTATGTATTTAATTAATTGTTTTGTTTTTAATGGAAAATTACTTTTAAATACTTTTTATATTTAATAAGGCAACTATCAGTCGATTGTTGCGCATTTAAATGCCAGTCTGTATTTGGTGCACAAAATTCTTCTGACTTTTTGAAAAAGCTGAAAAAATCCACCATAAATTTGGCAGATCCACCAACATTTTACCCATTTTTCCACCAAAAATTAATGGTAACATAGGAATAAATAGCTAAAAATCCACTAACTTTGTTAGAATATTATTTTCAATGCAGAAAAATACCGACAAGTCGGTGGAATTTACCATGAAATACAGACTGGTTTGAATGCTATGAATTTTGTTAGTTTAAACTAACAAAATCCATTATTAACAGTCTGCAAAGCGCGTCCATGTAGCCAGAGATCTTAGGAGACTATATTTGAGGGAAAATTCTTCAAAACAAGATCTCCAGACTGCAGGAACTGCTAAAGTGTTCTCCAAGAAATCCTCTATTTTGGCTTCTGTTCTCAGTAAAATACATGTAAATATAGGAGGAAATTAATGACTGTTTGCACAGAAAATGTTAAAAATGTCCCATGTTCTGCTGACTGGCAAGATCTTGGTGACTATTTTCTAATTAATTCCCAGTCTGCAGAATAGGGGACATTTTTACATTTTCTGTGCGAACAAACCTTAATTTCCTCCTATATTTACATTAATTTTAATGTGAACAAAGGCAAAAATAGAGGATTTTTTGGAGAATAGTTTACCAGTTCCTGCAGTCTGGATTAATTCCTATGTTTACATGTTATTTTTGGAGACATTTTGGAGAAATTTGGTCAATTTGGAGACAAATTTGAAATATTTTGGAGACTAATTGTCCTGAAATATGAAATTTTGGTGACAGATTTGACACACTTTGCAGACTGGCAATCCAGTCTGCAAAAGATGCATGAAGTTGGGAATTTTATCAGGCAACCGGCAACCGCCAGTCTGAATTGGGGCACAAAATTCCACCAACTAAGTCTGACTTTTTGAAAAAGCTGAAAAAATCCACCATAAATTTTCACTAATAATTTGGCCAAGTAATAAAGTACATATGTCCACAGTCCAAAATCGCCATTTTAATGGCGAGTTTGTGACAGTTGTTTTGAGCCCTCCAATTGCAAATGGCGAGTTTTATCTATTTTTCTCCTATGCTTATTATGCTACAATGTTATTTTGGAGAGAATTAATGATAATTTGATCATTTTAGAGAGAATTTGTTGAATTGTGGAGAGAGCCTCAGCTGGAGAGACTAATGGCAAGTTTATGAGACATACTATTTTACTTGGTAATTTGGCTGATCCACCATCATTTTACCCCTTTTTCTACCAAAAATTAATGGTAACATAGGATTAAATAGCTAAAAATCCACCGACTTTACCAGAATATTATTTTCAATGGAGAAAAATTCCACCGACAACCCAGTCTGCAGAATGTGTCTCTTCTCCCGCAGATATTTTTATTTGAGAGACAGTTACTCTCTGACTCTCCGTCTCTCAGTAGCAGATTCAGAATCTCCCGTAGCTAAATTAATGGTAGGGTAGCATAGGAATTAATTCAAACTCTCGCAGCTAAATTAATGGTAACATAGGAATTAATTCAATATCTCCCGCAGAGATCTCAAATTTCTAAAATTCAATCAAAAACTCCAGCAGAGAGTCTTGGAAAAATGTTCCATATTCTGCAGACTGGCCGACAACTTGATAAGTCGGTGGAAATTAGTAATTACCATGAAATACAGACTGGAGCCGCGACCGCGACTCTTTAGGCCTTGAAATTAGTCTCCTGAATTAGGTATCTGGCGACAATTTTCTAATTAATTCCTATGTTTACATGTAATTAGTAGAGAGAATTGTGAGATTTTAGGCCATTTTCATTTTGGAGAGAAATTTGGAAAATCTCTGGAAAAAGATTGTCCCAAAAATTAAATATCTGGAGATTAATTGTGCATGCCACTGCATGGTTTGCAGACTGGGCAGCAATCCCAGTCTGCAGAATATGGAACATTTTTCAAAGACTCTCTGCGGGAGTTTTTGAATGAAATTTTAGAAATTGGAGATCTCTGCGGGAGATTTTGAATTAATTCCTATGTTACCATTAATTTAGCAGCGGGAGATTTTGAATTAATTCCTATGTTACCATTAATTTAGCTGCGGGAGTCTGGGAGATTTTGAATCTGCTGCTGAGAGTCAGAAAGTAGCTCTCTCTCAATTTCTCAAATTAAAGTCTCTGCGGGAGAAGAGACACATTCTGCAGACTGGCAGCAATCGATCGATGGTTGCGCAAACTAATGATCAACCAGTCTGTATTTCGTGGTAAATTCCACCGACATGTCGGTGGAATTTTTTCCCCTTTCAGAATAATATTCTGACAAAGTCGGTGGATTTTTAGCTATTTAATTATTCCTATGTTACCATTAATTTTCGGTGGAAAAATGGGTAAAATGTTGGTGGATCAGTCAAATTACTGGAAATTTATGGTGGATTTTTTCAGCTTTTTCAAAAAGTCAGTGGAATTTTGTGCACCAAATACAGACTGGATGATCAAAAGATTGCGCAGCAAAATCCGGAAATCGGTTGTCAGGTTGACATGGCAGATCACTCAAACGCAATTGACATATACCTAGGTATAGTTACACATACCTACACTACACTACACCCAGTTTGCAGAATATGGAACATTTTTCCAAGACTCTCTGCGGGAGTTTTTGATTGAATTTTAGAAATTGGAGATCTCTGCAGGAGATCTTGAATTAATTCCTATGTTACCTTTAATTTAGCTGCGGGAGATTTTGAATTAATTCCTATATTACCATTAATTTAGCTGCGGGAGATTCTGAATCTGCTGCTGAGAGTGAGAGTCAGAGGACAGAGAGTAGCTCTCTCTCAAATTAAAGTCTCTGCAGGAGAAGAGACCCATTCTGCAGACTGGCACTACACTCACACCCGTGCCATGTTTCTGTGGCTCGAAAACTGTAAGCCAATTTTTGAGCCAAAATTTCACAAAATTTCTGAGCCAAGCCAATTTGGCTCACTTTTTGAATATTTCAAGCCAAAATTAACATGGGAACATAGGAATTAATTCAAATTTAAAGCCAATTAGATATATCTGAGTTTTGAACTTTTGATATCTAAGCCAATTAATTGGCTTTAACCAAGGGCTTTAACTGACATACTCTGCGAGTCTCAGAGTCTGTAACATGGCACCCGTGGTACAAATTACAATCACTGTCACACATATACCTACATGCCTATCTATGTACATAGACAAAACACCATGAAGCTATACAACCCTATTTTCATCATAATTCATTTACCTACTGCCATCTTACTCCTTAATATCATCTTCTCCTTCCATGTAAACTACAGGAGATTTAAAAGAAATATAAATGACATTACAAGCTTCAGTATTTTGTAAAGCTGAGTAGGGCCATGTGCTACGGCACTCATACTCGCTCAAGTCCAACACCCTCATCATAATGCTCCAATATAATTTTGAAGAGAAAGGAAACAATGTTCCTCCCTCTTCCACATCTTGGTGGCTTACACATTTATATCAATTAAAAAGAAAATTTATGGTCAATAAAAGTAAAATTTTTGCTCCAAATGAGACTATGCGAGAAGGCCTTTGAACATATATCAGTGCTAATGCAATGTATATATAGCTATATATGTATATTTTTTTTTTCATTTTAGATTTTTCCTTCAATAAAGGGGTAATAAAAAAAGTAAACACTCACACATCTCAAAAAGACACTGATCACATACCTAACACTCCACACCCAATAAATTAACCTAGACACAAAATATATAACTGAATCTCTATGCTCTACTCTCATAGAGCATAGGATCAGAAAACTTTCACACATAACACAAATCATTCTATAAAAACCCTAACAATAAACACACACACACTGACACACATAGTCTAAACAAACAATATACAACTGAATCTCTATGCTCTACTCTCATAGAGCATAGGATCGGAAAACTTTCACACATATAACAAATCATTCTATAAAAACCCAAACAATAAACACACACACATAGTCTAAACAAACAATATACAACTGAATCTCTATGCTCTACTCTCATAGAGCATAGGATCGGAAAACTTTCACACATATAACAAATCATTCTATAAAAACCCAAACAATAAACACACACACATAGTCTAAACAAACAATATACAACTGAATCTCTATGCTCTACTCTCATAGAGCATAGGATCGGAAAACTTTCACACATAACACAAATCATTCTACCAAGTAAAATAGTATGTCTCTTAAACTCACCATTTGTCTCTCCAGCTCTCTCCAAAATTCAACAAATTCTCTCCAAAATGATCAAATTATCATTAATTCTCTCCAAAATAACATTGTAGCATAGGATAAAAATAGATAAAACTCGCCATTTGCAATTGAAGGGCTCAAAATAACTGTCACAAACTCGCCATTTAAATGGCGAGTTTGGACATGCTTTATTTCTTGGTCATTCTATAAAAACCCTAACAATAAACACACACACATAGTCTAAAGTTCTAAACAAACAATATACAACTGAATCTCTATGCTCTACTCTCATAGAGCATAGGATCGGAAAACTTTCACACATATAACAAATCATTCTATAAAAACCCAAACAATAAACACACACACATAGTCTAAACAAACAATATACAACTGAATCTCTATGCTCTACTCTCATAGAGCATAGGATCGGAAAACTTTCACACATAACACAAATCATTCTATAAAAACCCTAACAATACACACACATAGTCTAAAGTCTAAACAAACGATATACAACTGAATCTCTATGCTCTACTCTCATAGAAAATAGGATCAGAGTCTTTCAATAGACAGAACCACACAACAAACACCCTATGACTTTAAAAGTAATCACATAACTAACTAGTCAATAAATAAAATAGATTTAGTGTTTCTCCATGTGATCACAGAGGTGAAGCAAGAAGCAAATATTATCAGTCAACTGTTTTCCTCATGGCTCATTCTAGACAGCCTCATTCGCCAAGCTTCGGCGAGTACGAGATTGTACAAATATCTAATTTGCGGAGAATTGTTGTCTATTTACCTATTTACCCGCCTCAAAAAAGTAAACTAACTGGAGTGGAAGTGGAACTGTCAACTGTAAATTCATTGAATTTACTTTCAAATAGAATAGACCTACCACTAAACCAATGACGTCACATACCTCCATTCTTTTCACTTATTACTACCGACTGTATTTTTTGACCAAAACATCTATTTCATTCGTACGGAGTAATATTATCAATTTATCTACCGAAGAAAACACACTTTTTGGTCATTTAGGTAATTTCTTTTATGTTTGTTTTCTTGGTGATGCACAAATTTTGTGCTTTGGAATGCTATAGGTACAAACCAAAAGACATAAAACAGTACCAGACTACCAGCTAAAGAAATACAATACCTAGTGGCTGGTATGTAGCCTAACTACCCATAGTGAATAAATAGAGAAGTATACCAAGTACAATATAGTTGAATATTGGAGCATCCGAAAATATTATGAGTGACGTCACACGAAATATTTTCCATTTGTTTTCAAATGAAAATTGTGCTATTATTCAATTAATTTATTAAATGTGCCTTTTCATGGATATTAACTTACATAAAATAGTTTTTATCACGTTTTACACTCTATTCAATTATAATATTCAACTAATACCTAATACTTTTAATATTTGAGAGAAAGTATAGGTGTACCTACCTACCTATACTCTGTGTGACGCCATTTGTTTACATAGTTTCTGAAGAATGGATCAAGTTTACCGTAAATGAATTCGAAACTTAGTATACTTCTCTATTTATTTACTATGTACTATCACGGAAAAGAGTATCCGTCAGCTGTTGTAGTATGCTATTTTAGCAGTTTTGACCTTTCTTATTTTTTCATGTGGCATTTTAGAGAGTATTCCTCCGCGTTCAAAAATCCCCCAATAAGGAGGAGCCTATTACTGGGGTAAAATGCTAGGGTAATTGGGTGAAATGGGGGATTAGATATGTGTATCTAGAGGAGGGACGGGGGGGGCGGGGGTCATTCATATCGATTTCTGACAAGTGATTAGATATTATTTTTGTATTATTTAAAATAAAGTATAAACATATAGTTTCATTTGTATCATCCATGCAATGTTCATTTTGTAATGAATACATATATTTTTTTATAATTTGAAATGCATATTTATAATTTTGAAATTTTCCATTCAATTAATCTTGGTATATATTTCGTACGAGTTACTCTTGTATGTTTTTATGCAATTTACTTTTGACCAATTGTCGTTCTAATATTGAAACTAATAACTATTCGAATTTGAGGTAAAAGTAGATTTCTAGCTTTAGCTTTATCAAATCTCATTAATTCCAAAAATATTATTTATGACAACCATTCACACAAGTTAAACTAATCCTCTTCAGATATGATTTTAAATAACTTCGCTTCTTTTACACCTTTAAATTATTTGTTCTCCTATAAGCTATATTATTAAAACTATAATACACGTTTTCAACTTTGTGGTAAATGTCTGTAGTTTTATTTTTAGTTTTGTCAAATCTTATTCCACGAATATCTTATATTATAATCATTCACACAAGAGCATTTAATCGTCTAATGATATGATTTTTAATAGCTTCGCATTTTTTTCACATTTAAATAATTTGCTGGACGGGATATAACCAGTCTCGGTTATAATCCGGAGATTTTCTGCATTCAGAATTTCAATAAATTAATAGTGGTGACTAATTTAGTCGATAAGACAAGTTTCTCTTCTTTTTCGAAGTCCTTTATGTGTATTATCTTTTTTAATTCATTCACTATATTGGCCACATGAGGAAGTTATTAAAATTTGTGTTTTTAAAATGATAATAAATTAATAATTCATCTTACGTCTTAATTTAATGACAACAATCATTAAGTTGCTGACAAGCATTTTTCTCTATTTTCATCAACTTATAAATAAGTAATTAGTAATTACCTATACGGCTATACCGATACTTTCTATCTTTTATTGAAGTTATTTAATTGAAAAATTCTTTTAGGCTAAAGAATAAAATAAAGCTATGACTAAGTTGTAACTTAATCTATTTAGTTTAGATTTTAAATGCTGTAATTTAATGGATTTTTTTATCATCAAGTGAACTGATTCTTTTCAGTTAAAATTTTTTATATATTAAATACTTGCACGACCAATTGACAAGCAGTGATATAGTGAACTAAAAATAACTGAAGTGATCATAATTTTTCTTCTCAATAAATGTCACATCGCCAACGTTGACAATAAAATAAGTTACAAAGTTCTATGAGATGAACCAAAAGAAATTTCTCCAAGAACTGAACGAATGTAGCCTACTGCAGTTTTGGTGCTTAATTTGTGACATCGGAGTGAAACTGGGATTCATGACAACTGTCAACTAAGGCTTTCAACTTGAAAGTTCTATCTCTTATCATACAATATTAGTTTTTTACTTAAAAAATAAGAAATAAAGGATCAATAATAGAAAATGGATAATTATTTTATATTTTTAAAAAATAGTGTTTTACAAAAGTTGAAGATAACAATTAAATTAGGTAAAAATTTAAAAAACTACTACACGACTAAATACACTTGCAGGTTATTTTAAAGTAAAAACTACCCGATACAATTTTTACTAAAATAATGGATTTCTGATTAGTACTAGTTTACATGAAGTATCAATCTTAGAACAATTTTTAAAAGCTTAGGGTTGAATGATTAACATGAACTTACAATATACAATTAATTCTATATTTACCTAAGATTAAAGTTCTTCAAACGCATAACAATAAATAAAATACACAAATTAGTTCGGTATTTAATGCACTTCCTTTTCACGGAAAAATGTCATTGAAAATCTAAAAGTAACAAGCATGAATAAATAGATATCACAGGGAATGAGACCAGACTTCCTGGGAATGATGAGAACTCATCTGATAGTGATTAGTACTGTCCTGATGAGAACTACACTGATAGTGATTAGTACTGTCCTGATGAGAACTCATCTGATAGTGATTAGTACTGTCCTGATGAGAACTCATCTGATAGTGATTAGTACTGTCCTGATGAGAACTACACTGACAGTGATTAGTACTGTCCTGATGAGAACTACACTGACAGTGATTAGTACTGTCCTGATGAGAACTCATCTGATAGTGATTAGTACTGTCCTGATGAGAACTACACTGACAGTGATTAGTACTGTCCTGATGAGAACTACACTGATAGTGATTAGTACTGTCCTGATGAGAACTCATCTGATAGTGATTAGTACTGTCCTGATGAGAACTACACTGACAGTGATTAGTACTGTCCTGATGAGAACTACACTGACAGTGATTAGTACTGTCCTGATGAGAACTCATCTGATAGTGATTAGTACTGTCCTGATGAGAACTACACCGACAGTGATTAGTACTGTCCTGATGGGAAATTCACTGACAGTGATTAGTACTGTCCTGATGGGAAATTCACCGATGAGAACTGCACCGATGAGAACTGCACCGATGAGAACTGCACTGATGAGAACTGCACTGATGAGAACTGCACTGATGAGAACTGCACTGATGAAAACTGCACTGATGAGAACTGCAGTGGTGCGAAGTTAATTGAATCTGAAAATTTTTACAAACAAATTGATTAAAAAATCTCTGATATTGACTTAGAATTACGCTACAAACAATTATTAACAAGATAAAACAAATTGAATAGATTTTATTTTAATCTCGTACTATAATTTTTTTTTTTCATTATACTAGGTAATATATTTTTTCATTATACTAGGTAATATATTTTTTCATCATACTAGGGGTTTAACGTCGTGCTTCAGTCATATCGTGACTATTTCGCTGACGTAAAAGGAAATTAAATACAAGGGACTAGAAGAAGCAGTCAGAAAGGAAAGTGGCTCCATGAACAAAGGCACTTACCACCGTTGGTGACAATGCTCATGGATCCAGAAAAGCTACTCCGTGAATGCAGTCACTTACCAAGGAATGTGACGAAACGGGACGCAAGCACCGGTGGCTGCCCTCACGGATGGAAAAGGAAAATGAAGAGGTGATAGTAAATGAAGCCTACGAGCCTACCTAACACAAAAATCTAAGACCTCGTAGTTGAAGAGCATAACCCTAGCGCTATTCTACAAAATCCTGAACAATGTGTATTCGAAGCACATTTGGTTATGTTAAAAGAATCCACATTCGAGTGGCAAGGAAGAAACAAGATTTGATAGAAAACAAGATTAATGGAAAGTAGAACACAGATAGATTGAAATCCTTACTGTGATCAGAGTGTGTTTCGAATTTTAAAAATCAAACTTACAAAATATTTACCCAAAGGACTAAAAAGAGTGACTCCTCGATCTAATATTTTTAATTTTTTCTTTATGTTGATGAATTAAGAGGTTATACCGCAAACGATGGAAAGAAAAGGATAATTTAAAATTAGTGAAGAAAAGACAACAAAGTTATTTTTGGAAATTGCAAGATAAGGTTGAATAGATGTTTAGCATTAGAAACGTGGTTTTATAGAAACACTACATTTATCTTCTATTACTCGAGACTAACTGTTAGATAAAGTCTAATTCCAATCCGTAGAATACTTACTACAATTAATGCTACAAAGGACTATAATACAAACTAATTGGAAAAAAGTCTAATTAATTTAAACGAAACTAAAGACCTCTACAAAAGAGATAATTGAATTTACTAATTTCTTGTAATTAAATATTGGTCATTTTTTTAAACAAGATTATAGCTTTATGGAAACAGAAATTGTACTGAAAAAGGGTAATACATATTTGTTTCAAAAATGGAAGGAAGTATTTAATTTTATTCGATTTGTTGTCAAAGGAGATGCAAAGAACGAAACTGTAAAATAGAAAAAATGAAAGTCAATAAGTTGAAAATACTGAACAATGTCACTAAACTACTTAATTTTATTTAAATGTTCAAATATGAATGTCACAAGACTAATGAAATATTGTAGAAACTCTCATTTTAGCGGCAAGTTACATGTTGAAGTAATCTAGGATATTGTATAAATTAAGCTATTCGTATTATCAGTAAATTTTAAGAGTTTAAACGTTGTTTTAGTTTAATGATTTAATGAGTCAAGAATTCCAAACTGGAGTATAAACAAAAAGCTACAGTTAAAAAAAAATTAGTTGATACAACTATAATGAACTATTTTCTTTAGAACCACCATTATACTCTCTCAACAGATGTTTAAAAAATTGTATACAAGTAACTATATAAGAGTTTAATTAATTATTACCAGTACTCTGAATATTTGCAAATCTTAATACTAGCAAAATAAATAACCGTTTATCACCATGGAGTGGATATGATCTGTCAGTATTTAAGAATTCAGTATTTCAGAAACTACAGAAACCATAAGTTGTGTATTAACAATTACCAATTGTAAAGTATTTGGACGAAATAATTTACAATTGCCAATCAATTTAATTGAAAGTTTTTAGGCCATATCGTTGATATTGAAAAGAAATTGAATATATATGGGGCTTGAAGTAACAGTTATAAAGGAATGAGACTCCATGAAAGAATAATCTACCACCAGTCGGAGACAACGCTCATGGATGCAAAAAAAAATCCATGACTGCAGTCACTTACCAAGGAATGTGATGAAAAGAGTCACCAACACCGGTGGCAGCACTCACAGATGGAAAAGGAAAATGAAGAGGTGATAATAAATGAAGCCTACCGGACACAAAAAAAACGAGTTATCCTCAGAAACTACAATTAGCCACAAAAAATGATAAGCCTGAAGCTGTCTTATATTCACCTGAACAGATTGAGGATACAGCCACTGGGGGCTTTGCAATTAGCCTACTATATTATATCTTTAAACAATTTTCATACATTTTTTAAATTATATATTTATGAAACATAACTGATCCGAATAACTTTACTAATTCTATCAGTTATCACTGAACTAATAGAAATTTGTCCTTACCAATTGAGAATAGGGAGATTTGCACTGCTGTCGTTTGATTCTTCCGCTTTCTTGTGAGAAGTGATCTGGTCATAGGTAGTGGTCTTTAGAGTTCCACCTAGCGAATGCTCGCTCTACCCATTGAACTGGAAACAATTTGCAACTGTTCGTATCGAAAAATTCTCTGCCTCTTTCTTCAATTCATGACTGTTACATAGTGTCATTCGTTGAAAACTCTCATAAATGCAACAAGAATATCTTACATATTTACTCTTATGAATTTAAGATAGTTTTTTTTAGTATAAAGTTATTAATAAATAATCTCTGTTAATTTAAGTAGGGGCTTAACGTTTTCTTTGGATCCAAAGGCCATATCGCTGACAATGAAATTAAATACAAGGGACTGGAAGAAGCAGTATGCAAGGAAAGTGGCTCCATGAACAAAGTCACCTACCACCGTCGGTGACAATGCTCATGAATACTAAAGAGCTACTCCGAGAATGCATTCACTTAAAACGAATAAAAAAGGACCCAATTTAAGGTCCGGAGGCTACACTCACGGATGGAAGATTAAAATGAAAAGGGGATAGTAAATTAAGCCTACAAGCCTAATAAACCTAAAAGTCGAAGACCTTGTATTTTGAAAGCATAAACCTAGTGCTATCCTCTAAAACTGCAAGTGGCGTAAAAAGATAAACATAATAAGAATGAAAAAAGACAATTATTAATCCAATTAACAACAGTTCGAGGCCAAAGAGAACCCTCTTCTATTAAATCCACCACAAACAGCTTCATGATAGGGTCACGCAGGTAAATTGCGGCCCACTTTATACTAACTGCGGCCTTTAACAACTGAAACATCACAGCTTCAAAACACACGTCAAAACTTAAATTAATAAGTTATAGCATTCACTGTGCTTCTTTTGATAGCTATGCAACATTTTAATGTAATTTTGATTCAAAATGTTTTAAAGACTCTCTTGAGAGGGCTGCAATAAAAAATTAAGGGCCGCAATTTACCTGCGTGACCCTAGAGCTCATGCAGACTTATAAATTCTTTGATACCCAGAAAGAAAGAAATTACTTAAGAGTTACCTGCACAAAATAAAAACGAGAATTTGGTAGTAGAATTAGAAGATAAAAATTATGGGAAAAATAAATTAGGTGAATATACGTAATTACATTTACCGTTTAACACTAAACTTGAGCATCCAGCTGTTCCGAAAATTATTCGTAGGTTTTCCCTTTTTTTAAAGTGCATAAATATGGTTATATCTATAGGTATTGTGAGACTAAAACCTGAAAAAGATTTAAATTTAAAGGTATTTATAAATACAGAAAGAACAATTTAAACAAAAAGTATATACTACAGTCTACATTATAGAACTATGACGTAAACCGGCGGCTATTTACGAATGGAAGAATCATATGCATAATAGAACATTTAATAAAGTATATACCTACCTAAAATCTAGAAGTCTGGAGGGTAAAATAACAAAATAAAATGTGGTTAAAAGCTACAGCTCTAGGTGTTTTTTTTCTTTCTATTCCATGTCTACAGATCGTATTCAAAGGAATTTAGGCACAATAATATAAAGTAGAATTCCGTATTTTTTACAGAGTAATGTAAAGAAGTGCATAAAATCTAATTTTGCTATTTCGTAAACTGTTCCAAATCTCGACATTTTGCAGGTTTGGATACCTATAAAAAATGGTTCCACTCACTAACTATAGAAAAAATTCTGAAGTTCGGTATTATTTCAAAGTTCAGAAGTAAAGATACAAAAGTTTTGGCAGCACACATTTTGGTAATAAATTGCAAATTCCATCAGCAATTTCAAGAAAATCTGTGAAATATTGATAAATTTATAATTCGAAATGAAATCAAGAACAGAAACACTTGATATTGAGCTGGACTTAGTCTCAGCTATCAGCAAAAAGCAAAAAATCAACTGGTAAATATATTTAGAGTTCATATACAAGAAGAAAACAACTAGCTCAGAAATCTGATCAGTCTTTCGAATATCTCAATTTCAAGGATTAAGCTGCCTAAAAATGATAGCATTAACAATTTTTCACAGAGTTAAAAAATATAGCTTAAAATTTTGAATCTAGAACTTAGAAAATAAAAGCGAAAAAAATTAATTTACAAATGTATAAGTAAAAGATATAGTTCCATATGAGCATGACAATAAAAAATAGAGTCCTCAGCTAGAAATACTGAAGAATAACTTAATTATCCAGGCTAAAGTGAAATTATCTAAAGAAAGACTAATTTTCGATCTGCCTAAAACACAAGTTTTTATATAGAGAGAGTGAAATTTGATGACTTCTCACCATGACGGCTGAAGACGAAATGTCCCGCACTGCATTAAAAAGAATGGAAATTTCTTACATGCGGGGGTAAAATGAGAATTTGGGGTAGCGTACGATAATCCGTGGTACAGTCGGAACTAGATTGATTATTCATGCGCGCCTCAGCAATTGGACGGATACACTTTTCCGCGATAGTACCTAACTATCTACCTATGCTAGGTTAGATATTTAGGTATTTTATTATCTCGAACTTTTGACATCATCAAATCAGCATCTTGTGATGTCATTTGTTTAGGTATGATAGGTGTGTTGTGGCATCATATGTATGTACCTTGTAAGTTGTAACTAGGTACGTAACTAGGTAGTAACTAACTACCTTTATTGATTCCACACATCGAAAATTGTAATTTGTACCTACCTATGTTTTGTACTCATAGTCAGACCTACATATCATCATTATCATGTGCCGTAGGCTTATACCTTACCTGTCTACTGTAATGTCATGTATGGTAAGACTAGGTATATTGTAATAACATGTACTGTTACTGTAGGCCCTCATTATCACATATAGGTACTGTAATGACTAATGACATGTACTGTAGGGTAGGGGTAGGTAGGTCCACATATACTGTAATGACATGCACCTACTCCAGAGTGGAATAATAACTCATTTCAGATTGACTAGTAACTCTGTTAGGAATTTAGAATGAACAAAAATTACTCATTTTAACCCTAAAAAAATGCAGAGAATCAGTAAATTATTTTATAAATTTCAACTCCGCAGTGAAAACTGATGTAAAATAAGTCATTTATGTTTCACAATTGTGCTTGTTGTGATGATAAACATCACTAATGGGAATGCATGAAGTTAGGAGTAACTCTGTTAGAATTTATGTTTTCCAGTCTGGCACCTACTGTACTTTATAC
>CANNZV010000641.1:64804-92451 GCA_947561585.1 Caprella mutica
CTTGTTATTTAGAGGTTTTCCAACTTAATTAACCCCTCAAAAGTCGCCAATATACCAAGTAAAATAGTATGTCTCATAAACTCGCCATTTGTCTCTCCAGCTCTCTCCAAAATTCAACAAATTCTCTCCAAAATGATCAAATTTTCATAAATTCTCTCCAAAATAACATTGTAGCATAGGAGAAAAATAGATAAAACTCGCCATTTGCATTTGAAGGGCTCAAAATAACTGTCACAAACTCGCCATTAAAATGGCGAGTTTGGACATGCTTTATTGCTTGGCCAATATACTTGCGACTTTGTCCGTACTTTAAAACATGGATGTTTAAGAACTGTTTGCATCATTTTAAATGCTCAATGAGGTTATATATTGCCAAACAACACTTGGATGAACACCGGAACCGACCAAAATGAACCAAAATGTAGTTTATGTACCGGAACGGACCGAAACGGCCACCAGTTTGTATTTGGTGCACTGAACTCCTCTGACTTTTTTAAAAATCTGAGAAATAGCTGCCAACATTTTTCATTAATTTGTCTAGTAGACTAGTCCTCCAACATTTTTCCAGTTTCTCCTCCAAAAATTAATGGTAATATAGGAATTAATAGCTAAATATCCTCTGACATAGCAGGAATTTTTTTATTAGAGAAATTGAATATCTCCCGAGATATCTTTGGAATTTACCACCAAATACAATCTGGAACGGCCAGACAGCAGGAACTGGTAAAGTGTTCTCCAAGAAATCCTCTATTTTGGCTTCTGTTCTCAGTAAATTACAAGTAAATATAGGAGGAAATTAAGGATTGTTCGCACAGAAAATGTTAAAAATGTCCCATATTCTGCAGACTGGCAGTCTTTAAAGTAGTGCAGATCGTCGTTAATTCTTTTGTATAATTTTTATAATTATACCGTCGTAAGAAATATTTAAATCGTCGTTTCGATAATTTTAACCAATAATCTCCGTCGTAAAATTAATTCAGACTAACTTATATCTGGTACTATTATAGCCTACCACAGAGTACAGACCACTGAATAGGAAGATGTTTAACTGCTACGTGAACACTATTGGCCAAATATCAACCTATCAGAGAGAGGCATACAGTGACGTCACATATTACAAAGTTCATACAGGTATATAATTATGTAATGGTCAGAGCTAAATTTTCATTGACTAGCTACCAATTAGGAGTGACTAAAGCAGATATGGAAAAAATGTTTAGGTAATTAAAGTATAAAGGTATATTTATCATAAAATAGAAAGAAGGGGGTTTAGGTGGGCCTAAACCCCCTTCTTTCTATTTTATTATCTGGAAAATACTCTCCAATAATTACATGTAAACATAGGAATTAATTGTAAAATTGTTGCCAGATTATTCTAGGAAAGTCGAGACTAATTTCAAAGCCTCAATAGTTGCAGGATGATATTCATAACTTCATGCATATATGATCTTTTGCAGACTGCTAGACTGGACACTGAAGATACTGCCTACTGGTAAAGTATTCTCAAGAAATGATTAGTTAGAAATCTATTTGTATTTTATGGAGTAAGGTACTGCGTTCATATGTGGTTACCCATTACCACACCTGCATTCGGACATTCCCAGTCTGCTAAATATGCATGAAGTTGTGAAGTTTATCCGACAACTGTTGAGGCCTTGCCAGTCTCCCTATATTTACATTAATTTTGCTACGAACAGAATAATAAATATCTACGAACAGTGTCGAACACTTTACCAGTTTCAGCAGACTGGAGGCCTTGAAATTAGTCTTCTGAATTATCCAGCAGCAATTTCCTAATTAATTCCTATGTTTACAATTACATGTAATTAGTGGAGAGATTTTTGGTCATTTTGGAGAGAAATTTGAAAATCTTTGGAGACAAATCACTCCAAAAATTAAATATCTGGAGACTGATTGTGCATGTTTTACAGACTGGCCAGTCTGAAAAGAAGGTCTCCTCAGACTCAGGATTTTTTACAGATATTAGGATTCAGACGCAGCAAATAACATGGGATGATGGGAACATAGGAATTAAATAGGACTTGGGCACAGCAATTATCCACAAATCCTGCTGTAATTTTCAGACTGGCCGTATTCGGGTGTCACAGTTACATTTGGCCTCTAACTTTTTTATTTGAACAGCTATGAAGTTTAAACTTAAACAGTTATACAATGATTGAACTATATCAATATTCATTATAACCTATAAAAATATTGTCAATTAATTGAAATTTGAATTAAAAAAAAGCAAAACAAACTTCAAAAAATGATGTACCTTTGTACACTTGCTGTTTATTTCTGATAAATATACTGATATATGTTACAGTTAGCATACGATTTTCATGAAATAAAGATGATCTTTATTAATTCATATTTTAATTAATTGACAATATTTTCACAGGATATTATCGGTATTGATATAGTTCAAACATTATATAAGTTTAAACTTCATAGCAGCCCAAATAAAAATGTTACAGGCCAAATACACCTGTGACACCCGAATGTGGGTGTGGTAACCACATATGAATGCAGTACCTTATTGATTTTATGGCTTACCAGCCTTACCTTATTTTCTCAGTAAAATACTTGTAAATGAAATAAAGGTTTGTTCACTTAGAGAATGTTATAAATGGCCCGTATTCAGTATCGTCACTATTCTGTCTTGCAAATGGAAAGTGGAATTATTGCCCGGAAATACAAGTGTAAGAAGAAGAAATTTCCATTTATTAAAGAGCCTGGTTAATTTTAATTGCTATCTCATCAATTGCAAGTAGATATTAATATCTATTTTTCTCCTATGCTACAATGTTATTTTGGAGAGAATTTATGATAATTTGATCGTTTTGGAGAAAAATTTGGTCATTTTTTGAAGAGACAAATGGAGAGTTTATGAGTCATACTATTTTACTTGGGTAAAGAGTGGGTAATCATACCAAAATATCATGAATTATGCACTGTGAGTCTGTGATTATTAAAATTTATTCTTCAACAGAAAAATGTTTTTGTAAGTTTTTACAGCTACTGCGGCCTTAGCTGTGGCTCTAATCACCTTACCTGCAGAGTAAGGCATGGTGGTTTCTAAAGCATGGCACGCATTATCATCACCTTTCAGCAGCTCAACAGCCGGCATCAATTTCTTCTCTAACCAATATTTCAAGAAACTTGTTATCTTTGTTGTGTTTCTTGCCGTTGCGTTTTTCATCCTCTTCCAGTACACATATCCCATCTCCTCTATTGGATATTCCTCTCCTTGTGAGTATCATTTAAGAAAATAAACTTATCTTCTTGTTTATAAAGAATCCAATATTATATATTAAGTTCATATCAATTATTTCACTTATATGTATATTGAATTACTTCCCTATCATAAGTCAAATAAAGATTAGCAATGTAGGTTATCTTGATTTCTAGAAAAAAATTGAAAACAGATTACTATATGTACTACCTATATCCATTTTGAATATTAATTTTTTATTTCAAAAAGGAATAACACCAATTCAAAATATTATAACTGCACAAATAAGAATAAGTGAGATTGACTGGCTATATCAACTTCAGTTAATTAAGCCTTTGTTTCAGCATCTCACCCAAGTACAACTCCACCTGACGATTCTTCTCGTCCAATTGATTTGCAATTTCTCCATCCTCATTCCAATCATTTTCACAATGAAGGTCATTCTGGTGGGTCCAAACCTCCTCGTCTCAGAGTACAGGTTAGTGAGAAAGTAATAGTTTCGTATTGATACCATATTTCCACTGTCTAATAAATTACAAATGAATGTAGCTAATGTATTGGGAAATGAATTACCAAAGGAATTAGATAATGAATTATCAATTTCTACAGGGCACTCAGAGAAGGCTTCCAGGTGCCCTGGTCATTGGTGTGCGTAAGTGCGGCACTAGAGCGCTGATAGAGATGCTCAACCTGCATCCTGACATCCGGAAAAGAGACTCCGAGATGCATTTCTTTGACAATGATGACCGCTACAGCAATGGCTTCGAGTGGTACAGAAAGAGAATGCCTTATTCTTTTGATAACCAGGTGGTTATGCCTTAATAACTGAATACAATTGTAGTAATTCCTGATCTCCCATTATAACTGCATGTATGAATTAGCTACCTTATAGAATTTCTAATCAGTACAGTTACCATCATCGAATATAAAGGTAAGTTTTGAGTCTCAATTAGCTAGTCTAATTTAAGTAGCTAGAAGTTTTAATCCCTGATGTGATATTGACTATTCATAAACTTCTAAGCTATTGTTGAAATCCTTTACCATAATTTAGAATTCTTGATTGTTTGTTATATAATATCAAATAATGACAATCATGTTCTATTAATAGTTAGCTTGCTATAATCTCATTTCCATTCTTTATTTAATGCAATATAACCCTTCTCAGATAACAATAGAGAAAACTCCAAGCTATTTTGTATCTCGAGAAGCGCCAGCAAGGATCAAAGCCATGTCTGAGGACATCAAGCTCCTCATCATCGTCAGGGAACCAGCTATGAGAGTCGTGTCTGACTATGTGCAGATACTGGAGAGCAAGAAGGCAAAAGGAGGAAGTTACAAACCTTTCCACAAACTCGTGCTGCTACCTAATGGGGAAATAAATGACAGGTAGCTAACCATTCCGAGTGATTAACATTAAAGAATATTTCTAACGTGAAATTTATCAAAAGAAAAGGCCCTAGAATTTCTTACTAAGATTTTTTAATCAAAAAGTATCCTCATTCTTAAGATAACTATCACTCTTATCAGAGTATGTAATTTTTAAAGAAGTGCTTATGTTATATTCATTATATCTTGACATGTTTTACAGGTACAGTGCCATTCAAATAAGTCAGTATGTGGTGCACATCTTGCGCTGGTTCAGACTCTTTTCACGTGACCAGATTCACATAATCGATGGCGACATGTTGATACTCAACCCCTACCCGGAGATACGTAAGGTAGGATTGTGAACCACATTTGTTACCAGTAAAGGGCCGTACACATGTAGGGTTTTTTAAGTCTTTCCACCAGACTTTTTGCTAAGTTCCTCCTAATTTTCCCACGAGAATATAAGAAAAACAATACAATTATTATTTATTTTAGTTGGTATCCATGATACCTGCAGGTATCTTGGATATCAACTAAAATTTATAATAATATATATAATATAATAATAAATGGTAATATAAGAAAAACGATACAATTATTATTTATTTTAGTTGGTATCCATGATACCTGCAGGTATCTTGGATATCAACTAAAATAAATAATAATATATATAATATAATAATAAATGGTAATATAAGAAAAACAATACAATTATTATTTATTTTAGTTGGTATCCATGATACCTGCAGGTATCTTGGATATCAACTAAAGTAAATAATAATATATATAATATAATAATAAATGGTAATATAAGAAAAACGATACAATTATTTTTTATTTTAGTTGGTATTTGTGTAGGTATCATAAATACCAATTAAAATAAATAAAATATTAATTATATAGTTTTTTCTTATATTTTCGTGGAAAAAGTAGGAGGGGCTTAGCAAAAAGTCTGGTGGAAAGACTTGAAAAAACCCTACGTGTGTACGGCCCTTAATTAGTTAACGTGTTACTCTATCAATCACTTTCTAATTTAATTGTTTTGCAGGTTGAAAAGTTCCTGAACTTACCTGCCAAGATAAAGCCCTCTAACTTCTACTTCAACCGCACCAAAGGCTTCTACTGCATGAGGAACGAGACTCACCAGAAGTGTTTGGCCGACTCCAAGGGACGCAAACACCCGTACATTGACCCGACCATCATGGAGTCGATGAGAAGGTATTTCACGCCCTTCAATGAACAGTTCTACCAAATAGTGGGACAGAACTTCACTTGGCCAATGTACTAAGGGTGACAGACACCTTTAGTTGTTATCTAACATTTGCACCGTTGTGAGTATTCTCAGATTAACTAGTATATCATAAGGCAGCTATTGACAGTAATTTGAAGGTTCAAAGACAAAACAAAACTTTAAAGAATTTACATTCTATAGGTGGTTTTTTTATTTAATTGTTCAAAGGTATTTTATTTTCTTTATTTTCTCAATGTAGCTTATCCAGATACAATCACTGACTGCTTATTTTATGGTATATATGATACGGCTGTTGTAGTATCATGGATACTAACATATTTAATCTTCCATTCCTTGGTTCATGTACGATATTTTAATGTTTTGAAGTTTATTGTTCTTCTTCCGTAGAGTTAATTGTTAGAACAGACCAAATATGCCCTTTATTTTTGATAAGGTTACATTGTACCTCTGGCAGCTCTCGCGTTTTAGTGGGGAATGCCAGCCTCCTACACACATAGGGTTTTTAAGTCTTTCCACCAGATTTTTTGCTAAGCTCCTCCTACTTTTTCCACAAGAATATAAGAAAAAACTATAGCTATAATAATTATTATTCCACGTATCTTGGATACCAACTGAAATAAATAATAATGATATAGGTTTTTCTTATATTCTTGTGGAAAAAGTAGGGAGGAGCTTAGTAAAGAGTCTGGGGGAAAGAATTAAAAAACCCTACATGTGCACGGCCTTCAAAGCCTATGACGTCATGACACGCCTTGCTAGTGACATGACGTCATTGTGGCTAGATGATGAATGATTTTTTTTACCAAAGGATCTAATTGCAATTTTCTTAAATTGTTCATTTTTGAACTTTGTTAATTTATCTAATTCTTTCACTTTATATATCATGTACATTTAATTTGTACAAATATTGAATAAGGGTAAGTTTTGAGTTATTGGACAGTTCCACATTTTTGATCATGTAAGATAAGATATATAATAATTATTATTCAACTTTATATTAATCATATCATGGATATCAATTAAAATAACAAATTAAAATGTTTAAAAACTGTCCGAGTACCCAAAATTTGCCCCTCTTTTCCAATTACTATTATTCGTTAAAAAATTGTAAATAAATCTACAAATTGTATGGTAATTTTTGTTCTGAACTTTTTATATTTTTTGAGTTGTTTGTGACTTGGATAAAAGTTTTAACCAGACTTTAAGACACTGAATGTATTCTAATTATCTAATTTCTAATAGTATTCTAATTATCATAACTTTGTTTGTTAATAATGAACTCTCCACTTATTCCTTCTTGTAATTAATTCATGTTCTGTTTTTGGTAAAGTCGTCTAAAGTCGCAGTCGCTCTGGATATTCATATGCAATCTCACTGTTAATAAGGAGTTTAATTTTTTAGAAGTTTGGTTATTTAAGTTACAAATTATTGGTCAGTTTCACATCATCGGTCATATAAGGAATTAAAATTTATTAATTTTTTTACTGGTATCCATGATACCTGCAGGTATCATGGATACCAGTAAAAAATTATCATTATTTCTATTTTTCTTACAACTGAAGATGTGAAACCGACCGATAATTTGTTACTTACCCTGCAAAATGTTACCAAATTTTAGTAACTCATACCAATGTAAGTAAGTTTTACCAACATATCAGTAAATACCTTCACTGTCCTGTGGTTGATGATATCAGAAATTCCTTTTTAATTTTACAACAATCAATTTTTTAAACTAAATTGCTAGACCTTTGCAGGTGAGAGAGATGGGCCCTGAACTGTTGTAATTTGGACCAATTATTATCATTTGGTCAAACTCTTTTACTTGGTATTATATTTCACTCCCCAGAACTGTTGTAATTTTTTTTTTTATTACTAAGTAGATGTTAATTAGGTTTATTGTCCCATATCTGATTGTAGACTCACGGTAGCTTTTTCGCATCCATGAGCATACACTGTCTTCATTAAGTTCTTACTGTTCTATTTTTTAAAGTTTATATTTCATTTGTTCGTTTATTTATTAAGGGCCTGTAATACGAGTCACAATACATGTTAAAACATGTTTTATCATGTATTTACATATTTAAACATGTCTGAGCAAGTTGAAACATGTCTTATCACGTTTTAAGTATGTTTAAACATGTCTTATCACGTTTTAAGTATGTTTAAACATGTCTCATCACGTTTTAAGTATGTTTAAACATGTCTCATCACGTTTTAAGTATGTTTTAACATGTCTTATCACGTTTTAAGTATGTTTAAACATGACTCATCACGTTTTAAACATGTCGCAGTGTTCATGTACAACTCACTAACCTTGGTAGCTTACAAACTGTTACGTTGTTTCTGTCGTTTGTAAATAAAATGTCTTTATATCGTTCTTCCTTCAATGAATTTATATATATTAAAAGTAGAATATATTTGAGTTATGAAAAGTTAGGTGCAATATAGGCTTATGATGTCACTGTCATTGGGTAAGTTATGAATTATCGGACAGTTCCACATTTTCGATCAAATAAGAATATAAATATAATAGCTATTTGCTATTCTACTTTTATTTAATTGGTATCCATGATACCTGCATATATCATGGATTTACTTATATTTTATTTTAATTTGTATCCATGATACATGCAGGTATCATGATTATGACTTAAAATAGCTATAAGTTAAATATTATTTATTATTTACATATATCTAGCTATTTACTTACAGGATCGAGAATGTGGAACTGTCCGATAACTTGGAACAAACCCTAATAGTTGAGGTATTATTTTGTACTTAAGTTCGTAGAGCGTATTATTGGTTAATAATTATAGAGAAAATGTATTAATTATTTGCTTACGGGTTAAATTCTCTTTGAATTTGTTAAAGATTTTATAGCTCGTAGATATTGACCGGAGTAGGGTAAGTTCCAAGTTATCGGCCAGTTCCATATTTTTGGACACAAGAAAAAATTCAAATGAAATTTGAATAGCTAATTTTTAATTGTGATTGAAAATATGGAACTGCTCGATAACTCGGAACTTACCCTGTGTAGAAAAACTGAAATAATTGTTATTCCTTTTTTTACTAATTGAATCAACTAGAGCGTGAGTAGAATTAATTTCTATACTAAATCGTGTGTAATTAATATAAAGTATGTGGGTATGCCTCGGTAGCTACTCTAATGTACGATATGGTCATTTCCTTTCAATAGAGTAGACTAGGTAGAGTTGTTTTTAATTCATAGACGTTGACTATGGCCCATTCTATACTAGCACCGCCTGCCATTCATTTAACCGTCATTAATTGAAGAGGCGTAAACTGGGCGGTGAAAATGCAGCGCTTTATTTGCTAGTTTAGAATGGGCCTTACGTGGATTGACGTAAGCATCTTTTTCACGGATGTCAGAGCGTAGAGAGGCCTTGGTGCCAATGCACTTACTAGTTCTAGAGATATTTTTGCACCTCTTGTTAACAGAGATAATAATTGTTACATTCATAAGTGTGATGTAGGCGCTAGCAATGATTTGTACATTTATAATTAGCATTAAGTGGAGAGAGAAACCATGCAAACATCTTTCTTTTGTTGGGTCACAAGTAGCTGTATCTTATGGTGTAGATTCCTGATCAAATAGTCTGTATCCTGGATACAAAGTAAATTATTGGGGATCTTGGATACCAAGTGCCTGTAATATCTTACAGGTATTGGGTATCTTGGATACATGAATTTATTCATCTATGAGGTAAATTAGCATGCTAAATTCATTCAGTGTCTGTTATGATTTAGTTAGGTAGTTTCAAGGATGTTAAATTGTCACATTCACCTTTTAAAGGTACGTTTTGCATGCAGCGGTTATTGCGATCATCACTCAGCAATTAGGAATGCATTAATCTAATGCTTTGCGGGAATCGCTGGTTGCAAAACAACCCCATAGGAATAGCATTGAAGTAGTGCTCAGTGATAGTAGCTGGACGATAGTCACTGAGCAATGATCACAATAATTGCTGCAAGCAAACGTACCTTAAAGGTCCCCTCCAAGCAAATATTTTTATTGTCTAATTCAACGAGGCTAATGTTTCTTATCATTTTGCTGCAAACCGCATCGAATTTGGTAGCATATTTTTAATTTTATATGCTTTTAAAGATTTTTATAATCAAAACTCTACAAAACCTATTCTACTTCTGACTTACTAATTTAAGAAATTTTCAGCCTGAAGAAAAAGAATGTACACCATTTGTTTTGATTGTCAACTAGGTATTAGGTTTAATAAATCCATTTAATATTCGTGTAAAGGTATAAAATTGAATGAACTTATAATAAAAACGTTTATATACTTTAGGAAACAATTAATATCTAAATTAATGACCGAAAACGCATGGTTTGTTTATAAAATTCAAATTTGTAATCAAAACAAAGAGTGTACAATCTTCTTCTTGAGCATCAGATTAGTGATTCGCTCAATTGTTGCTCACAGAGTATTGAAAAACTTCAAAAACAAATTATAAAATATATACTGAACCGAATTGTATGCGGTTTGCAGAATAATGATCGTAGACCTTAGTTCTATTATATTATGTTATAAACTCATTTTTTTCCCGGAGCCTGGAGAGGACCTTTAAGTGAGTAAGACAGTGTGGGCCCCATAAGGTTAGTTACTTTACTGTAGAGAGAGTTGGTTACTTTACTGTAGAGGGAGTTAGTTACTTTACTGTAGAGAGAGTTAGTTACTTTACTGTAGAGAGAGTTGGTTACTTTACTGTAGAGAGAGTTAGTTACTTTACTCAATTTTAGGTCACAAATATAACCCTCAAACTAGAACTACTGTAATCTGAAGAATTTAAAAATATATTCATTCCTTTAATGTGATCAACCCTAATAAGTTAATTTGCCTCTCAAGTTTACTTCCTCCTCTCCAAGTTTACTTCCTCCTCTCCAAGTTTACTTCCTCCTCACCAAGTTTTCTCTCCTAAAAGTGCCAAGTTTTTTGTTTTCCGCTTCGCTGTTGTCTGTCTGTCTGTTTGTTTGTTCGCTTCACGTTCTAGCGTTCCACTGGAGCTTTTCTCACACCAAATAGACTAATTACCTAACTAATAAAGTAATTACCTAACTAATAAAGTAATTACCTAACTTAAAATAGAATCTCACTTCTCATAAATAACAGTTTAATGTTTCAGTATTTTATGATGTTCTGTTTAAACGAGATGAACATACCACTATTCAATTGGTCCGACACCCCATTAGTCATACCACTATTCAATTGGTCCGACACCCCATTAGTCATACCACTATTCAATTGGTCCGACACCCCATTAGTCATACCACTATTCAATTGGTCCGACACCCCATTAGTCAACCACTATTCAATTGGTCTGACACCCCATTAGTCATACCACTATTCAATTGGTCCGACACCCCATTAGTCCGACACTTTTGCAGTTCATTTCTGATTCAACATCTAATAAATGTAAATAAGAGAGGCGTGCCGCTCTCGAACTCCCCTGCCAGGTCATTAAACAATCATGAAGTGTGCAGTACAACAAACTAGCGGATACAAAAAACTAAATTGATGAAATCGAATGAGAGAGTATCACGCTAATTTATATCAAAAATAGAATAAGATAGCAATATAAAATTATAGAAATGAAAGAAAAGGAAAATAATTTTATTATTTAGATTAGTTATTATAGTTGAATAGTTATATCTTTTTACTTATAATTTTTATGAAATAAGAAAAAGAGAAATAACACATAATTTTTGGACTAATCAGACGTTCATGTTTAAACACGTTTCAACAAGTTCAAACAATTTTTAACACGTGTCAACAAGTTTAATCACATTTAAAAAAGTTTAAACACGTTTAACAAGTTCAAACACGTTTCAATAAGTTCGGCTCATTTCAACAAGTTCGGACTCGTTTTAACAAGTTCGAACACGTTTTAACAAGTTTGAACACGTTTTAACTAGTTTGAACACGTTTTAACATGTTCGGACTCGTTCTAAGAGTTTCCTATTAATTCTACCCTCACAGTTGTTAAGTGGTATTTTTATCTTGTTGATTCATACGAGGTAACTCATTGTTATGATGAAATAAAATATATTTAAATATTATTCTTTATATATAGTTTTTATCCATATGTAACTATTTAGTAAAGTCAATATATATGTAAAGTGTTGGTAATTGAGTATATATTCCTATAACTTCACTATATTAATGATATAAATTCCTTTATTGAATAAATATGACATTTCTTCACAAGTTTTAGACTCTAACTACCGTCCAGTGTTTTTTTCTTTTCCAAAAGTCAATTTGCTAAATTTAGATCAACAACATTTTTGAATAACTTTCTATGTTGGGGTAAGCCCCGAGTTATCGAAATGTTCCACATTTTCGATCTTATCAGATGGAAAAATATAATTTAAATCATTTATAAAAAATACTTATATTATTGAAAAATGAAACTGTGGCGCAGCTCGATAACTTACACCAAAGATAATATACTACAGTAAGATCACTACTCTCGACAATTTCTATTTCAAAAATGCGTAGTGGCGCCATCTGGATTTGAAAGCGGGAACTAGAGAAACAACAACATTTGGTTTGTTTAATAATATTTTAACTTTTATTTCATTCATTATTGAAGATTATTTTACTGGAAAATTAAGCTTTACATCGCTAGAATAGATAGAGCTAAATGAAATAGAAACGAAGAGATGATCAACACCAAATGTTATTGTTTCTCTAGTTACCGCTTGCAAATCCAGGTGGCGCTTTTTAAAACAGAAACTGTCGAGAATGGTGTATCTTGTAGTGTAATATTTTTGCTTAAACTTATCCTGCTAAACATAACAACCATCTTATGTACCTCGGACAATATCATTCATTGTAAAATGCTTGTTCTACAATAATGTCACCAAATAGCACTAGTGTCTGCACCTTTAATGTGATTATATCAATAAAAACTATTTGTTTAGAACGTCTTTCATTGATTTCCTGTAGTAGCTTCTCTGCATCCATGAGCTAACTCCTCTATAGTGAACTTCAGCTAGTTCACTCTTGAGGATTTACTTCACTATAGAGGATATGAGAGATAAATAAAAACTGGTCTTTTCATGTCAGACTACACAAAATAGATTTTCTTTTTAAAATAATTTCATCATACAATGTATTTTATTTCTCAAAATTATTAAAAATCAGAATTTTTCACTTTACATAACTTCTCTTTTATAAAATATGACTAATTTACTATAGGTATAGAGATTCATAGAAAACTGAAGGCAATTTGTGGCAGACTGAACTAAATATGCTCACTATAGATAATAGAGGTAAGTTCACTATACAGGGGTCTACTAATCAGGATAATTAACTATAGAAGATTTCTACTGTATCAGCATGTGGTGGCAGGTGACTTAGTTCACGAGCCACTTTCCTTTCGGACTGCTTTTCCAGTCCCTTGTACTTAATTTCCTTTTGACGTCACTTTTGGTTCCGAAACAGACGTTAAACCGCTAGCAAATTAATGTAAGCATAATTATTCTTGAACTGTGAACTGCTGTAATTCGGAATATGAACTACATTTTTAGACCTGTTAACGACGCTACTTGCACTTTATTTAGTTATTTTTTTTAGTTTAGTTTCGACATACGTACGAGAACATGAAACTGACGCGAAACATTAAGAATTTTTAATATAATATAGGTAATCCTAAAATTAATTGTAAACTTGTCTGATAGTTTAATATGTTAGTGTCCCAGAATTTATGAAAAACGAGATTTTTGCTTTCATACGGGGGCTTAAAACATTTGATGTCGCTTCAACTTTATATTATCTTTACAGCGAAATGTGTATGATAAAATCCCATGTATTCATTCAAGAAAAGGCTACATATTTACAAAATAATAGGATATAACCAAAGATATTAGTAGTATAATATCTTTAATATATGCATGTATCGAACATTAAAATTAGAAATATTATCTGAGACCTATCTTCAAATGGAAAATATTCGTTGTAGCCTCCATGTAAAACAATATATATTTTTTCTATAATGACATTGGTCCGTTTGAAGTTTTGATACACGTTCTGAACATGTTTGGTAACATTGGTTTGGAAAAATGGGTGTAGTGACTGTTGTCATGGCGTCATTTCTTTAATCAAATTTACGCAGGGGAGACTGGAGAGAAGTGCTGCGAGGAGGTAAACCATTCCATTATTTGTATTTTTAATGAAATATACGCTACACTTACAGTTGACTATTACTATATATACTATAAGGAAAGCGTTAATTTGAGTAAAATTTAAAATAATCTCTAGTAGGTAGGTATTTTTATACTAACTTCACTATGTCATTATGATTAAAAGAGAGATTTCTGAACACTTTCCCATTTTTAACAGATTGGCATTTTTATATAAATTTAGGTAGTATACCCAGTTTGTATTTGGTGCACCGATTTCCTCTTACTTTTTAAAAAATCTGTGAAATATCAGATACCTTATCATACCTATCTGAACAGCCCACAGGTCAGCCTGGCAGGTAATAATTTGGCTTCAATTAACATACACCTATAAGTTTATAATAACATGGGAAATTGGGAATGTGCATCCAGTCTGTATTTGGTGCAAAAAATCCCACCGACTTTTTCAAAAAGCTGAAAAAATCCACCAATAATTTCCAGTAATTTGACTGATCCACCAACATTTTCCCAATTTATCCACCAAAAGTTAATGGTAACATGAATAAATAGTTGAAAATCCAACAACTTTGCCAGAATATTACTTTGAAAGGGAAAAAATTCCACCGACATGTCGGTGGAATTTACCACTAAATACAGACTGGATGTGCATTAGGTATTAAAGCATGTCCTTACTCCTTACTCACCATCCACTATCCAGTCTACAAAGCATGCATAATTAGTCTCCACTCTCCAGATCAGATATAATGAGATATTTAAATTTGGGGCAATTTGTCTCCAAAGATTTTCAAATTTCTCTCCAAAATGACCAAAAATATCAAAATTCTCTCCACTAATTACATGTACTAGTACACATAGGAATTAATTAGGAAATTGTTGCCTGATAATTCAGGAGACGAATTTCAAGGCCTCAAAGACGCCGGATAATCTTCACAACTTCATGCATCTTCATAGCTCACCATTTCAGTTATTTTGCTCCTTTCACTTCAATTGCAAATGCTCCATGGAGACTGGAGAGAAATATTTATTTTTTCCTATGCTTAGCCAGTCTGCAGAATATGAATATGTCTCTTCTCCCGCAGAGATTTTAATTTGAGAGAGAGTTACTCTCTGACTCTCAGCAGCAGATTCAGAATCTCCCGCAGCTTAATTAATGGTAACATAGAAATTAATTCAAAATCTACCACTGCTAAATTACCAGTCTGCAGAATATGGAACATTTTTCCAAGACTCTCTGCGGGAGTTTTTGATTGAATTTTTAGAAATTTGAGATCTCTGCAGGAGATCTCGAATTAATTCCTATGTTACCATTAATTAAGCTGCGGGAGATTTTGAATTAATTCCTATGTTACCATTAATTTAGCTGCGGGAGATTCTGAATCTCCTACTGTGAGTCAGAGAGTAACTGTCTCTCAAATTAAAATCTCTGCGGGAGAAGAGACACATTCTGCAGACTGGCTAAATTAATGATAACATAAGAATTAATTCAAGATCTCCCGCAGAGATCTCCATTTTCTAAAATTCAATCAAAAACTCCTGCAGCCAAGTAATAAAGCATGTCCAAACTCGCCATTTTAATGGCGAGTTTGTGACACTTATTTTGAGCTCTTCAATTGCAAATTAATTTGCAAATGGCGAGTTTTATCTATTTTTCTCCTATGCTACAATGTTATTTTGGAGAAAATTTGATCATTTTGGAGAGAATTTGTTGAGTTTTGGAGAGACAAATGGTGAGTTTATGAGACATACTATTTTACTTGGTCCTGCAGAGAGTCTTCCAAAAATGTTCCATATTCTGCAGACTGGATGCTTAGTATGCTACAAATTGTAATGTTATTTTTGGCAGAATTTATGATTGGGTCAAGCAGGTAAATTGTGGCACACTGACTAATTGCGGACTCTTACTATAGAAACATCATAAAATCAAAACACACGATAAAAACTTGAATTAATAAATTATAGAATGCTGCGCTTCTATTGATAGATATGCAACATTTTAATGTAATTTCGGTTCAGATTGTTTTAGAAACTCTCTTGAGAGGGCCGCAATTAAAATTTAAAGGGCATCAATTTACCTGCGTGACCCTAATTTGATCATTTTGAAGAGAAATTTGGTTATTATTTGAGAGAGCTTAGGGCTCAGAGCTGGAGAGATGAGTGGAAAGTTTATGAGAAATACTATTTTTAGTATTTTATTTTAAAAAATATAAGTAAATTAAATTAAAAACTAATGTAATAATAATTTATTGTCTGCTAAGCAGTCTGAAGAAACTGCCAACTGGTAAAGTGTTTAGAGATATCTTATTCTGTTTGAACTTCGTAGCAATATTAATGTAGCAGTAAATATAGGAACTAATTCAGAAGTGTTCAAAGGCTTTTAGCAAAATTTATGTAACTATAGGAATTAATTCAAAATTGTTCAGAGAGAATATCCAAATATCTCCCAAATCTGGCATATCATGATATCATTGATATCCCATATGGCATATTCTGCAGACTGGTCTGCTAACATTTTCCTCTAATTTGGCTTGTCCTCCACCATTTCACCTAGCTATTCCCCCTCTCAGAGGCAGAATCAATAGATATTTTTATTACTTATATATAGATTATAGGCTATAGCTAGATATCCTCCAACATTGCCAAAAATCACAATAGATATCTATTTAAGAGTCACTCTGCTTAATGTGTCTCTTGACCCGCAGATATTTTAATTTGAGAGAGATACTCTTCGATCTCCCGCAGTTAAATTAATGGTAACATAGGAATTAATTCAAGATCTCCCTCAGAGATCTCCAATTTCTAAAATTCAATCAAAAACTCCTGCAGGGTCTTGGTAAAATGTTCTATATTCTGCAGACTGGGTCAATTACCTTAAAAATTTTCTGCAGCTAAATTAATGGTAACATAAGAATTAACTAAAGCTCCCGCCGAACTTTAATGTTTGATCAAATATTTTATGAAATCATATATTAAAAGTTAGAAGTTGGATTAATTAAATTTGAAGCTAACTTCTTCAGGAAAGAGCTAGATCTAGCTAAAAAAAACTAATTTGGCAACACTTGATAGATAGGAAAATGGCAAATGAGAGTAATATAATAAATGTACTGAAGTTCTTTTTTTTAATTGTTCCGAATTGGAACCTCTGATTCCATTCGTTGGTCTGAACAGATCTGTGGATTAAGATTTGTGATCATTTGTGCGGAACACCCACCTCTGCTCCAGTCTGTATTAGGTGCACAAAATTTCACTGACTTTTTGAGAAATCTGAAAAAATCTACCATAAATTTCCAGTAATTTGGCTGATCCACCAACATATTACCCATTTTTCCACCGAAAATTAATGGTAACATAGGAATAAATAGCTAAAAAATCCACCGACTTTGTCAGAATATTATTTTCAAAGGAGAAAAATTCCACCGACAAGTCAGTGGAATTTATCATGAAATACAGTCTGGCCGGGCTCTGCTCATTCAGATTTAATTATTTATAGGTCATTTTCTATCAGTATTATAGTTACTATACATAGTGCTACAAATGTGTGCCACTTCATATTCAAGGGGATCAGTTAAAATTTTAAAAGATGATTTAAATAAAATTGAATGCAATAAACCTAATTTATATATCCATCAACTTGAATATACGAATTGAACTCAAATAGCTAATTGACTTGATCTAAAATTTCATTATGACACTTGACTTGCTGAACCATAGTTTGGCTATGAAGTTGTTGACCTTTACTCTGTAGCAATCTAAAGAAAATCAATAGTTTATAATGTTTATTTTCTATTATTATTTCATCATTTCAGTTTACAAAAATGAATGGCATCAATAGCGTTGAATCTGTTTTCAAAATAAGTATATTGTGTTTGAAAAAATTTCTTCTCAGACCTCCGGTTACAGTCAATTTCAAATGTAAATTCTACACAGCATAATTACGTCTTTGATGAAATTATTTTCCTTGGCAGCAGATGCTATTCTGACAGATTGGCTTTTAAATAAAAATATATATTCTGATAAATTTAATAGCTAAGTAATAAAATATTGATAAAGGAAAGTAGCTACCTCATAAGTTTTGTTTGTTATCACACTGGAGAAAATATTTTGAATGTTATGGGCAGTTAGGTAGGTATATACATTATGGTTAACATTATAATTTGATATAATTTAGCTAATTCTTTTTTTATTGTAGTTACTCATTTTATTATTGAGATGATTATGAAAGATATAACAGATTTGGAGACTTTGTCTTCTGTAATTAGTAGTGTCCTTGAAGGATCTTATTACGATGCTACTCTACTGGTTGAAGGAGAGAAAATACCTGTCTATAAGGGCATTCTTGCAAGTTGGAGCAACTACTTCAAGTGAGTTTTTGGTTGTTGTTAGCTCGTTACAGTAACATTATTGTTGCCGGGTGATAATTTAGTATTGTACCTTGGCTAATCTCTATCTATTTTATATTTTTAACTTTCCTTATTTTCAGATTACATAAAAGTACGTGAGTATTAATGATAAGCTAGCCTTAAGAATATCATTAAGTTAATAATAAGTAATCTTAAGTAAATTATAAGATACAACTAAGCTTAAGTAGTTATTGAGTCCTCTGGTTGAAGCCTGTCTGCAGGGTGTCAGTGGTAAGAGTTCTTTGTATATATTAATTCTGTAATGTGTATATATTAATTCTGTAATGTGTATATATTCATTCTAATTCTGAATATAGTCATTTAGTTATAATCATGTCATAATACATTTTCTTTCAGTGTGCTGTGCTCATCCACTCACGCTCCTTAATTCATACTCATAACAGTCTTCATTATACCTTTTCTCATCTCATCGCCTGTACCCATGCACTATAGTAAATAAGAATTTTAGTCATAAGTCCAATCATTACCCCTAACTAGCGGCACGTCAACAGTGGCATCTTCGACTGAATTCAAAGTAACATCAAGGATGGTTGTGATGCAAGATGAGGTGGATCAGCATGGGGAGCGTGAGTGTGAGAAAAAAGAAGGGAGCCACCTGATTTCTGTGAAACCCAAGGTTATGAAGAGGAATTCTCCTGAGGAAGCTATGTCCAGAAATGTGCTGTATAGTCCCGAACAACCTATGGGTGCTACTGGATTCACAGGATTTGTTAATCCTGACACCACAAAGTCTCTAAATAAAAGAGATGTAAACTTCCCCGAAGAAGGCATGCGTTTGGCACTCTCCAACATGGAGTATGTGATATTTGTGAATTCCTTGCTCTCTCAGTTTGCTCACCCAAAGGTACGAGCTGACTTTGTTAATGGAAGGTTTACATATGGCAATGGCATGGAATTATTAGAGCAAATTGACTTACTGAGATGGAATCTCTTACCCAGATGGATGGGAACTGATTCAAAATCTTCAACTGCTAGATTTTCTGATGTGGCAGAGAAATTTAATATGCTCATAAGTCAAAGTAATGACTGTTTGAAAATGACAGAGAGTGTGACTGTTGGATTTAGCTACAAACAGTGGTTCATAAATTTGGATAAATTGGCTGCTGATCCTTACTGGAGAGAAATTGGACCAGCTGATCGCTGCACTCATATCCTTAAGAATGCTCCTACGAAACCAGAGCCACAAGTCTCATCATCTGATGGACAGGAGTCACAGCAAAAGGAGAAGAAATCAAGAAAACCTAGACTTCCTAAATTGAAATCAGAAAGATATAATATTAAGGTTGAGGAAATAATTATTTCCACTTCAGAATCAGGCTCGTCAGATCAAAGCTTCGAAGTGTCGTCATCTGATGAGGATAATGTTCCTAATTGTCGTAGGAGAAGTACCAGGCGAGGAAAATCTGACAAAAGGCAGGTTGTTACTCCTCCAAAGTTTGTCATGGATGGTAAAATGAGCTTGAAAGCATTTTTGACCACATTTGAGAGCTACTTTGATCAGAAGTATAAGGGAACGGAGTATGACAAAACCCAAACTTTGTCTGAATTCTTGTCTGGTGACTTAAAGAAAGTGTACCATATTTCTGGTGGGAGAAGAACAAGATATCAGGAGATGAAGGAGAAGCTTCTTCAATATTACAAGCAACAGGGTATTGGAGGTAAATCCTTCTGGAGGAAAGAATTAGCTAAGGCTGTTCCTGAATGTGATGAAAGATATGATATTTATGGGATGCGCTTGACAGAACTAGCAAATAGAGCTTATCCTGACAGCAAGAAAGAATGTGCTTCTCGTCTTCGTGATTGCTTCCTGCAGGCGGTACCCTCAAACATCAAAACAAGAATATTAGATGCTGAATTGGCTCAGAAAGCAGTAACAGGAGGTAGAAGCAAGTATCTACCATTTGCCTCTTTAACTCAATTGGCCAGTGACCTTCAGAAGACTATTCCTAAGCCGAAGACAATAATGTGGTCAAGTGAGATTGAAGCTGAACCTCAGAAAAGTGTCAAGCAGAGGTCACGTGAGTTCAGATATAATAAATCTTCTTCGCCTTATAAACAGCAAGAAATGCCTTGGCATAATCAGCAGCAAGAGAAGACGGAACTCAAGAAGCAGAGAATTTCAGGGTTCCGTAACCAGCATAATTCCAGAGTTCACCAAAATCGATCTATTGCAAGAGATCTTAGAAGGTCTCCATCAAGTGACAGAGGCAATTGTGCCTACTGTAAGAAGCCAGGCCACTTTGTGAAAGATTGCTGGAAAGCGTCAGGCTTGTGCTTGATTTGTGGAGACAAGCACTTCATTGAGAAATGTCCTAAGTACGACCATGAGTACAATAGTCGTCAGAGTAGAACAGGGCAAGAGAATCAGAAGTTAAACGAGTAGATCTCTCTGTGGGTAGAGGGAACACAGAGAGAAAGACTGAAGAGACCCTCATGAAAAGTGCAGTAACATATTTGAAGTCTGAGGTCATAGTTGCTGAAGTTGCAGCTGATAGGGGAGACATTGTGGAGGCTGGTGACCTGAAGACAGCTGAAGTCTCTTCTTTGGTGCAAACTGATGGAAAATCAGGTGATGTTGAAGTTAATTTAATTCCTGGCAAATTGATTAATTTTTTGAATATGAATAGCAACTTGTTCAATGTACAAACTTATATTAATGGTAATGAAGTCAATGCAATTGTAGATAGTGGTGCTGAGAGGTCCCTAATTTCTTCAGAATTGGTGGAACTCTTCAATTTACCACAGACTGTAGATTCAATTAATTCATTCAGCACTTTAGGTGGTAATTTCATCACTAAAGGCATTGTTAATGTAAATTTATCAATTCATGATGTTGAGATGAATAATATGGATTTTGTAATTTTTAAGCCAGCATCAAATGTTGCCATAGATTGTATCCTTGGTAGAGATTTTTTAGAGTCTAACAAAATTGAACTTGATGTTGGCTCTAGATTGTTAACAAAGCATTGTGATGGTGGTGGAAGATATGAATTGTATGTAGATGATTATGGTAAATCTAAGCAAATTATGCTTTGTCAAATACCTTGTGTTATTAGTGAAGATGTAATGTTGGAGGAGGGCAGAGTTCACAGCATACCTGTAGAGTGTCTTCTTCCTCAAATTGAGTCAGATCACATATTGGTTTATAATGATAATAATGTTGATAAATTAATATCAGGTAAAGTCCATGGACTTGAAGGTGTTGCTGATGATAAACTTCATAAAGTGTTTGTAATGTCCACTGATAATGCTATAACTGTTAGGAAGGGACAAATTATTGGTTCTGTGAATTCTGTTCTTCAGCTTGATAATGATTTGTCAGATTCTGAGTCTGATGCTGATGGAAATATCTCTAGCAACCACATTGATATTCTGAATAGAGTTGACTGTTCTTGCCTTACTATGGAGGAACAGGCTGAGGTTTCTGGGGTGTTACAAAAGTATTCATCTGTGTTTGGTACTAATGATTTAGATATTGGGTTGGCTGCTGTCACTAAGCATAAAATAAATTTGACTGATGAAACACCAATATATCAACGCCCTAGGCGATTTCCACCTCCAGTTGCTGAAGAGGTGGAAAGGCAATGTAAACAATTGGAGGCTTTGGATATCATTGAACCTAGTGAGTCAGCTTGGTCCTCTCCTATAGTTCCTGTAAGAAAAAAAGATGGGACAATTCGAATGTGCATAGATTATAGAAAGTTGAATTCAAAAACTATCCCTGATAAGTTTCCAATTCCTAATCTAGCAGACTCTATTTTTGGCTTGCATGGGACTAAATTTTTCAGTAGGTTAGACCTCATTAAAGGCTATTATCAAATACCAATAGATCCAGAAAGTCGGCCTTATACTGCCTTTTCAACTCAACGTAATCATTGGCAATTCAAGCGTTTAAGCTTTGGGTTGAAAAATGCACCCTCTGCTTTTCAGAGGCAAATTCAGTCTGCTCTTAGTTCATTGCCATCTAACAGAGTAGTGGTATATATAGACGATATATTGGTGATGGGTTCTACTTTCATGGAACATTTGAAACTGTTGTCTAAAGTTTTGAATACCCTCAGTCGATATGGTATCAAACTTAAATTAAATAAGTGTGACTTTTTTCAGTCTCAAGTTGAATTTTTGGGGCATATTGTAAGTTCTTCTGGTATAAAAAAAAACCCCTGACTATATCAATAAAATCTCTAAGTATCCGAAGCCTTTAAATGTTGGTCAATTGAGAGAATTCTTGGGATTAATTAATTTCCAGAGAAAGTTCTTGCCAAATTGTTCTCAAATTCAGAAGCCACTTTCAGCTCATACTGTTGGCTCTCGATCTAAAGTCCTACAGTGGACTTCAGAAATGCGGAGATCTTTTGATCAACTCAAATCTGACATGGAGTCTGACATTGAATTATCATATCCAGATTATGGAGAGGAAGCATGCAAATTGGAGTTATGGGTGGATGCATCCGCTACTGGTGCTGGAGCATATCTTGCACAGCAACAGGGGGAGGATCATAGAATTATTGGGTTTGCCTCTATGACCTTCACTGAGACTCAAACAAATTACTCCACTATGGAAAGAGAGTTAACAGCCCTACGTTGGGGAATCAAAACTTTCCGCCCATTTCTCTATGGCATTGCTTTCACTCTGTATACGGATCATCAGGCACTAGTTCATTTACATAACATGAAATTAGTATGTTCTCGTTTAGCTAGAACAGTAGAAGAATTAGCAGACTATGAATTTGATATTTGTTATGTGCCTGGTCATTTGAATAGTGCAGCTGACGCTCTGTCTCGTTTAAACTGTAAAATTCCAGCCCAGACCAATATTAGCAGTGGTGAATTACCACCTGGGCTTGTTCTTGATGGATCTCCTTCTCCTGGAGGGGGTGATTCAATTTTCCAAAGCTTGTATAAATCTCTCACCAATGCTTCTATTCACAGGTTACCAGCTGATGGGGGAGAACTAAGGAGACAACTGGTGGGGGAATTGCTTGCTCACCCAGAGGCATATAAGCTGAAGTTGAGCAGAGATGCCAGGAAGACACTGAGAATGATGGCTCACCCGGGTCAACTCCCAAGCCTAGATGTATTACTAGCTTGTAGTAAGATATACAAAGTCAAAATATTCGTTTATTTTTGGGTGAAAGAGCCAGTAATCTATCAGATGGGTAATTTCCCTACGGTAATTCATTTGCAATGTGTCTCGGGTGTCCATTTTAATTCTCTAATTGAGCTTCGTAATTATAACCCACCTAGCCCCCATCAGTGCTCCATAGTTACTGTCCCTAGTTCTCACCCTGAAGCTCATAAAAAAGTAGAGTCAGTTGTTGTAGACAGAGATAGTTATGATCAGGATATATCTAATGTATTTATTTCTGAGGAGATCCCTTGCTGTGGACATTCTGCTCACTCTCTGCCTGTGGTCTATGCTAAGATATCTGATTGTAATTTTTGTGCTGTTCTTGACACTGGGGCAGAGCTGAGCATTGTGACCACAAAAGCATTGGAGTTGATTTCTGAGTTAATCGAATGTATTGTGTATCATGAAGATAAGTGTAAATTAGTAGGATTCTCAGGTGAAACCTTTGAAATTAGTCAAGTGGTTGATATATCATTCAGCATTGGTTTGTTCAAAATGTCAAAACCGTATAGATTTGCGGTTGTTCCTGAATATATGTTTCCTTATTGCTTCTTGATTGGTTTGGATTTCATGCATGTTTTTGGTATGGGAATTGATTTTCAGTCAGGTTGTGTGAAGCAGAATTTTGTCGCAGTTTCTTCATTCATATCTGGTTGTAGTGTTTCTAAATTGGACAATTCTGTTTTGACTGTTTCGGTAGATAGTTCACCCTCACATCAACTTAAAACTGAATTAATTGATGGTGACTTGAGGTTTGCTGTTGAAGGATCATCTTCTACTATCAGTGGTCTTTCTATGCTGGTTGAGGATGATCTGATCAATCATATTCAATATCGATCAGGGGAACTTAGATCATTATTTAATTGCATTAAACTGAAGAAGCACACTCGGTTGTGGCCTAAGAAAATTTCTCCATTTGTTAGACATGCTAAAAATATAAGAATAACAGACAACAAAACTGTTGTATTTAATGGTCCTAGTTCCATTGCTATTGTTCCTCATAGAATTGTTGTTGAGTTAGCTTTGGTTCTTCATTCTAGTTTTGCTCACATTGGCAGGGATAAGCTTATCCACCTGCTCAAGGGTTTGATTTGGCATCCTAAATTATATCAAGTTGTGTCTGATGTTTGTACAACATGTCATTCTTGTCAGGTTATGAAGGAGTTCTCAACACCGGTCATGCCTCCCACTCTGAAGATAAACTCTAGTTATCCGTTCGAACTTATGGCTGCAGATCTTGTTTCTCTTCAGAAGACTTCCTCTGGATTTATTGGTTGCCTTGTCGTTGTTGATCATTTTTCCAAATGGGTTGCAGCTGTTCCTATTCGCAACAAAATGAGTAATACTGTTGTTCATGCTCTAAAGCATAAGATATTGCCTTTTCTTCCAAGTGTACCTGTAAGCTTGTTAACGGATAATGGTCCTGAATTCATTTCAAGAGAGTTTACAGAGTTTTTGTGTAGCTCTGGTATAAAGCATAAATTAACCACACCATACTGTCCCACCAGTAATGGGGCTGTGGAACGTGTCAATCGCACAATCCTGAGCTTCCTACGCTCTATTGTTGTTGATCAGCGTAACTGGGATGAAATGCTGCCAAGAGCAGTGATAACATACAATAATACCTGTCATGCAGAACTATCTATGTCTCCTAGTAAATTTTTGCTAACAAAGTGTCATTCTTTGGCAAATGATGTTCCTCTTCAGTCTGAAATCATGACACAATGGAAGTTGGGACATCCTAAATTCTTGCCTTTCCGAGTTGGTCAATATGTTTTGAAGAAATGTGAGCATCAAGGAAACCTCAATGTGAATAAGCTTAATGTTAAATATAATGGTCCATTTCGAGTTGTGAAAGTTAATGAGAATGGGATAACATATAAGCTCTTGGATGAAAGCAATGATAATGTCTTCAGAGCTCATCATTCGAAATTAAGAGTTTATAAAATGGTACCTCGATATATTACCCAACATCCACAATACATAAGGCTTAATCAATTGAATGAGAGCATGGATGATGTAGCTTCTCATCTTTCTAATGATGTTGAATCTTTGAATGACTCCGATGTGGATGTAGAAATGTTGACCTGTAATGATTCTTTTTCAAGCAGTGGAAGCTCTTCATATGTTGATGGTGATGGTTTAGAGGATGTTAACTGTTCAGGTCTTTCTGTTTCTAGTGTATTTACACTTGAAGGATCTGTGTTGTCTGTTCCATGTAGGGGTTGTATTTTTGAGTCTGACTTGGAATCGTCCACTAGGGAAAAATTGGATCTCAATAGTAATATTGTGGAGGAGGTTCAGAGTGATGAAATTTGTTTAAAGGATTATGAATCTGAACATATTTCTGCTCTCTCAACTATAGAGAAACTTAACATGATGACTTTTATTGACTGGGAGGTAAGCTCCGATTCTGATGGTGACATTTTTCTTCGCTCTGTTAACTCGTCCTTAATGTTTGACAAGGAGAGTGAATCAACCCACTCTGAAACTTACTTTGGTACAACCAATGAGTCAAAGGTTGATTCTGTCGATTCTGATTCGTTTGAAGGTTTTAATCCTGATGGTCATTATAAATCTGTAAGAGACAGATTGAATAAACTTTTGCTGGGTGCTGTATCATTACCAGATCTTAGACTCTCTCAGCCATCCAGTGATGTAAATTTGAGGATGTCTGAGGGTATTCGTACGCGATCCAAGGGACCTGTGCCTGAGTATCCTAATGTTCAGACAAAAATATTAGGAAGGAAAGCTTATAGAAAAATATTGTAAATTCTATTGTTATATAATTGTTCCACTTTGAATTTGTAGCATGATAAATTGTTCAATTTGAAATTGATGCATTATTTGTATATTCATAGTAGTGTTATATTTGGAATGGATTTTCTATTAAAAAGCTGGCTACTTCTCAAAATTGAGGAGGGGAGAGGCAGCATGAGTATAGTTATGTTGTTTTAGGTAGGAAATTTGTTTGTGCTTTGTGAGATAAATTAGTGAAACATATAATTCACTATAACTAACTATTATAAATTTAATTGTGTATTTTGCTTTGTATTTGTAGTAGCTGTTTTGGATTTTTATTTCAAATTTTAAAAAGTTATAAAATAAATTCTAGTTGTAGCTTATCAAATGTTCTACCAGTAAAAAAAAAAATTGTATTGTGTTTTACCTATATTTTATCTAGTTGATTGTATATTAATAAAGAATATCGTGTATGACTCTACATCACTGATATCTGCGCGGCATGGCTCACCATTAGTATCTTGGTAGATAGAGATAACCCAAGCTAACGGGGGAGAATGTTGCCGGGTGATAATTTAGTATTGTACCTTGGCTAATCTCTATCTATTTTATATTTTTAACTTTCCTTATTTTCAGATTACATAAAAGTACGTGAGTATTAATGATAAGCTAGCCTTAAGAATATCATTAAGTTAATAATAAGTAATCTTAAGTAAATTATAAGATACAACTAAGCTTAAGTAGTTATTGAGTCCTCTGGTTGAAGCCTGTCTGCAGGGTGTCAGTGGTAAGAGTTCTTTGTATATATTAATTCTGTAATGTGTATATATTAATTCTGTAATGTGTATATATTCATTCTAATTCTGAATATAGTCATTTAGTTATAATCATGTCATAATACATTTTCTTTCAGTGTGCTGTGCTCATCCACTCACGCTCCTTAATTCATACTCATAACAGTCTTCATTATACCTTTTCTCATCTCATCGCCTGTACCCATGCACTATAGTAAATAAGAATTTTAGTCATAAGTCCAATCATTACCCCTAACTAGCGGCACGTCAACATTATCAGATAGCTAATGGTTAGCATTTATTTTAAGATGAAGTGGACTTCCTCTATTAGAAAATCCAAATTCAGCTGCAATTTGCTGCTCAAATTGACAGAAAACCCTGTAGTTAGACATGTAAACTTATGATTACTATCTAACTTATTTAGGAAGCATTCATTGAATTAAATCGAGATTTATCAGCTTGAAAAGAATAATTTTTACGGGATGACCTATGAATATATTGTTGCTTAGATTTCATCCAATTGTTTTTCAT
>CANNZV010000641.1:92475-335759 GCA_947561585.1 Caprella mutica
AATTGTTTTTCATCTTTTTTTTATAGTTACTTGCAATTAAGTGCAGCAAACACAAAAATGAAATCCTTCAAATTGATATCCTTTGGATTTTGTAGATATTGAAATATGTAATTGTAATCCACTACATCTATCTATCTAGTTGATCAGTGTTCCTATTTTCTCTATCCTTCTTTTATTCCAGGGAACTATTCCAAGTAGAGTCTGGACAAACTTCAGGCAATTCCATTACTCTGGAAGGTGCTGCTTGTAACTCTCAGGACATTGTAGAGATCAAAGATGTCAAAGTGAGGAACAACAATGTTTATGAGCTCAGTAATGTCAAAGCTGAAGTTTTCAAGAGTGTCTTGCATTACATCTACTCTGGAACTTATAAATTTCAAGGAGAGGTCAGTTCTGAATGCTAAGGTGCCATATCTACATCTCATTCATAACTAGTATATTAGTGTCTATTTTTTAGTTGAAAGAGGTTAGTTATATTATTCTACATTAAATTTGCAAATGAGTTGCATTGCCACTTTTTTTTGTGGCGATATTGCTCATATTGGTTGATAGAATGCCAAAAATATGAACATTAAATATAAATTCACACCAGTTAGTGTTAATATTTTGATTGATTTCTTTATATTCTCATATTGCAACAGTCTTCTCGTAGATATGGTTTTGTCATCTTGATGTTACTTTTAAATTTTTCAGATTGAGAATCACTGGCACGCTTTGGAGTTGGCTCACCTGTACAATCTCGAGTCACTAGAGACTAAATTGGCTAAACACCTGGAGGAATCTATCAATGTTGAGAATTTTTTTGATATCTATAATCTGAAGACTAAAATTCAGAATGATGAACTGGAAAACTCCTGCCTTGATTTACTGAAGAAAAATGCAGATATAATTGCCAAGAGTGAAAACTTCCCCAAATTGACTCTTGTAAGTTTCAAGTGTTTGTTTTTCCCAATATTTAATTATAAGCTAATATACCAATAGCATTTAACTCGTGCAATGATAATTAAATAAACGTAAATATACAAACTGTTGATTTTTCAATATTTAACTTAAAATATTAAGTTCATAGATATTCGTCTCAAATCGTCTAGTGTTTTTTATTTGTGATAGTATATAATGAACTGAAGGATGATCATAGAATATCTTTTTAGGTTTATCAACCAAGTCAACGAGTTAAGTTTTCTATCTGTAGCTATAATTGATTCGTGATTTTTGTATTTTAAAAGTTGTTAGTTTCATTTGTGACATTGGGGATAAAATTGTAATTTATGATATTGTTATCCAGGGTTCTCTGTTGTCGCTTTTGGAAGATGACAGTTTTGCTACAACTGAATTGGACATTTTCCGTGCGGCGGAGAAGTGGGCTAATGTCAACAAACCAGACCAAGAGACTATTAACGGCATTGTGAAGAAAATAAGACTAGCGACAATGTCGCAAGAGGTAAGGTGAATATGAGTGAGAACTATTCACATGAATCTAAATGTGTTAGCTAATTAGAATTGAAAATAACTTCAGTTATTTTAATTAAGTTTCAGCCTTCAGGTGGTGATAATTTTGAATATTGATACCCGTTTTATTAACAGGTTAAGGTCTTTATTCGCATGTATTATTAGCAGGACGTATGCCCTATTCACACCATCGAACATTGTTGAAAGTATTCAAAATTCATCCAATATCAGTTTAGTCAAACACTTAGATCATGTTGGAAATTATTTTCCATATAATAGAATAGAGATTTATTGTATAATTTTTCAGGATTATTTATAAATTTCTGATGCGAATGAGTTATTAATTATATAGTAAGTTTGATCCAATGCTTCTAATTTAGAGTAGCAAGATATAAAACCAATGTTTATCAAACAGTTGGACAAATATCATGAGTATGTGGAGTTTTGTAGACACAAATTCTTTAAATCTGATTTCATGCTATTTGAATATGACGAAATGTTATAGTGTAAATGGAACATTAATCTCTTCACATAAGACTCTTAAAATAATTATAATTTTGTTTGACTCGCTCCACAATTAACTATTTAAGAGTTGTCACAAACATTAGAAAAACTACATCAATTATCTATTGACAATTTAAACAATATGTTTAATTTATATTTATAGTGAATAAAATGTAGTTAATAGATGAATTCATTCATTAACTATTAATAAGCTATGTAACTTGAATTAAATTATAGGCAACTTTATTTCTCATTTTTCAGGATCTGTTTGCTGTGATTGCAGCTTCAAAGGATCTTCCCACAATTGACATCATGGAACCTATTAAAAGTATTACAATTAAGGATGAGGCCTCTAACAATTTTCGGCAGCAACCAACAAAAGAAGGTAATAATTTCAGTATTCCTTCAATAATTTTCTTTCAAGTCTGATATGAATTAAAAGCTTTCAATTATCACCAAATTAGGTAGATGTGCATTCTCCTTGAATTAAATTTAAAAAATAGATTTTAGTTTATAATTGTCTATCTACTGAAAATTTTCAATTTTGATTGCTTTATCAAAGACTCTAAATTCTTTTTCTCTGTTTTAAATCTATCAAAAATATATATCAGTAGATATTTATCAGTGTGGTACACATAATGCAATATCAAGTGTAATAGAACATAGTGAGAGAAAGGCATACTTCAATGTTCAAGATTTCTTAATGTTTCTGTTTTATCCTATCTTTATCGAATTTTAATTTTTTTCAACGGTTTTTCCTAAAAACTGCTCAGTTTTTCTTTTTTATTCAATTTTTTCTCCCTCGGTTTTCACTTTTCCCTTATTCTTTTAACCAAAGGACACTTTCATTGGTGAAAATAACTCCGTGAAGTAGTGCATAATGAATGATGATAATGATATTTTTATTGAAAAGATCTGTTACATGGGTTTGTGAAATATTTACAAGTACCTAGAGTTTAACAAGAAATAAAAAAAAATTAATCAAGCCCTGTCTCCATCAATTGGGCAAATTCAAGTAATGAATATGAAATTTATTTACACATTTAGAAAAATTTGGGTTGAGTAACTCAGTATTCTTCAATAATTTATTAAAGTGATCTCTCACAATTTTTGGTGTGATAATTTAGTTTATTATGAATAGAACAAGATTAAGATTTATTAAATTCGACAAAGAGATAAACTGCGTAGTTTTGCTAGGATATATTAAAAAAAAGATTGGCACTAAAGTTGCATAATTTGGCTGCAGGTTAATTTTTTTTTCAGGTCCTCTGAATGTAGCTCAGTCTAGTCTGGGTGCAAAACTCCTGACTGGGAGTTTCCATGAAGTTAATTTGATCTCCGGCTCTAACGGATGGACATCACACAGAGTTGGGGGAAAACCTGACTGCATTACTGTGCAGTTAGACAAACCTTACAAAATAAACCATTTGAAGTTTACTCTCCATCCATATGCTGGAGGAAGGTGAACTATTATTGACTTGTTATAGAATTCACAAACAGAAAAATGTAGAACACAGTCATAAAACCTATATATCATTCCATCAAATTGATGATGACACTATTCTTCTTCTTCCAGCTGCAAATATCACATTCAAGTGTCTATTGATGGAGAGGAATGGAACAAAGTTGTCGATCGCTCGAATATTCTGTGCAGGTAAATCTAGTACTAGGTAATTCTATTATAATTTTCAACTCTGAAAGCAGTTATTTTTATTGTTTAACTGTTTCACGGTGTCCAAAGATATTATCCGAAAAGGTCTTGATTTATACGTTAGGTGAACTATTAAGCTTTCTTTACCCTCACCTCTTCATTTTCCTCTTCAATCTGTGATTCCAGCCAACGGTGCGTGCGGTTCTTTCTTAGTAAGTGACTGCATCATGAGCTGTCCCTTGTACATAATTACCTTTTTTTTAGGCTTTTGCTCCGAAACAGACGTTAAATCCCTACTAAATTTATTAATTCTACAGTGTGACACTAAAATTATTTACTTATAATAGGAAAAATGATATTTTCAAACACAATCGTTAGTGAAGAGCAGGAACAGTTTACCACTTTCTTCCTGGAATTGGTTTACAGGAGAGGAGGTTGAGCCTGACTGTTCCATGTTTTTCAGGCGTTGTAAACCATTTTGCGACGTACCTTGAGCTGTTTGACGATATTCTTGGTCTTAACGCCAGCACTCTTGAGCTCAACCTTATTGCACATAATTTCTAAAATATATGGAGTAAATGATTGAAAATTTTGTGAACATTATCAGGTTATGGTGATAATATAGCAAGTTATTGGTCAATCTGCTAAATCTTTTAAGGCCACTCTGCAAATGGAAAATTGACCAAATCTTAAAAAGAAATAAACTCAAAATGTCAAAGTATCTGTATATTGTTCCTTTAAAATATTATAATTATAAAATTCTTCTTGTTTTAATGGTAAAATAATGTATTTTTTGAAAGAAAAAAATTGTGAAGTAAATTTAATAACATGAATGGTTAGGTTATGATACAAATTATCTCAAAAGTGTCTTTACAATTTTCACCCTTACAATGGTTTTCTTTGCAGTGATGACCAATACTTGAGGTTCGAGCCAATAGAAGTTAAATTCATCAAACTGACTGGTGTGAATTGTAAGGAACTCATAATATCTTCATTGGAGGCTATGTACTTGACCAGTGAATGTGAACTGATTGAAGGAATACCTGGTGAGTGGCGTAATATTTTCCATTATAACCAGCCTCCAGGGCTGGCAGCTGACTGTTAGTATGTTGGCTCCATTTCCGGAACTATATAGAATGTAAATGAAGGCAAACATTAAAATATTTATTTAGGTTAGTAAGTTCTGATAATTCCAACCAGTAAAGTTTATATGAACTAAATTCAGATTAAATTATTTAACATGTGGTGCTTTTAAACCACTTTCAGAAATTTTCTTGTATGATTTCTATGTTCCCACTCAATTTGATGTTACTGTGTGTTTTAGCTCAAATTTACAGTTTATATTAATATTAGATCTATCTTAAAATATAATACTAAAAGTAAAGGCATTTTCCCGCAAACTGATTTCAACCAAGAACTTAGTAACTCCAAAGTACGTGTGCTTTTGCACCTAATATTGGTTATGATTTATGAACCCATCAAAGTTTTGACTTGAAGATTATAGATGAAATCATTCCTGAGAGAATGGTAAAAAAGTGAGTGGCAGCTGATTCAGGTTAAGAGAGTGTGATGAGTTGTGCCAGGAGTGAACGATCACGCAGTAGCTACACACTCTAGACGTCCCAACAGTGTATGTGTGTTCTTTGACCATGTCTGTGTGTGCTCTTTGGCAATGTCTGTGTGTGCTCTTTGGCAATGTCTGTGTGTGCTCTTTGGCAATGTCTGTGTGTGCTCTTTGGCAATGTCTGTGTGTGCTCTTTGGCAATGTCTGTGTGTGCTCTTTGGCAATGTCTGTGTGTGCTCTTTGGCAATGTCTGTGTGTGCTCTTTGGCAATGTCTGTGTGTGCTCTTTGGCAATGTCTGTGTGTGCTCTTTGGCAATGTCTGTGTGTGCTCTTTGGCAATGTCTGTGTGTGCTCATTGACAATGTCTGTGTGTGCTCTTTGACCATGTCTGTGTGTGCTCTTTGACCATGTCTGTGTGTGTTCTTTGATCATGTCTGTGTGTGCTCTTTGACCATGTCTGTGTGTGCTCTTTGACAATGTCTGCATCCATTTGAGAGGAAATTGGGAGGTGTCACCCCTATCGACATTTGAATATATTAAACACTCTTAATAACTTGTATATTTTGCTTTCTAATTACACATATGATTCTTCTTGTTATACTATGTTAATCATTTTAAAATTACTAAATCCGTTATGAGGTTAAAAGGAAAAAATAACAGAATACGATTCTGTTGGTGCTCGCCCCACGTGGATATACAGGCAGACAGGATAGGGACAGAATAGTACTCAGATAATCAATCTAAAAAATAAAGATACCACACATGGACTGGGACACAATAATAAAGAAAGAAAGAAACCTGACTCAGAATAGAACATACAAAGCTTTTGGAGAAAATCCAAATGATGACTCAGTAAAACGACAAAATAGGATTCAAAGTATTATATTGTTCAGCCTGAAGATATTCACAGTTCAAATAAATGCGAGACCACCAAGTCTAACAACAGCCATGTCGAAGGCTGAACAACCATGTTGAATTTCTGAACACCAAACCACTCGATCTGAATTAAGCAGAAGGTTCTGATTAGTATTTGAGCGATGTAAAATAGAAATATATGCGGATGAAATTTATTTAGGTTCGATAAAAGTATTGTTGGTAAAGGTTAAGTTTAAGATTCTGGTTTTTAAAGTTACAGAACCTATATTATAGTAGGTATATTACGTTATCGTTATAGCAAGTAATAGTTATCGTTATAGCAAGTAATAGTTATCGTTATAGCAAGTAGCTAATAGTTATCGTTATAGCAAGTAATAGTTATCGTTATGGCAAGTAATAGTTATCGTTATAGCAAGTAGCTAATAGTTATCGTTATGGCAAGTAATAGTTATCGTTATAGCAAGTAATAGTTATCGTTATAGCAAGTAATGGTTATCGTTATAGCAAGTAGCTAATAGTTATCGTCATAGCAAGTAATAGTTATCGTTATGGCAAGTAATAGTTATCGTTATAGCAAGTAGCTAATAGTTATCGTCATAGCAAGTAATAGTTATCGTTATGGCAAGTAATAGTTATCGTTATAGCAAGTAGCTAATAGTTATCGTCATAGCAAGTAATAGTTATCGTCATAGCAAGTAATAGTTATCGTTATGGCAAGTAATAGTTATCGTTATAGCAAGTAGCTAATAGTTATCGTCATAGCAAGTAATAGTTATCGTTATGGCAAGTAATAGTTATCGTTATAGCAAGTAGCTAATAGTTATCGTTATAGCAAGTAATAGTTATCGTTATGGCAAGTGATAGTTATCGTTATGGCAAGTAATAGTTATCGTTATAGCAAGTAATAGTTATCGTTATAGCAAGTAATAGTTATCGTTATAGCAAGTAGCTAATAGTTATCGTCATAGCAAGTAATAGTTATCGTTATGGCAAGTAATAGTTATCGTTATAGCAAGTAGCTAATAGTTATCGTTATAGCAAGTGATAGTTATCGTTATGGCAAGTGATAGTTATCGTTATGGCAAGTAATAGTTATCGTTATAGCAAGTAATAGTTATCGTTATAACAAGTAATAGTTATCGTTATAGCAAGTTATCGTTATAGCAAGTAATAGTTATCGTTATAGCAAGTGATAGTTATCGTTATAGCAAGTGATAGTTATCGTTATAGCAAGTGATAGTTATCGTTATAGCAAGTGATAGTTATCGTTATAGCAAGTGATAGTTATCGTTATAGCAAGTAATACTTATCGTTATAGCAAGTAATAGTTATCGTTATAGCAAGTAATAGTTATCGTTATAGCAAGTAATACTTATCGTTATAGCAAATAATAGTTATCGTTATAGCAAGTGATAGTTATCGTTATAGCAAGTGATAGTTATCGTTATAGCAAGTAATAGTTATCGTTATAGCAAGTAATAGTTATCGTTATAGCAAGTAATAGTTATCGTTATAGCAAGTGATAGTTATCGTTATAGCAAGTAATAGTTATCGTTATAGCAAGTAATAGTTATCGTTATAGCAAGTGATAGTTATCGTTATAGCAAGTAATAGTTATCGTTATAGCAAGTAATAGTTATCGTTATAGCAAGTAATAGTTATCGTTATAGCAAGTAATAGTTATCGTTATAGCAAGTGATAGTTATCGTTATAGCAAGTGATAGTTATCGTTATAGCAAGTAATAGTTATCGTTATAGCAAGTAATAGTTATCGTTATAGCAAGTAATAGTTATCGTTATAGCAAGTAATAGTTATCGTTATAGCAAGTGATAGTTATCGTTATAGCAAGTGATAGTTATCGTTATAGCAAGTGATAGTAAGCTTATAAGTAGTTCGGCTTTTTTATGACTATTTTATAGTTAATATTTTCACGTATATTTATAAGTTAAGAAGAGACGGATGAAAAATACACGACCTTATTAGCGTTTAAGATGCGACTCACCTCCCCACATATCTCCCCCAGTTCCCTCCAGTTTAGCTTTGGCATCCATTAATCTCCAAATTAGCAGCACATCCTTCCAGTCAAGAGAGTTGAAGTCTCGTGTCTCAAATTGTAGAACATCCTTTTAATAATCTGAATTTGCCCCCTTATGTTCAACGGCAGAAGTTTTAAATATTTGACGATGCTAGGGTAGTTATATAGAAATGTGTATAGTTTCGGTATTGTAGAAGTTGCTGTATTTCAATCTCATAATCGGTAGCTGAAGACGAATGAGTTCAGAATTTTGACTCTATTGGTGTTCATTTACAGTCCATTTAGTCGGCGGAATATTTAGGGTGAATATGACCTCGTGCTGGACGTCTGTATGGTAGTAATGCCTGTAGAACTCTGCCTTCAAATTAGAAAATACACCTGCAATTTTGACTTGGGAGATTTTTATTAGTGATTGACAGGTGAATTTATGAAGCAAGTGAAGTCACCTCTTTTTATATTTATTTAAGGTCATGGGAAAATAGAAAAATAGACAGTTGGCATTTGAACTATAGTTAAAATATATATGTTTTCCATAAAGCTAACTCACCAACACCTCACGATAAACAGAAAAACATGCAATGGCAGAATGTCCATCATACTCTCACACTAGACGAAGAATTTACACGGAAACAAGTGAAGACCCAAACGCAACAATGAAGCTGTTTGAAGATCAACACCAACCTTTATGACACCCATAGACTGATCCAATACATAAGAGAGATCGAGATATTTTATGAAATAATACAGAACATAACTAGAATCAACGGACAGTGCGATACGAAATAGTGAACCCTAAAGCAGCATGAACACAAATCTATACAGTAATAATATGTTCATATATAATCGCTACTGATAGTTTTAGGGTTATGCTCTTCAACTGCGAGGTCTTGCATTTTTGTGTTATGTAGGCTCGTAGGCTTTATTTACTATCGCCTCTTCATTTTCCTCTTCCATCTGTGAATGCAGCCACCGGTGCTTGTGTCTTTTCTACACATTCCTTGGTAAGTGACTGCATTCACAGAGTAGCTTTTCTGACTTCATGAGTATTGTCACTCACACTTTAGTGTATCTTGTTACACTCAATGCACTGGTGTATCTTACACTCAATACACTGGTGTATCTTACAGTCAATACACTGGTGTATCTTACAGTCAATACACTGGTGTATCTTACAGTCAATACACTGGTGTATCTTACACTCAATACACTGGTGTATCTTACACTCAATACACTGGTGTATCTTACACTCAATACACTGGTGTATCTTACAGTCAATACACTGGTGTATCTTACAGTCAATACACTGGTGTATCTTACACTCGATACACTGGTGTATCTTACAGTCAATACACTGGTGTATCTTACAGTCAATACACTGGTGTATCTTACAGTCAATACACTGGTGTATCTTACAGTCAATACACTGGTGTATCTTACACTCAATACACTGGTGTATCTTACACTCAATACACTGGTGTATCTTACACTCGATACACTGGTGTATCTTACAGTCAATACACTGGTGTATCTTACACTCGATACACTGGTGTATCTTGCACTCGATACACTGGTGTATCTTACACTCGATACACTGGTGTATCTTACACTCGATACACTGGTGTATCTTACAGTCAATACACTGGTGTATCTTACACTCGATACACTGGTGTATCTTACAGTAAATACACTGGTGTATCTTACAGTCAATACACTGGTGTATCTTACAGTCAATACACTGGTGTATCTTACACTCAATACACTGGTGTATCTTACACTCAATACACTGGTGTATCTTACACTCAATACACTGGTGTATCTTACACTCGATACACTGGTGTATCTTACAGTCAATACACTGGTGTATCTTACACTCGATACACTGGTGTATCTTGCACTCGATACACTGGTGTATCTTACACTCGATACACTGGTGTATCTTACACTCGATACACTGGTGTATCTTACACTCAATACACTGGTGTATCTTACACTCGATACACTGGTGTATCTTACACTCAATACACTGGTGTATCTTACACTCGATACACTGGTGTATCTTACAGTCAATACACTGGTGTATCTTACACTCGATACACTGGTGTATCTTACACTCGATACACTGGTGTATCTTACACTCGATACACTGGTGTATCTTACACTCGATACACTGGTGTATCTTACACTCGATACACTGGTGTATCTTACACTAGATACACTGGTGTATCTTACACTCGATACACTGGTGTATCTTGCACTCAATTTTCTGCCCTATGTAAAACTAAGCCATTTATTTTACTTGTATTGATTCATAATGATATTGTTATAATTATTTCTTTTTAATTGATATTGGTCATGTTACCTTGTTGATATTTAAATCAATTTTAGTTTATTTCTGTTTCATTATTCTTTTTTACCGTATAATAAATCTATTTCAGTTTCAATGTTGTTCTCTTTTTCTCTCTCAGTTGCCACCACCAACGTTACCTTAAGTTCCAAAGGAGCTAAAGCCACTGGTTGCAGTAGTCCAATGAATTGCATCGATGGGAAAGAGAATACATGTGCTTATTTAGATGTAAATTATCCCCCCCTCCTCATCACTCTACCGCAGCCTCACTGGATTTCTTCTTTGCGGTGAGTGTGAGGTGGAAATGTTTCCTCTAGAGGTTTACCTGCCCACTCAAAAGAACTTGTAATTAAAGAGGAGAATGTTACATCGGATGATTGGCTAGACATTAGTAGACAGACATGAGTTAATAATTCGATTGAGTTAAAGAGTGAATGAGTCAGAAACTGTGAGTAAACTGTTCTGTGTTTGTTACCCCCAATGCACAGTAAAGAGAAATTACAAATACTTTCATCATTTTCATCGCTCCACTTCTATTAGTTTTGTCAAAAGTTGACAATTCTCAAGTTATAATATATAATTGCATACAATGAAGGAGTTCATTAAACTCTATTATGATGATGTGAGCAACTTTCACCTGAATTTCACATATTTGTTAAATTGAATTTTTTTTTATCATGGCTTCATTATTATAACTATTCCATTTGTATATTGAATTGACATGAAATAAGATTTAAGTAATTAGTTGAACTTTACTATCATCTAGATATGAAATATTTAATATGAAATAAATATTTAATATATTATTTAATATACATGCCACATTATCCTAAGGTGAACTTTACTTAAACTTTTACACTTTAGACAATTATCATTTCACTTTAGTGGTTAGTCATTCTTGTAAACAGCTACTGTGAGTTGAAATTTATGATTCTCTTTCGTCTTGTTTTCTCTTGCTGTCTATTCATCAGTTGTTTATTATAACTCTCTCATTGTTAGGTACTGACATAACAGTTCTGTCTTAACTCTCTCCTCAGATTGTTGATAGAAGCAAATGGTAACAACTACACCATAGAAAGTTCCTCTGACGGAGAATCTTGGCAACCAGTTTGTGATGAGGTGTTGGGGGAAGAAATAAAAGTCAGGCGTGAATTTGAGTTCAGTCGAAGAATTGTGGCGCAATTCAGGATAACAATGAAGCGGATAAATTATGTAAGTATTCATCTCTCAATAATGTTCTTAAAAAGACAGTGAAACTTTTCATACTCTTGCCTTAAATGTAAATGTAAATTATCTTAGAACATTAATAATAGCGACGTAACATCCTCATAATTACTCCATGTAGCGGTGAAAACGTCAAGCTCCGTGAGTGCGTTTGCCACGTTTGTATTCATAATATTTGTCACCAAATCTAGCCTTACAAATAATTATTCATTCATTTAACCCTATTTTCTCATCGGTTTCATTATATTATAATCCATTATTTTAATATGTCCACACAATGCCTGTTTATGAGTTATTGTTATAAAATGAAGTAAAAATTGCTCTAGCCTTTAAATCTCCCTTCAATGGCTCCACCATTTCTTTACTCTAAGTTGTTTCTGCTTTTTTGACGTGATAACTGCCAAATAGCCATTTCATATTAGTTTAGTAAATATACTGTACCTACCAACAACTAATGATTATTATTTATTTATTTAATCACCCCCAACCAATTAACAATATTATTTGAAACCCTAGTCGTTGAGACTTCTCTGTAAAACGGAGTAGCTTTCCTACCGTCATAGACACTGACTGTGTTAAATATAATCACCATTTCTCATGGAAATGTCTTATTTCTTATGCAAAGGATATAGAAACACAAAATAGCTTTTCTGCATTCCTGAGCATCAAGGATAATGATGGCCAAGTATTTATTTACTAGACAATTTACTCCATTGCAATTTAATATTTAAAAATCGCATAACTAATTAGGAAAAAGAGGCACAGAAAAGCGTCTACAGGGTCTTTCACGGAAACTGTCAAATAGACCCACTTAATGTAGACCAAATTTTATATACTATATCACGTTATAAAGGTTAGAAAATGCAATTTATGAGCATCTAAAATTTAATCAATTTCCTTTATATATTTTTTAAAAATTACCTCCATTACATTCAAGACAAAATTACACTCGTCGACTTATATTAATTGGCTTTCTGACGATTTCAGCTGGAGTGTTGTTGCTCAATGGTGCACAGTTTTTTATATATATTCTGGATGTTGGTTCCTGATGTTTTGTATGCAGTACCACCAAAACCAAAAGTCAAGAGGATTCATATCTGGACTGCATCTTGGCTAAACAGTTCTTGAAATTAAGAAGTCCTGAAATTTGGTTTGCAACATTTCAATGTTTGCCATTGAGGAGTTGCTTCATCTTGTTGGAACCACCTTTGTTTCCTGTTATATGTGGGAAAAGGTGCTCATTCAACTTCCTTCCATAGGATTCCCCATTAACTTTCACTGCATTGTCATTTTCATCTTTAAACCAGTACACGCCTAAAATTTCTCTTTCGATGAGACCAATCCAAGCCATGAACTTTCCACCTCCTTGTCGTTGTTGTTCTTCGATTTAATGCGGGTTCACCAAAGCCCAACATCTTTCATCTTGTCTGTTAGGAGCAGATCCTCTCACAAACCACTTTGCGTTGGACCATATTACTCTTTGCGAAAAATTACCAGGCTGCTTATGCCATTACTGGCAGAACTGCAATCGCTGTTCTTTGTGCATTTCTGTAAGGGTCTGAAATTTGTGAATTTTGTATGGCTTGGATTCAACGTGAAATTGCAATCTGTAAGAATACTGTAAAATTGCATTTTATAACCTTTATAACGTGACTTAGTATATAATATTTGGTCTACATTAAAAGGGTCTATTAACCATTTATTATTTAACAGTTTCCGTGAAAGACCCTGTAGCTAATAGAGCAGCCTATATTTTATCACTAAAATCAATCGTGTACACGAAAGAAAAATAAACACAACTATTGTATACTCGAGAAAGAAAGTTAATGCACTATAACTATAAGATGGAAAGGTTACTGAATTGAACAAACTTATCGGATTAAAAATAATAATGGCTAACAGATTGAGGCCTATGAAATGAGTATCAATCAGTCTACAACGTACCTAACAATGTTAAGGTATGGGAGACGTTTAGAGATGTTATATGTAAATGGTATTTAGCACGCTGATAGAAGGATTAGAAGGGGGTAGGGATAAATAAGAAAAGCATGTGATCATCTTATTATCTTGAAAAAATAAAGGTACAAGGAACACTTAAGTAATGCAGAACAAATTGCAAAATTAAACAATTGAATCCATAATCAATCAATACAAATAACACATCACAATTTTCTATAAGGAGATAAGTAATAATAGCTAGTTTCATTTCTTCTAACCTTTGTTTTCTTTTTCAACCAGGATTTTATTCTCCCCTACTCTTTCGAGAGTCCTGCCAGTACCATCCCTGTCACTAGTGAACATCTCCCTCAAACTTCATAGTTTGCACTTCATCTGTTGGAGATAATACGCTACTGGAAGAGAACTGAAAAGAGAGTTGATGTCTAGAGAAATAATTTGCTGACTGGAGTCGAGACAACAACTAATTTGCTGACTGGAGTCGAGACAACAACTAATTTGCTGACTGGAGTCGAGACAACAACTAATTTGCTTATTGGAGTCGAGACAACAACTAATTTGCTAACTGGAGTCGAGACAACAACTAATTTGCTGACTGGAGTCTAGACAATAACTAATTAGCTGACTGGAGTCTAGACAATAACTAATTAGCTGACTGGAGTCGAGACAATAACTAATTTGCTGACTGGAGTCGAGACAATAACTAATTTGCTGACTGGAGTCGAGACAACAACTAATTTGCTGACTGGAGTCGAGACAACAACTAATTTGCTGACTGGAGTCGAGACAATAACTAATTTGCTGACTGGAGTCGAGACAATAACTAATTTGCTGACTGGAGTCGAGACAATAACTAATTTGCTGACTGGAGTCGAGACAATAACTAATTTGCTGACTGGAGTCGAGACAACAACTAATTTGCTGACTGGAGTCGAGACAACAACTAATTTGCTGACTGGAGTCGAGACAACAACTAATTTGCTGACTGGAGTCGAGACAACAACTAATTTGCTGACTGGAGTCGAGACAACAACTAATTTGCTGACTGGAGTCGAGACAACAACTAATTTGCTGACTGGACTAATTTTCTGCGACTAATATCTAACTCCAATCAGTTTTTTTTGTTAGATGTTGTACCTAGTGTTAAGAAATGGAAGTTATTTACTACTGTTATATTGGTTAGCTATATTAAGAGGATCGCATGACTTCAGAGTTCCATTTTCATTGAACAATCTGAGAGTTCTGATATTTGTTATGCCTTTAGAACAGAACAAAATAAAATGTTCTTGTTCATGCTAAAATTTGGCTCCAGCCAATTATAAAAGAGTTTCTCTATATGGCCCCACCTGACAAAAATATTATTGAAACAAAAAATGTGCATGATTATTTAATAAGATCAAGAGTTTTTAGTTACAAAATATTTATATTCAAATGATAGTGTTAGAAATAGATGTAACATAGTAGGACATATTTTTCAAAATACAGGCAAAATAAGACCTTTTTCTGGAAAGGCTACCTCAATGTTCATTATATTTTAGTTTACTGTCAATATTTATACGTAAAAATCTAATTTTGGTAACAAAATCACATCCATTAATAGTTATAGTTAGTGCACTGGAGTGGTCACGTGTGTGGGTGAGAAGCATACACTTAATTTTTACTGTTATTTCATGTTTTAAGTCTTTCCATCAGACTTTTTTGCTAAGCTCCTCCTACTTTTTCCGCGAGATGTGAAAAAAACTATATAAATCGTATAATTATTATTTATTTTAGTTGGTATCCACGATACCTGCAGGTATCATGGATACCAACTAAAATAAATAATTTATATCGTTTTTTTCTTATATTCTTGTGGAAAAAGTAGGAGGAGCTTAGCAAAAAGTCTGGTGGAAAGACTTTAAAAACATTACGTGTGTACGGTCCTTTACACATTATTTAACTCCTCGTTGATTGAAGGCTTATTATTAATGTAAGTAAAAAATTGAAAGTTTATGTTCTCTGTGTATTTTATCAATTTTCTATCTATTGTTATAGGTATTATTCCCTAATATTACTTTATATTGATTTGACTAAATAATTATGTAAGTATTGTTTTACTTATTATAAAATATTCTAAACTATGGCATTTGATTTTCCCAGTTCTGTATATAGTTTTTATCCATATGTAACTATTTAGTAAAGTCAATATATATGTAAAGTGTTGGTAATTGAGTATATATCCCTATAACTTCACTATATTAATGATACAAATTCCATTAATAGATCAATCTGACTTTTCTTCACAAGTTTTAGACTCCAGTGGTTTTTTTCTAAAAGTCAATTGTCTAAATTTAATTCATTTAGATTTGCAACATTTATAAATATCTCTCTTGGGGTAAGCTATGAGTTATCGAATGATTCTACAATTTCGATCTGGTTAGATGAAGAAAAATTATTTGGTTTTATTTCCTTGCGTAGCTTTTCTGCATCAATGGGCATTATCAGCGACTGGTGGTAACTAGAAGTCTTGTGTAGGATTACTGTTTAAAGGTTAGGAAGGGTGCTGTAAAATCTAACATTTGCTAATATGTCTTATAATGTAACCAACATATTCAATTCTGTAATTTTTCATACTCTGGTCTTCTATTACATATTGAAGATTTTTCTTTAATTTTGACAAAGCGTCATATGGTAAAGATTAGCTCAAATTTTTCGATTAATTAACGATATTTTTTCACTGTGTATTATCGCTATTCCCCATTCGGTACCATTCGTAAATAGTCCTGCCAATTTTTGCACATTGTCCGGGATTTCAGGTGTTCGTTACAAAGGTTTTCAAGACAAAAAGATACTAGGAAACAAAACTGCAAGGTCTTTCATGATTTGATGTCTTAAATAGACAGTCGAGACTCGAAAATATAAGTTCACTCAAGAAACGCATACTTGATAGGATATCAAACATTAGATGAAAATATTATCTGGGCCTATTTTTACACGGGAAATATTAGATACTTATAGTCTACTAGACAATAAATATTAGATTGTTAAATATTTTTTACAACGATATTTGTCAGTTTGAGTTTTTTGGTACACGCTTTGAACAAGTTTGGTAACATTTGTTTTGTACCTTTACGTCACGAATTGCGTGCCGTGGCGTCATTTTCATAATAATGTGTTGCGTGGGCTGAAGCGCTGAAAGAGGTAATGTTTTAACATGTCAAACCATTGAATTTATTAATGGAAAATACACCACCGTAGGCAATCACTAGTTATATATTTAGGGAAACTGTTAAGTTGGGTTAAATTAAAAATAAACTGTGTAGGCTACATATGCTCATAGCCTCATTACGCTGCCTAACTAACTTTATAAAGTCACTTATACGTAAGATAGGTATGAACCTACCCACACTTAGTATAATAATAATTAATTGGTAGTTATCATAGTACAAAAATATGGTTTAATTTGGTTGTTTATCTCCTCTGATTATTAATAAGTATATGTTAATGTATAGTATGAGTATGATACCTAATCTGACATCTGTCTGATTATTAATTTAAATTGTATTATCAATCAATAACATTTTCCATTGAGAGAAGAAGTACCTACCTAAGTCTAAAACAATAGGACACTTTTTTTATTTTGAAATTGACTAATTTTAATATGAAGTTGACTTAAAAGAGTAGTGCTTAATGCTTATATTGGCTGTGAAAGAATACTTCAAAGTAACAGTAAATCAAGTTCATTGGTACTCTAAGTTTTAACTAACTTCAGTCTTAAACCATAGAGTGATAGTGCCACTTATATTATATATAATCCAGTCTGTATTTGGGGCACAGAATCCCTCAGACTTTTTCAAAAAGCTGAAAAAAATCCACAAATAATTTGGCTGATCCACCAATATTTTCCCAATTTATTTATCCACTGAAAATTAATTGCAGTTTACAGGTAACATTATTATTATATGGACAAATCTGCAAAGCATGCACAATCAGACATCAGTCCTCAGTCTGAGAGTTTCCAGATATTTAATTTTGGGGCAATTTTGTCTCCAAATATTCTCAAATTTTTCTCTAAATTGCATAAAGGCCAAAATACTCTCCAATAATTACCTGTAATTAAGTAAACATAAGAACTAATTGGATAATTGTCGCCAGGTAGTTCGGGAGACTAATTTCAAGGCTTCAACAGTCGCCGGATAAACTTAATACATCTCTTGCACACTGACTAACATAGGAATAAAATTCTATAAATAAATAGCTAAAAATCCACCAACTTTGCCATAATATTATTTTCAAAGAGGAAAAAATTTAATGCGAAATAAAGTCTGGTATCTAATAAAAATTAAAGTAAGTAAATTATAACATCCATTATGTTTATTTTTAATTTTGATTGGTATGCAATTTTTTAACCATTCTACACAATATGGGAGATATTTTGAATATTTTTTTTGAACAATTTTGTATTATGCCCTCTATATACTTTTACATTACTTTTACTAGCTATGATCAGAAAGAGAGATCTCTGTGAACACCTTCCCAGTTTCAACAGATTAGATTTGAAATTGTATACCCAGTCTGCATTTGGTGCACTGAACTCCAATGAAATATCTGGTAATATTGATTATAGAGATCAATATCAAAATATCCTCTGACACCACAAGAATATCTGTTATATAGAAATGAAAAGTCAGCTGTCATGTCAGCCAAATTTACCATCAAATAGAATCTGGCTCTAATATCTATACAGTTATACCCAGTAAGAATATGGATATAGAGACTAGAGAAAATGTTCTTGTAGTTACTTTGTTAAAGGATCATTATTTTGATACCTGTGTGACCCTAATCTCTTTTAATTTAATTAAAAGTAGAATTTAGAAACATAAGTAGGTAGAATTTCTATATTTTATTTTAACATTCTAAAAATAAGTCATTTCAAGATTCAAGAGACCTAATTAAGCAGTCTACAGAGTTGGGCTAGACCCAGTCTGCAAAAACTGGTAAGGTCTAAAATGTTTACACTTCATCCTTTGATTAGGCATTTTATTCTCAGTAAGATTGTGTACTTAAAAAATATGTGTTTATCAACTTGAATATGGAAATTGAACTTGAATAATTATTTTGACCTAAAAATAACATCACAACTCTTGACTTGCTGAACTTGGCTATAAAATTGTTGAACAATACTCAATAGCTATCTAAAAAAACTCAGTAAATTTCTAATATTTTTTTCATGTTCTCCATTATTTCATCATTTTTGTTTACGAAAATGAATGGCATCTATAGCTATAAATCTGTTGTCTATATGAGAATATTATGTTTGAAAAATTTCTTCTCTGATCTCATATGACTGTCAATTTCAAGTATAAATTCCACACAGCATAATTAGTTCCTTGAGAATATTTTTCTTCACAGCAGATGCTGTTTAGACAGCCATTTGATTTTTGAAAACCTAAAATTATTTATTTTGATAAATTGAATAGCTTATTAATAAGATATTGATAATTAAAACTACCTAAAAATTTTAGTAAATAACCTTTGAGAAAATGTAATGAATGTGTTGCACACTCAGTTAGGTTGATACCTTATGGTCAGCATTATAACTTAATGTAATTTAGTTAATTCTCTTTGTGTTGTAGTTTTCTCATATTATTATAGAGATTATGAAGGATATAACAGATTTGGAAACATTGTCTTCAGTAATTCGTAGAGTCCTTGAAGGATCTTACCACGATGCTACTCTACTGGTTGAAGGAGAGGAAATACCTGTCTATAAGGGCATTCTCGCCAGTTGGAGCAACTACTTCAAGTGAGTGCATAGTTATTACTGTAATAAAAAAGAATCAGGTTTCGGTTTAAATAAGTTGAGATTCAATAAACTTCCTATGTTAGAATAACATCCAAATTGAAGAGCTGATGGAAAGTTGATTGAAAAAATAAAACTAGCTGTGTAAACTGATGTTTATTGTCTCAGTAATTTAGAATGGATTCATTGAATTCAATTGAGATCAATCACCCTAAAATGATAAATTTCTAGAGCATAAAAATAGTCTTTAATTGACAGTTACAAATTTCCTATGAATACATTGTTATTTAAATGTCCTCTAATTCTATTCATTTCTTTCAATTAGCTACTTACAAATGTGTACCTACATCAAATATAATGATGAAATACTTGAAATTGAATAACTTTTGTAATTTAATTATACATGAAATATTTAATTAGTAGCCACTATATTTATCTTCTTAGTTGATATATTTTCTTCTCTCTTATTCTTTTTTATTCCAGAGAAGTATTCCAAGAGGCTGGACAAAATTACGAAAATTCCGTTACTCTGGAAGGTGCTGCTTGTAACTCTCAAGACATTGTAGAGATTAAAGATGTCAAAGGGAGTAACTCTAATGTCTATGAGCTCAGTAATGTCAAAGCTGAAGTTTTCAAGGGTGTCTTGCATTACATCTACTCTGGAACCTATAAATTTCAAGGAGAGGTCAGTTCTGAATGCTAAGGTGCAATATATCTTATGCAATCATAAGTGTCACAATGTCTAGTTTTTATGAAAAAGATTATATACACAGTAGCGAGCATAAAGTAAGGGACAGTGAAAAAAATTGAACATTTTTGTTTATTGCAAAGAAACTAGTCAACGAAAATACGCGAAACTTAACAACAATAAAGATACACATACTGTGAGTGTTTGCTAGAAATATTAGCAAAATGGAACAAATATTTACCTAAATATCCAACAATTGCCATCAGAGACCAAAAAGAACACCGAGCAAAAGTTAAGGAACAGTTGTTATTGCAATAACCATTGGCTAATTAGATATACAAAATTAATATTTTGTAAAGAGTCTTTTATTTTTGATGACCTCGTTGCATCGATTATTACAGGAATCAACAAATTTTTAGCAGAATTATGGAGTTATCTTCTGTCACTCTTCTTTCAGGAATCACCACAGTTAATCCTAATTTTTTGGGATTGTGTTCTTAAGCTCCATCACCAATTACCTTCCAAATGTTTTCAATTGGGTTCAATTCGGGGCTCTGAGCAGGCCAGCTTAAAAGAGAAACTCATTTACTTTCTATGTATGCTTTCACAGATTTAGCCGTGTGAGAAAGTGAACTTTTTTGCATCAAAATGCGTGGTTGAGTATCAAATGATTGCGAATATGGAATGCAATGGTGGATGAGAAGTTGCGTATACACTGCAGCATTGACCACTCTATTCACACGAACAATTGGGCCTGTTCCCGCTGCAGAGATGATGCCCCAGACCATCATGCTGTCGTCTTTAAGTTTCACAGTTTGCTTAACGAACTCGAGGTACAGGTCTTCACCGACATTACCTCGAACGTGCTTTCTGCTGTTACTTCCGATCACAGATTCGTCGCTGAAATCAACCATGGACCACTGCTCCTTCGACAAAACGACACACTCCTTGGCAAACTGCAGCCTTACAGTTTGGTTCTTTTTCGATATCACAGGCTTCGATACAGCATCCAGGCTTTCAATCCTACTCTGTTCAAACTTCTATTAACTTTGAATCTGGACACATTGAGATTATGCGTTTCACTCATTTTGCGAAAAATACCTGCAGTAGTCTCGAAACAGTCCTTTATGCACAGTTTCACCATGGCACGATCCTTTCTGGGGGTAGTTTTTGATGGTCTTCCTGATTCTCGTTTTGTAATAATTGAAGCACACTCTTTAAAAAGGATTAACATTGTGATGCACAACACTTAGATCTTTATATGATGCTTGCAATTTCAGAAAGTGACTTTTCATCCTTGTTATGGTATAAAATAGGGGTTTTTCACAGAGAGATACTTTTTTCCGATTAGCAGGTGTAATGGCGGCGATAGTTTTGTTCCAATAATTTGATGATCTTTAGTAACAATTTAATATATTGAAACAGTCTTTCGAACAAAGATTATTCAGTTTATACCCGTTTATTAATAACTGTCCCTTAACTTTTGCTCAGTGTCTTTTTCGTCCTCTGATGGCAATAGTTAAATATTTTGGTAAATATTTGTTTGATTTTGCTAATATTTCTACCACATACCCACAGTATGTTTATCTTTATTGTTGTTAAGTTTCACGTATTTTAGTTGCCTAGTTCTTTTGCAATAAACGAAAATGTTGAACTTTTTTTACTGTCCCTTAACTTATGCTCGCTACTGTATATATATCATTCAAAATTAAATTTGCAAATAATTTACCAGTATCATCTTCACTGGAAATTGCTCAAATTTGTTGATAAATTGTATAAAAATTATATATTGAAAATGTATCCACATTCGTTAGTGTTACAGTTTTACTATTCTGGTGGATTCCTATGTATTCTCCTTTGCAACTGAGTCTTCTCATAGACATTGTTATTTTCATCTTAATGTTACCTTTCCAATTTTCAGATTGAGAATCACTGGCACGCTCTGGAGTTGGCTCACCTGTACAATCTCGAGTCACTAGAGACTAAATTGACTAAACACCTGGTGGAATCTATCAATGTTGAGAACTTTGTTGATTTCTATAATCTGAAGACTCGAATCCAAAATGATAAACTGGACAACTCCTGCATTGATTTCTTGAAGAAAAATGCAGATAAAATTGCCAAGAGTGACAACTTCCCCAGATTGACTCTTGTAAGTTTAAAGTGTTCCTTTTCCCAAAATTTAATTATAGGTTTATATGCCAATAGCTACTAACTCTAGCAATGATAATTCAAAACGTAAATATGCAATCATAGATATTTGTCTAAAATCGTTTAGTTCTACACATTTGTGATAGTATATAGTGAACTGGAGAATAAATCTAGAGTCTTTTTAATAGATTTAATATAGACCTATTTCTCGATGTAATTGATGCGTGATTTTAGTGTTAGCTGTTTTGTTTGTGACTAAGTTATACAGCTGGGGGAAATGGTAATTCATGATGTTCTCACCCAGGATTCTCTCTTGTCGCTTTTGGGTGATGATAGTTTTGCTACAACTGAATTGGACATTTTCCGTGCGGTTGAGAAGTGGGCTAATGTCAACAAACCAAACCAAGAGACTATTAACGCCATTGTGAAGAAAATAAGACTAGCGACAATGTCGCAAGAGGTAAGGTGAAGATGAGTGAGAACTATTCACATGAATCTGAATGTGATAAATTAATTAGGATTTAAAATATTGATTATAGGATTCTGAATATTGATTACCTGTTTTATAAGCAGATTAGAGTGTTCATTTTTATGATCAGTTTTGCTAATGGATGTAACATTACCACGGTTTGAAGCCTGTTAACACTATAAAACACATGTCAAAATTCATTCTACTTTAGTGTTGTAAAACATTTAGATCAAGTTAGAAGGTATTATCATGTTTGATTTTTATTTCATACAATAAAATAATTAAGATAGTAGATTATCAAACAGTTTGACAAATATGAGTGTGTGGATGCAAACACTTAATTCAGTTTAAATCCTGGTTCAGTCTGACCAAAAATTTGATGAAATATTTGATAGTGAGTATGAAGCAGAGGTGCTCTCCAAATATTAGTTAATTACAAAATATTATAGAAATAATGTCTAGGATCATTATTCTGCACACCTCATTTAATTCGATTTAATGTATATTTTATTATTTGCTGTTGAAGTTTTTAATATTTTGTGTGCATCAATAATGTACGAATCACTAACCTGACGCTGAAGAAAGAGATTGTACACTCTTTTGTTTTGGTTTTATATTTGAATTTTATAAACAATGCGTTTCGGCCTTCCTTCAAGAAATTGTTTCTTAAAGTATATAAACGTTTCAATGATAAGTTTATCCAATTTTATACCTTTGCACTAATATTAAATGCATTTATTATGCATAGCTAATACCTAGTTTCCAATCAAAACAAATTGTGCACATTCTTTTTCTTCAGACTGAAAATTAGAAAGTCTGAATTAAAATAGGTAGCTATTGTAGAGTTTCGATTCTAAAAATCTTTAAAAGCATACAACAAAATTTAAACATGCTATCAAATTTGATATGGTTTTGCAGAAAAATTATAAGAGACATTAGCCTCTTTTAGGGGATCTTGAATCTCCTTTGTATTACATATTTAGACTCATAAAATAAAATAATTTATTTGAAATTATTCACAAATAGCTATTAAAAAAAGTTGTGATAAATAATAAAATTGTTTATCTAAAGTTTAAAAAACTTTTATCTAAATATTATTTTAATAATGTAGTCAATTTAAATTTTATAGTTATTCATGAGCTATTACTAAACATGAATGAAATTTCTTTCACGTTCAGTAGCTATACAATTGATGGTTTCCTTTTCAGATAGTGCTAGTACTTTATATGTTTGATTATTATATTTACTATTAATTGTAAGGAAATTCTTGTACAACTTTATTTGTCATTTCTCAGGATCTGTTCGCTGTGGTTGCAGCTTCAAAGGATCTTCCCTCCATTGACATCATGGAACCTATTAAAAGTATTGCAATGAAAGATGAGGCCTCTAACAATTTTCGAAAAAAATCAACAGAAAAAGGTAAAAATATTAGTTTTTCTTTCAAACTTAAGTTATAATCTTTCATTTATCGCCAGTTTAGGTAGCTATGCAGTGATCTCTTAAATTTTTTGGTATGAAATATATAATTATTAGATCATGCCCAGTAAACATTATAATGTTGGCCCAACGTTGGCCTAATTCAGAACGAAACTCAGCGCCAACGCTGTCATGCCGGACTCTGTGTATTGGGCCGACAAAAGCCCGAAGTTGGCCCACCTCACGGATGTCCACCGGCCCTGAACAGTATAACCAAGTATAAACGACTTATTGGTACTGGCAATACTTAACGTTGCCGATGCCATGCATCTACGGCCAGTACTAATTTCATATAACAGGTGTATTAATTAAATTACGCTGTACAGAACAAGAGAAGTTACTTCTAACAATGTATTAACTGTCCTACAAATAAATTTTACAGATTGAAGTCATGAAAAAAATAAAACAGTTGTCAAGTCAAACTATTTCTATTTAAAATTATGTAGAAAGTATAATTTCAATGTGAATAATGATTTCAGACGGAAAAATAACTTTTCATACTAAATATTTGAGGTAACTAGCCTCCAAGCTCATTTTTATGAATGAAATAAATAAAGTGTTAAATTAATAATTGAAGTGATAATAGGCCTATAGTATTTATACTAAATTGCCAGAAACGGCTACAATTTCTAAGATATACTTAATTGACTATTTGGTGTGATTAAAGTTAGGAGAGATCTTTGCATCTATTTTCTCTGATTTTTTGGCGATAACTGCCAAATAGAACCGGTAGACCAGTATAATAAATATACTGGCACATCAAAAAATCACTGATTGGTTAACCAATGTTTTCCTTCATTGGGCCAGTGCTGTTCGGCAATCGTTGGCCTACTGTCGTTTTCATTGCAATGGCCCAGTGTGTAATAGCATTGGCGTGCCAATGCCCGATCGTGCCTTTTATTTGCCAACGTTGGCCCGATAGTGCAATGTTATCAGGGTGGTTGTGATTTTTCAAATTCAACATAGGGGAAAACTGTATAGATTTGCTTGTATACTTTATAAAACAAGAATGGCATTAACGTTGCGTAATTTAACTTCAATATATTTTGATTTTTCAGCTCCTCTGAATGTAGCTCAGTCTAGTCTGGGTGCCAAACTCCTGACTGGCAGTTTCCATGAAATTAATTTGATCTCCGGCCCTAAGGGATGGACAACACACAGAGTGGGGGGAAAACCTGACTGCATTACCGTGCAGTTAGACAAACCTTACAAAATAAACCATTTGAAGTTTATTCTCTATCCATACGCTGGAGGAAGGTGAACTATTATTGACTACTTATAGAATTCATATACGTAGAAAATGTAGAACACTCTGTCATATAACATAAATATACCATTCCTTCAATTATCAAATTGATGATGTTGGCACTCTTCTTTCTCCTTCAGTATTTACAAATATCACATTGAAGTGTCAGTTAACGGAGTGGAATGGAGCAAGGTTATCGATCACTCTAATATACTGTGCAGGTAAAGCAGAAATTGGATAATTCTATTATAATTTTCAGCTTTAAAAGTAGTTATTTTTGTTGTTTCTATGTTTTAACTCAATACAGAGTGAGCCCCCAGTGACTATCCTGAAGCTCTCTGTGGTGAATGATTGGGAAGAGGGGTTAGGTCCCTTGTGACCCCAACTTTAACTTTTTCCTTTTATACCATGTTATTCATATTTTAATGCTATCGAACTATGAGGTTATAGATTTTTGAGTTACGGAGGCTAGTAGGCTACATATACTATCACCTCTTCATTTTCCTTTTTCATTCGTGAATGCAGCAACCGTGCTTGTTTCCTTTTTCGTCACATTCCTTGGTAAGTGATTTCCTTCGCCACCAAGTAGCTTTTCTGCATTTATGAGCATTGTCAACGACGATTGTAGATGACTTTGTTCATGGAGCCACTTTATTTTCTGACTGCTTGTTCCAGTCCCTTGTATTTGATTACACGTCAGCGATATGGCCTTTGGTTCTGAAGCAGACGTTAAACCTGTATTAAATTAACTAATTCTACAGGAAGATACAAAAATAGAAAAACTACGATTTTATAATTTATATAAAACTTGTAGGAACTTGGAAAATTCTTCAATAATCATTCAGAACTATTTTCCAATAATCCGTGGGTTATTATTGACATCCGAAAATCTAATAAACTGGTTCCTGGATAAAATGACCTTGACCTTTCACCCGATCGCTCCCAAAATCTAACCAACTGGTTCTTGGATATTAAATAATCATGCCATAAAATTTCACGCAATTGATTGAATAATTGTTGAGTTTTAAATGACCTTGACCTTCGCCCTAAAATCTAGTCAAATGGTTCCTGGATAATGACCAATCGTCCCACCAAAATTTCAGACAATTTGGTTGAATACTTTTTAAGTTATGCGAATAACAAGATAATAAATGAATGTATACCGCCTAAAAAATAACATTCCGCAATCTGCGAAGGTAATAAGTGATTGAAATTTTTAATGAATACTGTTTGGTATTTATTGGAATACTAAATATTAAAGGCACACAGTATAGCATTAGGGTAACATTGTTATGATAATTCTAAAATTATTGGCAAATCGACTAAATCTTCTAGGGTCACCCTGCGATTGAAATATTGACATAATCTGCACAATATTTCCATTAAATCTCGATATAATAAAGTATTTGTAAATAATTCCTTAGAATTACAGAACTCATAGCTAGTAGCTAGCTATAATTGATCAGTAAATTTAATTGCATTAATGGGTAGGTAATGATCTCAAAGAGTTTTTATAAGATTTCACCCTTACAATGTTTTTCTTTACAGGGCTACCCAATCATTGAGGTTCGAGCCAACAGAAGTTAAATTCATCAAACTGACTGGTGTGAATTGCGAGGAACTCACTGTATCTTCATTGGAGGCTATGTACTCAACCAGTGAATGTGAACTGTTTGAAGGAATGCCTGGTGAGTGGCGTAACATTTGTTTGATGGTTTTTGTGGTGTAATCCAATGTTAAATATTGCTAGTATTGAAACTTTCTTCTTTATAACCTGGGCTGCGAAGTCGGAAAATTAAATTTTAGACTCTGACTCCAGCATTTTGAATCTCACCGACTCCACGACTCCCAACACACAATTTTATACTATATTTAATAGTCTCTAAGTATTATTGAGTCCCTTGAGGGATGTAGATTTAATTTTTTGCTATAGGTGAATAATTGTGCCAAGTAGCTATAAACAAATTATTCGTAATGTAAGATATGTGATAAACGACCAAGGACTCAGAGTTTGAGTCGGACATTAATGTACTGACTCTGACTCCACCAAAAAAGACTTTGACTCTGTCTCCACAGCCCTAATAATTACTACAGTGTACAGTAATTACTACAGAGGATACAGACCAGGGTTTTTTTTTAGCTAATATCAAATATAGTCAATTATAACATACTATTTGGCAAGTTACGCTTTTGTACTCATCAAATTGAACTTTCGTACTGTGTTGTATACTGCATCCCCGTCACCGGATGGAAATGTTTGTACCTTTGTTAGTGTCAGTTGTGGTGACTCATCGCACCCACATTTTTTTATTAGAACTAAGGTTACTGATTATAAAACTGCAAACCATTTCAAATTTGGTTATATAGTTTTATGTAATTTGAGATTTAATAATAGAGGTTATTTAAACTCTGCGTTGAAAGGTTTTTTCAGATATCAAGCTTTCGAATAGAAAGATTTCTATTCATCATCAGGAGAAGGGTGGAAAAACCTGGACCTGACAATGAATTTTATGACCAATGGTTGTATGTTGGATACCGTCTTTCTATTTAAGCTATATATCCTAAAGTTTATTAATATTAATTAACAATCTATTTAGTATTGAGATATGAGACAAAAATTAGAAAATTTGTTACTAACTTAGCTATTGCTTACTACATTAATTCTCTAGAATATTTTTACTTTCTATATATCTGTTACAAAATCAAGTGTGTTTTATCTCCTTGTTTCTATGTATGTTCTCTATTCATATTTATCTTCTCTATTCTTATACATTAATTGTTGCTATACGTGTGTCCTCTTGATCCATATGTGTGTCCTATGGATCTTAAGTGTGTCTTGTTGATCAAAAGTGTGTCCTGTAGATCTTATGTGTGTCCTGTTAATCTTAAGAGTTTCCTGTAGATCTTAAGTGGGTCCTATTGATCCTAAATGTGTCCTATTGATCCTAAGTGTGTCCTGTTGATCTTATGTGTGTCTTGTTGATCCTAAGAGTTTCCTCCAGATCTTAAGTGTGTACAGTTGAACCTAAGTGTGTCCTATTGATCCTAAGTGTGTCCTATTGATCCTAAGTGTGTCCTATTGATCCTAAGTGTGTCCTGTTGATACCATGGGTGTCCTGATGATCCAAGTGTGTCCTGATGATCCTATGTGTGTCCTGATGATCCTAAGTGTGTCCTGATGATCCTAAGTGTGTCCTGATGATCCTATGTGTGTCCTGATGATCCTATGTGTGTCCTGATGATCCTATGTGTGTCCTGATGATCCTATGTGTGTCCTGATGATCCTGTGTGTGTCCTGATGATCCTAAGTGTGTCCTGATGATCCTATGGGTGTCCTGATGATCCTAAGTGTGTCCTGATGATCCTAAGTGTGTCCTGATGATCCTAAGTGTGTCCTGATGATCCTAAGTGTGTCCTGATGATCCTAAGAGTGTCCTGATGATCCTGAGTGTGTCCTGATGATCCTGAGTGTTTCCTGATAATCCTGAGTGTGTCTTGATAACTTAAGTACGCCCTGATGATCCTATTTCTATCTGACTATAGAGGCGCGATTGAAAACGGACAACCTCTATGGTTATGTACCTATTGATCCTAAATGTGTCCTATTGATCCTAAGTGTGTCCTGTTGATCTTATGTGTGTCTTGTTGATCCTAAGAGTTTCCTCCAGATCTTAAGTGTGTACAGTTGAACCTAAGTGTGTCCTATTGATCCTAAGTGTGTCCTATTGATCCTAAGTGTGTCCTATTGATCCTAAGTGTGTCCTGTTGATACTATGGGTGTCCTGATGATCCTAAGTGTGTCCTGATGATCCTATGTGTGTCCTGATGATCCTAAGTGTGTCCTGATGATCCTAAGTGTGTCCTGATGATCCTATGTGTGTCCTGATGATCCTATGTGTGTCCTGATGATCCTAAGTTTGTCCTGATGATCCTGTGTGTGTCCTGATGATCCTAAGTGTGTCCTGATGATCCTATGGGTGTCCTGATGATCCTAAGTGTGTCATGTTGATCCTAAGTGTGTCCTGATGATCCTAAGTGTGTCCTGATGATCCTAAGTGTGTCCTGATGATCCTAAGTGTGTCCTGATGATCCTAAGAGTGTCCTGATGATCCTGAGTGTGTCCTGATGATCCTGAGTGTTTCCTGATAATCCTGAGTGTGTCTTGATGAACTTAAGTACGCCCTGATGATCCTATTTCTATCTGACTATAGAGGCGCGATTGAAAACGGACAACCTCTATGGTTATGTACCTATTTCTATATGGGTGTAGAGGCGCGATTGAAAACGGACAACCTCTATAGTTAAGTACCTATTTCTATATGACTGTAGAGGCGCGATTGAAAACGGTCAACCTCTACAGTTAAGTACCTATTTCTATATGACTGTAGAGGCACGATTGAAAACGGACAACCTCCATAGTTATGTACCTATTTCTATCTGACTGTAGAGGTGCGATTGAAAACGGACAACCTCTATGGTTATGTACCTATTTCTATATGACTGTAGAGGCGCGATTGAAAACGGTCAACCTCTACAGTTAAGTACCTATTTCTATATGACTTTAGAGGCGCGATTGAAAACGGACAACCTCTATAATTATGTACCTATTTCTCTATAATTTATGTACCTAAGTGTGTCCCTACAGGACACACTTAGGATCAATAGGACACATTTAGGATCAATAGGACCCACTTAAGATCTACAGGAAACTCTTAAGATTAACAGGACACACATAAGATCTACAGGACACACTTTTGATCAACAAGACACACTTAAGATCCATAGGACACACATATGGATCAAGAGGACACACGTATAGCAACAATTAATGTATAAGAATAGAGAAGATAAATATGAATAGAGAACATACATAGAAACAAGGAGATAAAACACACTTGATTTTGTAACAGATATATAGAAAGTAAAAATATTCTAGAGAATTAATGTAGTAAGCAATAGCTAAGTTAGTAACAAATTTTCTAATTTTTGTCTCATATCTCAATACTAAATAGATTGTTAATTAATATTAATAAACTTTAGGATATATAGCTTAAATAGAAAGACGGTATCCAACATACAACCATTGGTCATAAAATTCATTGTCAGGTCCAGGTTTTTCCACCCTTCTCCTGATGATGAATAGAAATCTTTCTATTCGAAAGCTTGATATCTGAAAAAACCTTTCAACGCAGAGTTTAAATAACCTCTATTATTATGGATTTCCCGTTGAGTTTGAATCTTTTCAATCAAATTTGAGATTTGTTTCCGTTCTTCCTACTACCCCTCTGAATTTCAAGCAAAGAAAAAGCCCACATGTGCGATATTATAACAAACTAAGCTAACTAGATCCGACAAATTCAAAACAATAACAAAGCTGATTCCAAGACAAAGGATCCTTAATCAGTAAGCATTTCTTACTAATAGTTTTCATATATCATAACATTTTTCCTATCTAAAGAACTGTTCATTTTAAAACACTGTATGTAAATAGGTATGTACTATGTATATACGAACGAGCATACCTACTCAATTACGCTGTCTTTATCTTATGAATCTCAAAATGCAAAAATGCGAAATGTGAATATTTCTTATATAACTAATTGTGAACAGAATACTCGATTGATTTAAATTCTGTTTACTGTTATATGTTATATAACCATAGCTCTACAAATTTAAAGCAATTCCAGATTTTTTTAATTTAGATTGGAGAGGACCTTCAAATAAACTGAATTTGTTATACACAAGTAAAGAGTTGTGTTGCTAAGTGATTATAATTCTAGCGTGAAAAGTTTACATAAACTGTGCTGTGCAAAATAAACTTAAAAATATCCAGTTCTTGAATCCCTCTCACAAAATTCAATCAGTTCATGTAACTCAGAATATTAGCTCAAATTTATGGTTGCACTAAACACATTGGTGTTTTTATTTTAATACTTAATGATCTTCCAATAGACATATTAAGTCTGTTATTTCACTAACTACTATTGATTCAAATCTGTATTGTTATTCTTCATTTCTGGATAATTTTATTGCTATACCTTGCTGCTATTTATTATTAGGGTAAATTACGAATTATCGGTCAATTTCATATTTTCGGTCATAAAAGAAAAAACTATATTACAATTGTTATTTATTATTTATTTTAGTTGGTATCCATGACTGACCGATAATTCGTAATTTACCCTAATCAATAATACTAGTTACTCAATTAGTTTTTATTCTTTTGCTTCATTGTTAACCAATTTTAATTTATAATTTTCCTTCCTTCTTACCCTGTTACCTTCTACTCTAGTTACATTTTTTTCTCTCTCAGTTGCCACCACCAACGTTACCCTTAGTTACAAGGGAGCTACAGCCACTGGTTACAGAAGTTCAGAGCATTGCATCAATGGGAAAGATGGCGATTGGGCTGTGTTTAGAGAAAATTACCCCCTCCTCATCACTCTACCGCAGCCTCACTGGATTTCTTCTTTGCGGTGAGTGTGAGGTGGAAATGTTACCTCTAGAGGATTACCTGCCTACTCTAAAGAACTTGTAATTAAAGGAGAAAATATTACATCAGTTGATTGGTTGGACTTTATTAGAAAGAGATAATTAATAATTAGAGTGAGAAAAGTATGAATGATTCAGAAAGAAAACTGTATTTGTTACCCCAACTCTCAGTAAATATATTCACGAATAGGTACTTTTATTATTTTCATCACTATTTCCATTATTTTTTAAAAACAAGCTCACTTGAATAATATACAATTGCTTAAAGTTATTTAGTTGATTATGATTTTAGAGCGACTTTTAGCTGAATTTTACATGTTTTTAATTTTTAAGAAATCATATTCCAAACTAAAACTGTTTTTATCGTGACGTCTTTATTCTTTAAAAAAAATTTATTGCATTTGAAATAAAATAGTTGATATAAAATATTTACTATTTCTTTTCACTAGTAAAAACATCTTTTGAAAAACTTCTTTCAATAGAAGATTTTACTATTCGTATTATTTTCCTTGTTTACTATATCCATAGTTGTCTTGAGTAACTCCCAATTGATAGGTCCTGCAACTACTGACCTAATAGTTCTGTCTTAAACCTCTCTCTTCAGATTGTTAATAGATGCATGTGGTAACAATTACACCATAGAGAGTTCCCCTGATGGAGAGTCTTGGCAACCAGTTTGTGATGAGGTGGTGGGGGATAAAATAAAAGTCTGGCGTGAATTTGAATTCAGTCGAAGAATTGTGGCACGATTCAGGATAACAGTGAAGAAGATAAAACCTAATAATACTGTAAGTATTTCTCTCACCAGTCTTATCAAAGAACCAGTGAATCTTTTCATACTTTTGCCTTAAATGTGAATGAAATGATCTTGGAACATCAATTAATAAGATAATTATTATTTTTGAAATCCTCATCTAGCGATGAAATCTTCAATCTTCGTGTTTGTTTTTGTCACGTTTGTGTTCATAATCAAATCTATGCCAACGCCATCTAGCGATACAACTGATCACTTTTCCATTTCTATAAACTCTAAAATTCTTAGCAGTTTCATTATATTGAGATGCATAATTTCTAGAATGTGTCCAAATAATGTGTGTCTATTAGATATTGTAACGATACTATAACATATGTACATTACTGTATGTAGAAACCCTTATCAGGTGATCTGTTTCATAATACTTTTTGTTCTATTTTTGTACCTTTTCAAGTTACAATAAAGATTATCTAATTTGTGATAGCCAACCTCATCCTGTTTATCTTCTAAAACTATTTACTCTCTGAATAGATTTTACTCTTTTGTGATTTTGAGCCGTCATTCCCCCATCAATGTTACAATATTGATTTAAAATGAAGCAAGAATAAAGTTACACTGGGCCTTTAAATCTTTCTCTTCACCGACCTCCAACTCTTATGTTTTAAAAGCCTTTTCTGTTAGACATAACATTTCTACCATCATAAATATTACCTATGTGAAATTTAAGACTGTTTCCTATGGAAATTTCTGTTTGTTATGCTTAAGATAAGGAAACACAAAGTAGCTTTTCTGCATTCTTTAGCGACAAAGAAGAAGTTCCCTCAAATTTTTCTATAGGACTGTTAATAATATTTTCATTATTTCTATTTTCAATCAGGAATGGATTTACTTGACCCACTTCGAGAGTCCTGCCAGCACCATCCCTGTCACTAGTGAACATCTCCCTAAAACTTCTTAGTTTGCAATTCATCTGTTGGGGTAAAGAGGATCTCTTGTAGATAAGGCACTCCAGTCCGCTTTGGAGTGCCTTATCTACAGGAAGGAAATTTAGGGGTGCCTTTTCTACAGGAGGGAAATCTTGGGGTGCCTTATCTACAAGAGGGAAATCTTGGGGTGTTTTATCTACAGGAGGGAAATCTTGGGGTACTTTATCTACAAGAGGAAAATCTTGGGGTGCTTTATCTACAAGAGGAAAATCTTGGGGTGCCTTATCTACAGGAGGAAAATCTTGGGGTACTTTATCTACAATAGGAAAATCTTGGGGTGCTTTATCTACAATAGGAAAATCTTGGGGTGCTTTATTTACAAGAGGAAAATCTTGGGGTGCCTTATCTACAGGAGGAAAATCTTGGGTTGCCTTATCTACAGGAGGAAAATCTTGGGGTGCCTTATCTACAGGAGGGAAATCTTGGGGTGCCTTATCTACAAGAGGGAAATCTTGGGGTGCCTTATCTACAGGAGGGAAATCTTGGGGTGCCTATTTGCTTATTTCCAAACGCATGAATTCTTGAAAGTAGTCGTTCACCACATCTCACTCGTATCCAAGTAATAAACAATGAAAACAGATCTGCTTAATTCCTTGATAATGGTAATTATGATTCTATAATATTATTCTAGTGAGAATCATTGCTTAACCGTCCGTCCGTTATCTTTACTTGGTCCAGAAGTTGTACTTAGTATTAAGAAGTGAATTAATACTTATATGTTAGTATGTAAAATTCTTATTATTAGTAATATAATTGTTATATATAAATAAATAAATGTTTTATATACATGTTACATATATTTTATTAAATCTTATATCTTTTGCTATGTTAAGTTAAGTATTTAGAAGGAATTGAATTAGATTTAATTCATTCATGTTATTTTTCTAACTATTGTTTCATTTTCTTGTCTTTTACAAAAAGTTGCTGTTGAACCATGCATAGTTTTTTTTACTGAATTATAGTTGATTTATCCTCATTGACATTGTTTAATGAGCTGTTTTAATGTTTTTTTAATATACTTATGATGAAATATCTTTGCTTCAAGTTTATTCAACCTTTAATTTATCCAATTTGTTAAGTTCGACTAGTAGGCTGATTAGTTTTTTAGGAGAACATTTCTTTTTAGAACTTAATATTTATTTTCCCTCAAAGATTCTAAAGTGAAACTGTGTTTGGTGAATGAATTCTTCTACTCCTGATTCATTTGAAGGTCCTCTCGAAGCGTCTTATTGTTTTAATCAAAGAAGCTTATGTTTTCTACCATTTTGCCGCAAACCTCTTTAAATTTTGTAGCTGTTTTATAGTTTTAAAGACTTCCAAACTCTGCATTATTCTTTTACTTCCGACTTGCTAATCAAAGTACTAAAAGCATTAGAAAAAGAAGTATACTGAACCGATTTTTTTAAAGTTTGATGATCATTGACCTTAGTTTTATATTATGCAATAAACTAAATTGATTATGAACTAAAACTTTGAATTCTTATCTGTAAAATGAAACCTATTTCAATCATAGTTTACAAATTACAATCTTTTTCAATCAGCTACTTTTTTGCGGTCACCCTGTAATATTTACTTAATTTATAAATTTAAAACCTTTTTATTTCATGTCATTTCCAGACTGTAGGAAGACTCCATACCATTCCAGATTCCATACCATTCCAGACTCCATACCATTCCAGACTCCATACCATTCCAGACTGTATACCATTCCAGACCGTATACCATTCCAGACCGTATACCATTCCAGACTCCATACCATTCCAGACTCCATACCATTCCAGACTGTATACCATTCCAGACTCCATACCATTCCAGACTGTATACCATTCCAGACTCCATACCATTCCAGACTGTATACCATTCCAGACCGTATACCATTCCAGACCGTATACCATTCCAGACCGTATACCATTCCAGACTCCATACCATTCCAGACTCTATACCATTCCAGACCGTATACCATTCCAGACCGTATACCATTCCAGACTCCATACCATTCCAGACCGTATACCATTCCAGACTCCATACCATTCCAGACTCCATACCATTCCAGACTCTATACCATTCCAGACTCTATATTATTCCAGACTCTATACCATTCCAGACTCCATACCATTCCAGACTCCATACCATTCCAGACTCCATACCATTCCAGACTCTATATCATTCCAGACTCTATATCATTCCAGACTCTATACCATTCCAGACCGTATACCATTCCAGACTCCATACCATTCCAGACTCCATATCATTCCAGACTCCATACCATTCCAGACTCCAAACCATTCCAGACTCTATACCATTCCAGACTCCATACCATTCCAGACTCCATACCATTCCAGACTCCATACCATTCCAGACTCTATATCATTCCAGACTCTATATCATTCCAGACTCTATACCATTCCAGACCGTATACCATTCCAGACTCCATACCATTCCAGACTCCATACCATTCCAGACTCCATACCATTCCAGACTCCATACCATTCCAGACTGTATACCATTCCAGACCGTATACCATTCCAGACCGTATACCATTCCAGACTCCATACCATTCCAGACTCCATACCATTCCAGACTGTATACCATTCCAGACTCCATACCATTCCAGACTGTATACCATTCCAGACTCCATACCATTCCAGACTGTATACCATTCCAGACCGTATACCATTCCAGACCGTATACCATTCCAGACCGTATACCATTCCAGACTCCATACCATTCCAGACTCTATACCATTCCAGACCGTATACCATTCCAGACCGTATACCATTCCAGACTCCATACCATTCCAGACCGTATACCATTCCAGACTCCATACCATTCCAGACTCCATACCATTCCAGACTCTATACCATTCCAGACTCTATATTATTCCAGACTCTATACCATTCCAGACTCCATACCATTCCAGACTCCATACCATTCCAGACTCCATACCATTCCAGACTCTATATCATTCCAGACTCTATATCATTCCAGACTCTATACCATTCCAGACCGTATACCATTCCAGACTCCATACCATTCCAGACTCCATATCATTCCAGACTCCATACCATTCCAGACTCCAAACCATTCCAGACTCTATACCATTCCAGACTCCATACCATTCCAGACTCCATACCATTCCAGACTCCATACCATTCCAGACTCTATACCATTCACTGTATTTCCCAATAGAGTTGTTTACTACTCCCAGTCACGTGACTCCTTACAACAGTGACGTCATCAATGAAGCTTTTTGGCAGTGTTCCAAATGACGTCACAGACTCGACCCAAAACACTGCAATGAATGGGAGTGTGTGGGCTGGAATGGGAATCACTGAGTCTATGGAATCGTGACTAACTGGAATATATCCTTATTTTCAAAGAATTACATTTTAACGTATTTTAGTACATATATTGAATTGCATGCATTGTTATTTTTCTTAATTGCTAGGTTTGTAATTTTTTTTTAATATTTATTTTATCCAGGATAATACCTATTTAATAATAACCATTTGAATAAAAATTTAAATTTTATGGTGAGTTACGAGTTAACAGACAGTTCAACATTTTCGATCATAGCTATTGGAAAAAAATATCAAAATCAACTTTTTAATTGGTATCCATAATACCTGCAGGTATCATGGATACCAATTAAAAAGTTGAATTAAAGTGTTCATTTTTTATACTTTTTCTGATATGATCGGAAATATGGAACTGACCGATGATTCGTATCTCACCCTGGGACTGAAGGATAAAATTAGTTAGCAACCTAAAATAGCGTTAAAATTCAACCCGCAGGATACGCTTTTTATTTCCCCGTAAAGGTGAGTTTTTCACCGTCACTCCAATTGATGTCACAGAGACACCTGGTGGTGAGATTTGCAACTACCATCTTCCTTAAACACCTCTAAAAACATTGTAGATATGGTTGATAATATACTATATAAATTAAAAAGCATATTGATATATTTTAAAGTCATTGTGTGGGATAGTCTAAAAGATTTAAGACTTTTTTTAATCTTTTAAGTGTATTTTTTCGCGTTATTTTCTCGCCCACTATCTCTGGTGTCAGAACTGAAGCGTCCGTCACAGAGTGAAGTTACAGTGTGTCAGTGCAGCTCTATAATAACCATTGCTATCTGGTTAGTACGGTGATGTTACCTTATCATTGGTTATCTTTGCTAACCATGTGGTTAGAGATGGTTAGCTATAGTGTCTGCCCCTGTGGTTATCATTTATTGCGTTAATGCTATTTATACCTAATCTTTAAAAACATTTCAGGTAGAGCGGTTAGGTATCTCCCGATGATGATAACCTGGTTATTATTGTGATGCTTTATTATTTTATTAATTAATGGGTATCATTTCTAAATAATTATCATTTTTATGAATTACTTAATTATCTTATTCAAAAATTGCTAATCATTCTACACTCTGTTTTAGGTATTTTATTTTAACAACTTATTTTTTGCTATCAGAATAACAAGCATATATAATGATAATATTCATTGATTTAACAAGTATAGAACTGAAGTCCCTATAAGTAAAAACATTTCTGGGCTGTTGCTCAGTTATAATAATAACTAATATTGATAATGTTTGTCTAAATATTTCAATTCATTTTGAAATATTAGATTTTCATATCTACCTTCTTTTCTTTATATTAACAATTTACTGAGTATTTTCTGTTTACTCATTTATCAATTACAGTTTCTCAGATATATGATTTAAGCCACCAGGGACTCTATCCTGAAGCTGTCTGTGGTGAATGGAAGAGAAGGGGGAGGGGCGTCCCTTGTGCAATGAACTGTTATAATTTGGATCATGTATTGTCTTTTTTTACTCTGCTTCATTTACTATCACCTCTTCATTTTCCTCTTCCATCCGTGAGTACAGCCACCGGTGCTTGTGTCCCTTTTTTGTCACATTCCTTGGTAAGTGACTGCATTCACTGAGTAGCTTTTCTGCATCCATGAGCATTGTCACCGACTGTGGTAGGTGATTTGGTTCATGGACCCAATTTCCTTTCTGACTGCTTCTTTCAGTCCCTTGTATTTAATTTCCTTTTGACGTCAGCGATATGGCCTTTGGTTCCGAAGCAGACGTCAAACTCCCTGAAATATAAAATAATGTTCGACGTTATTGTTATTTATTCAGTCCAATTTTATGTGGATTATCAATTTTGTTTTTCACATCCTATATTTTTTTTCATTAAATTTACCTTCTCTCTGAGGAATGAGTTCCATAAAATTTAAAATGACGAATCACGTGAAAAACAGTTAGAGGTGAGTTCCACATTTCCGGTCATTTAGGTAAAACTATTTTCAACCCAATGATTATTTTTTCCAAAAATTCATTGCTTCAGGTCTTGTCTTGCGAAGCTGCAGGAGGCATTGTTTCCTGTATACAATGTACCGAACTTTACATTCTTTTTGCCAACAATAGCAAGAGAACTGAAGACGTGGTGATAGCGTCTTCTTCAATAGCACCAAAATAACCAGTCTCTTTTTCTCTGATTACCGCAATAGCGTTGCGATGGCGCCGTTACGGAGATTTTTTCCTTGTCCAAATGCAGAAAAGTTTCGCAATGTGTTCAGACCGTCTAGTTAGTAAATAAGTTTAAGTTTTTTTTGTTGTTCATAGAGGTAACTGGTTAAATAGTTTGGCGTAATTGTGCGAATACACAGCTCACCCTGTAGTTTGTTGCCTAACTAAATGTTTGAAATGACATCATTTTATTGAAGAACTTTTATCAAGATAAAGATAAGCCTGTAGACCTACACTATCTAATACATAGGCCTACTCTATATCCTACATAGGCCTACTCTATATCCTACAAAGGCCTGCTCTGTCTCCTACATAGGCCTACTCTATATCCTACAAAGGCCTGCTCTGTCTCCTACATAGGCCTACTCTATCTCCTACAAAGGCCTACTCTATCTTCTACATAGGCCTACTCTATCTCCTACAAAGGCCTACTCTACCTCCTACATAGGCCTACTCTATCTCCTACATAGACCTACTCTACCTCCTACATAGGCCTACTCTATCTCCTTCATAGGCCTACTCTATCTCCTACATAGGCCTACTCTATCTCCTACATAGGCCTACTCTATCTCCTACATAGGCCTACTCTATCTCCTACATAGGCCTACTCTACCTCCTACATAGGCCTACTCTATCTCCTACATAGGCCTACTCTATCTCCTACAAAGGCCTACTCTATCTCTTACATAGGCCTACTCTATCTCCTACATAGGCCTACTCTATCTCCTGCATAGGCCTACTCTATCTCCTACATAGGCCTACTCTATCTCCTACATAGGCCTACTCTACCTCTTTTTGTCATTTTGTTGCATCACACAATAAGCACAAAGAACTTTTGTCACTACACAATGTACCTCATCAAAAGGAATGTCCTTCTGTGATCAGTTAACCTCCTTCTGTGATCAGTTAACCTCCTTCTGTGATCAGTTAACCTCCTTCTGTGATCAGTTAACCTTCTTCTGTGATCAGTTAACCTTCTTCTGTGATCAGTTAACCTCCTTCTGTGATCAGTTAACCTTCTTCTGTGATCAGTTAACCTCCTTCTGTGATCAGTTAACCTCCTTCTGTGATCAGTTAACCTCCTTTATGTGATCAGTTAACCTCCTTCTGTGATCAGTTAACCTTTTCCTGTGATCAGTTAACCTTCTTCTGTGATCAGTTAACCTCCTTCTGTGATCAGTTAACCTCCTTCTGTGATCAGTTAACCTCCTTCTGTGATCAGTTAACCTCCTTTATGTGATCAGTTAACCTCCTTCTGTGATCAGTTAACCTCCTTTATGTGATCAGTTAACCTCCTTCTGTGATCAGTTAACCTCCTTTATGTGATCAGTTAACCTTCTTCTGTGATCAGTTAACCTTCTTCTGTGATCAGTTAACCTTCTTTTCCTGCAGTTACCAACTAGTCAGCACTAGTCAGTCTTTCCTTCACGTTATTCCCTAGTGACTACTTCACCTTATTCTGAGTGACTAATAATTGTGTTAGTAGGTGCTGTGAAACCTTGCTGAAGTCTCTTGTAATTGATGGTGCCATTGCATCTGATGGATACATTCTAGACTGTATCCATGATACGCTCTGTAGCATCCCATCTTAGACTGTATCCATGATACGCTCTGTAGTGTCCCATCTTAGACTGTATCCATGATACGCTCTGTAGTGTCCCATCTTAGACTGTATCCATGATATGCTCTGTAGCGTCCTATCTTAGACTTTATCCATGATATGCTTTGTTGCATACCATTTAATACTCCATGATATGCTCTGTAGCGTCCTATCTTAGACTGTATCCATGATACGCTTTGTTGCATACCATTTAATACTGTATCCATGATATGCTCTGTAGCGTCCTATCTTAGACTGTATCCATGATACGCTCCATAACATCCCAATGTATTATTTCTCTCCAAGTGCATTGGTGCAGTAGCATCACTTTGTGGGTGCATTATTGGTGCATTTCGAGCTACTTTAGACACATTTGGGGGAGGGGGGGGGTATTGGGATTAGATTATCCTCCGGGGGAGGGGGTAATGACACCATAACTCATGGTTATGATCTTTGGGGGGAGGGGTTGAACCCCCCCATTGTAGTTTATCTCCTGTAGAGGTATTTAATGGGCCTGGTACTAACCAAGTTATATTAGCGTATCAGATCCATCACATCATTCTAAATTACATTCATCTGCCGCTAATTATTCACATTCTGTGTTCGGTAAATGAGACATGTGCGGTAATAGAGAATTTACCCTCTAAATATAGGGTAAGTTGTGAGTTATGGGACGGTCCTTATTTTCGGTCATATAAGAAAATATCAAATTATTTCCATTTTAATTGGTATCCATGGAACCTACCGGTATCATGGATACCAATTAATACAACGAGTTGAAATGTTAAATAATATAGTTTTTCTGATATGATCGGTAACGTGTAGCTGTCCAATGACTCTTAACTTCCCTAGCAGTGCTGAGGACTGTGTATGCAAACCTTAACCTACTTGGAGTGAGAGGAAGTATTTCAAGGACTTACTCTACCCAGTGACTCTCTGGAACAGAGGCATTCAGTGGGAAGAGTCACTGTAAAGAGTCACTCACGTGTAAAGAGTCACTCACGTGTAAAGAGTCACTGTGATTGAAAGTTCGATTTTGTGTTTAATTTTTTCATTTAATTAATTTCTAATGTTGGAGATTAATTATTTTTTTATTAAGTGTTATTTATAAGATATTTCAGATTTTATTTCAAAAAATGAATTGAATAATCCATGGTGATTGATAGAAATATTTTAATTTGAATTGCGAATATTAATTTGTTACATTTTCAATCAATGTAATCTACGGTAATAACTTCGAATATTTCAGTTACTTCAGTTAAATCTTCATGTAATCTACGGTAATTACTTCTAATATTTCAGTTACTTTTTTTAATCTATTTCATATTATTTATTTGTTCTTCACCATTTCTCATAACACTAATTCAGTGTAATAATCTCCATTAGAATTTGACTTTAATAGACCATAAAAGTTTATTACCAACTGCCTCGTTTCATCTGATCTCGTAATTAGAATTTGCAACCTGTGAAATGTTAATTAATTTATAATTAGTTTAATATATTCGCTAATAACTTCTTTACTGTCGTCTTAAATTGTTATTATGCATTTAGAGATATATTTTATAATAGTTCATTATCACATGGAATAATGTATTATTATTATTATTACATTAGAGTCAGTTCTTAATTATCGGTCACTTCCGTATTTTCGGACACTCAAGAAAAAATGATATAATAATAATTATTTGATTTTTATTTAAATTATTTGAAAAAGAAATTCGCTTAATTTAAGATTTAGATTATTAGATTGTAAATGTGGTCTGTATTAGATGTACATCTGACACAATACACTGAATACATTACACTACATCTGACCTTTTCTATTTTCATCCCTGTCATTAACCGATAGTTCCAAATATAAACACTGCAGTCACGCTAGCAACCGCTAATAATAGCCACTTTTAGCGCTGTTACTGCTAGTTTGTAGAAACAGTTAGTATTAGCGTAATTAGCGTTAGTATCAGCGTAATTAGCGTTAGCTTTAGCGTAATTAGCGCTAGTTTTAGCGTAATTAGCGCTAGTTTTAGCGTAATTAGCGCTAGTTTTAACGTAATTAGTGCTAGTTTTAGCGTAATTAGCGTTAGTTTTAGCGTAATTAGCGCTAGTTTTAGCGTAATTAGCGTTAGTTTTAGCGTAATTAGCGTTAGTTTTAGCGTAATTAGCGTTAGTTTTAGCGTAATTAGCGCTAGTTTTAGCGTAATTAGCGTTAGTTTTAGCGTAATTAGCGCTAGTTTTAACGTAATTAGTGCTAGTTTTAGCGTAATTAGCGTTAGTTTTAGCGTAATTAGCGCTAGTTTTAGCGTAATTAGCGTTAGTTTTAGCGTAATTAGCGTTAGTTTTAGCGTAATTAGCGCTAGTTTTAGCGTAATTAGCGCTAGTTTTAGCGTAATTAGCGTTAGTTTTAGCGTAATTAGCGTTAGTTTTAGCGTAATTAGCGTTAGTTTCAGCGTTAGTTTTTAGTTACCGCTGCAGTTTCAGACTTTTTCTCTTTAAATGCAAAATAATTGACTAATCTCCAAATGAGGGAAAATTCTACCCCTAATTGGAACTAATTGTGACCTCATAGATCCTAGATAAAGTCACCTGTAGCCTAGATACAGTCACCTGTACCCTGGATACAGTCACCTGTACCCTGGATACAGTCACCTGTACCCTCGATACAGTCACCTGTACCCTAGATCCAGTCACCTGTACCCTGGATACAATTATATGTACCCTAGATACAAACATCACCTGTACCCTAGATACATACGTCACCTGTACCCTAGATACAGTCACCTGTACCCTAGATACAGTCACCTGTACCTTGGATACAGTTACCTGTACCCTGGATACAGTCATCTCCAGAAGTCTGCGTGCTAGTTACTGCGCATCTTTTCTGCGCATTAGAAGAGTGTTCAGTGGACTCCAGTGTTCGTAAGGGCGAGATTGGCATGCTGTGTTTACGCCTCGGAAACGGGGAGGGGGGGGGGATTCACCCATTGGAAGAGGGAGGGGAAGGGGGTTGAATGGTGATACGATTGTCAGGAGATATCGAAACTGAGGAGAATGTACCTACAGTGTGACGTCACAGACTGTGATGCGAGACACTGTAGATAGAGACCTGTAGACACTGCAGATGATATGCACTGTATATAGTTTTTCCACACTGTCAGGCCATTGGCATTCCTTTCCAGAAGGCATTTAGTGGTGTTTCTTATCTCCATTTCATTATCTGCAAAGTACAGAGCGTTTCCATTGCTGCTGAGGTGAGGCAGTTGCTATTATGAAGCGTGTCACACTCCCTATTTAAAGGATAGTATAGTCTGTGAAATCCTAAGTCTTTTCTTCTGTCGAAATTGGCCTTTATTGGGAAGACGTACCACAAAATATTCTAAGGATTGCAACTAATTCTACGTATTAGTTTCTATCCTCTTTGAATGTTATCCCTATCTTGGATAATATTTCTATCCGTATCTAGGATACCACTCACCACCATATCTAGGATACTACCCCTATCCGTATCTAGGATACCACTCACCACCATATAGAGGATACTACCCCTATTCGTATCTAGGGTACCACTCACCACCATATAGAGGATACTACTCCTATCCGTATCTAGGATACCACTCACCATCATATAGAGGATACTACTCCTATCCGTATCTAGGGTACCACTCACCACCATATAGAGGATACCACTCCTATCCGTATCTAGGGTACCACTCACCACCATATAGAGGATACCACTCCTATCCGTATCTAGGATACCACTCACCACCATATAGAGGATACCACTCCTATCCGTATCTAGGGTACCACTCACCACCTATAGAGGATACCACTCCTATCCGTATCTAGGATACCACTCACCACCATATAGAGGATACCACTCCTATCCGTATCAAGGATACCACTCACCACCATATAGAGGATACCACTCCTATCCGTATCTAGGATACCACTCACCACCATATAGAAGATACCACTCCTATCCGTATCTAGGATACCACTCACCACCATATAGAGGATACCACTCCTATCCGTATCTAGGATACCACTCACCACCATATAGAGGATACCACTCCTATCCGTATCTAGGATACAACTCACCACAATGCAGAGGATACCACTCTTATCCGTATCTAGGGTACCACTCACCACCTATAGAGGATACCACTCCTATCCGTATCTAGGATACCACTCACCACCATATAGAGGATACCACTCCTATCCGTATCTAGGATACCACTCACCACCATATAGAGGATATCACTCCTATCCGTATCTAGGATACCACTCACCACCATATAGAGGATACCACTCCTATCTGTATCAAGGATACCACTCACCACCATATAGAGGATACCACTCCTATCCGTATCTAGGATACCACTCACCACCATATAGAGGATACCACTCCTATCCGTATCTAGGATACCACTCACCACCATATAGAGGATACCACTCCTATCCGTATCTAGGATACCACTCACCACCATATAGAGGATACCACTCCTATCCGTATCTAGGATACAACTCACCACCATATAGAGGAAACCACTCCTATCCGTATCTAGGATACAACTCACCACCATATAGAGGATACCACTCCTATCCGTATCTAGGATACAACTCACCACAATACAGAGGATACCACTCCTATCCGTATCTAGGATACCACTCCTATCCGTATCTAGGATACAACTCACCACCATATAGAGGATATCACTCCTATCCGTATCTAGGATACAACTCACCACAATACAGAGGATACCACTCCTATCCGTATCTAGGATACCACTCCTATCCGTATCTAGGATACAACTCACCACCATATAGAGGATACCACTCCTATCCGTATCTAGGATACAACTCACCACAATACAGAGGATACCACTCCTATCCGTATCTAGGATACAACTCACCACCATATAGAGGATACCACTCCTATCCGTATCTAGGATACAACTCACCACAATACAGAGGATACCACTCTTATCCGTATCTAGGATACCACTCACCACCATATAGAGGATACCACTCCTATCCGTTTCCTAAATGTACAGGTTTTTACGCAGTTCAGAAGCATCTCTATCTTTCGAAAAGTTATCACCCCCCCCCTTTCCCCTCAATGAAATCTTGAGAGATGATCACACGTGTGATATTATGGGGGGTGGGGGGAGGGAAGTGTTATTATGGTGGGGGGAAGTGTTATGGGGGAGGGGGGGGCATATAATTTGGATTTTCTACTCAATTTCTGTAGCTTGGACCCAATAATATTTATCCCATTCATTCTCAGTAAATTGTTTCATGTTCAGTTTTCTGTTTCATTAACTGTAGAGTGGAAGTTAAGAATGAATAGGGTGATCAATATCGCCTTGAATGTTTCTTAGAGAACTTCGTATAGGCTTAATGAGATACATTTCTTCTTTTAGCTGACTCAACAGTTGTCAAAACATTGGGTTAAATGTCTTTACTTTATATGTCTTTATCTTCAATAAAGTATTATCATTACCTAGTACACTACTATGGTGATTATATGCAGAGCCAAACACTGAGCGGTTAAAACGCGGCATTTTATCAGCTACTACAGATTGTGGTGGTACATACAATAGTAATTGGGTAGACTAATTACACTTTACTAAGATGTTATATAAACCCAACATTGAAGTTTTGTTTGGTCTCAAGCTTTGAATAGTAAGATTTCTATTCATCATCAGGAGAAGGGTGGAAAACCTGGACCTGACAATGAATTTTATGACCAATAGTTGTATGTTTGGTTCCATCATTCTATTCAAACTATCTATCTTATAGTTTATTATTACAATTAATTAAATTTGCAATTTGCAACCAAAAGTGTAAATATTTTATATAGTACATATATATACAATATACATTCTCAGTAAAAATCTACTTTCTTTGTATTTATAAAATATCTGCATCTACTCAATGCAGTAGCTATTGCACTCTGACTTGATATTTCATCTGAAGTAATTAGGCACCCTTACACTGGTGTGTGGTGCCTATAAATACTAATGACCTTTAAAGTCCATGTGACCTTTATAGCATCTATTCATAGGCACTATATTTTAAGACTTTAACTCTCTGAATCAGTACCTATAATCAGTACCTTTAATCAGTACCTATAATCAGTACCTTTAATCAGTACCTTTAATCAGTACCTTTAATCAGTACCTTTAATCAGTACCTATAATCAGTACCTTTAATCAGTACCTTTAATCAGTACCTTTAATCAGTACCTATAATCAGTACCTTTAATCAGTACCTTTAATCAGTACCTTTAATCAGTACCTATAATCAGTACCTTTAATCAGTACCTTTAATCAGTACCTTTAATCAGTACCTATAATCAGTACCTTTAATCAGTACCTTTAATCAGTACCTTTAATCAGTACCTATACACAGTAGGCTGTAAAATGCTAATTCTAACTTATTGACTTTAAATCAAACAGTGTACAGGGTGAACGAGTCAAATTACCGTACATGTATTTGGTCTTATTAACTTCGCAAATTGCAGACTGTTATGTTCTGGTCGGTATTTACTTATTTGTTATCTTGTTACTCTAAGCATTTAACAAAATTGTCTGGAATTTGGTGGGACGATTGGTCATTATCCAGGAACCATTTGGTTATATTTTGGGAGCGAATGAGTCAAAGGTCAAGGTCATCCGGGTTTGCAGAAGTATTAGGTAGCACTGTGTAATAATAACAATTTTGATATCGTTTTTTCTTATATGACTGAAGATGTAGTACTGACCAATAATTCGTAATTCACCCTAGGTAAAATACCCTAAAATCAAAGCATTTATCTATTTTATTATCAGCATAATAAATACTGTTTGTGGTTTGTATGTGAAACATCCGTAGAGTATTTTCCTACACACGCCCCCTGCCCCCCTTTAAGAGTTTACAAACAAATTAGCTTTATTCTTACATGGGGGGGGGGGGGGTACTTCCGGGTGAGGGCCTTTGTGCCAATTCTGATAAGTTTGTTTTGAATATTCTGAAATACTGCCAATATGTTGTAGGGTAAATTACAATTTATAGGATGGTTCTACATTTTCGATCATACAATAATTGAAACAAGAAGTTAAATACTAATCATTCTATACTTTTTGTATGTTCGAAAATATGTTTTTTTTTTGTTAAGTTTTCTATTTCTCCTCTATAGGAGTTTCTTGTTATTTATTATGCATAAATGGTTAGATTCAATGTACAAAATTATTTAGTCATTCTTACACTATCTATTTACAGTCAATACAAATAATATTCCACTAGGGATGAACTCTTACGGTGAAGAACATTCATACACTATCTATTTACAGTCAATACAAATAATATTCCACTAGGGATGAACTCTTACGGTGAAGAACATTCATACACTATCTATTTACAGTCAATACAAATAATATTCCACTAGGGATGAACTCTTACGGTGAAGAACATTCATACACTATCTATTTACAGTCAATACAAATAATATTCCACTAGGGATGAACTCTTACGGTGAAGAACATTCATACACTATCTATTTACAGTCAATACAAATAATATTCCACTAGGGATGAATTGGGCCACTTCGTCCGAATCGTTTGGATGCATTTTTCTTTAATTAGATGAGTTCCTTGTGGCCCCAATACCTCTATTTACTAATCATACTCACCCCAGCCCTAATATTTACTTCTTCTGAGGGTAATTGCCTTGGTGCAAACAAAGGGTAAACCTTTGCACTAATACCTTAATTAGCTTTGTCTTATAGCCACTACTCTGTACCTGTTGCTAATCCTTTGCTAATTCTGTTACTATAACGTGTTTAGATTTAAATGTTAGTACGTATTGCCAGTACATATATACTGATTTGACTAAATTATTACCCACTCTTAGTGTAGCCATGGAAATAAATAATTAGTTTTTCTTTATAATTATCAAATACTTCGGACAGACAGACTGAAGACAGACAGACTGAAGACAGACAGACCGAAGACAGACAGACTGAAGACAGACAGACCGAAGACAGACAGACCGAAGACAGACAGACTGAAGACAGACAGACTGAAGACAGACAGACTGAAGACAGACAGACTGAAGACAGACAGACTGAAGACAGACAGACCGAAGACAGACAGACCGAAGACAGACAGACTGAAGACAGACAGACTGGAGACAGACAGACTGAAGACAGACAGACCGAAGACAGACAGACTGAAGACAGACAGACCGAAGACAGACAGACTGAAGACAGACAGACTGGAGACAGACAGACTGAAGACAGACAGACTGAAGACAGACAGACCGAAGACAGACAGACTGAAGACAGACAGACCGAAGACAGACAGACTGAAGACAGACAGACTGAAGACAGACAGACTGAAGACAGACAGACTGAAGACAGACAGACTGAAGACAGACAGACTGAAGACACACAGACTGAAGACAGACAGACTGAAGACAGACAGACTGAAGACAGACAGACTGAAGACAGACAGACCGAAGACAGACAGACTGAAGACAGACAGACGATGTTGTTTATTTCAAAATTATTTCTTGAGTCTTTCATGCCATTTACAACTTATAAATTATATATATATTTAATAGGAATAATTAAACTTTGTCACATTTGTTAATGATACTCAAGTTGATTTTGGATGCAGAAAAGCTACTCAGTGCTTAATATTATAAAGAGCTCATGTATGTAGAAGAGCTACTCAGTGTTAACATGCGAAATTCATAGAAATCATATGTATTGTTAGTTACTTATATTGTAACATTTAAAAATGTCTTAGGCCCATTCTCTGTAAGCAGTTAAAACTCTGCCTTTTTACCGCCCAGTTTATGCCTCTTCAATTAATTACTGTTAAATGAATGGAAGGCGGTAGAAACGTTAGTATAGACTGCATTTTTTTTCCATTACTTTAACCGTGATTAATTGAAGAGGCGTAAATTGGGCGGTAAAAACGCAGCTTTTTTCCTGCTAGTATAGATTAGGCCTTAGTGTCAAATTTATAACATAATTAAAAATATATTTTTTTTCTGGCTCCCCCAACTTCACGATATTTCGTTTCCAGTCCCCCAGGCTCACCCCACACCGTCACAATTGTCATCATGTCTCTAGTCACAGTCTTTGGAAGTATCGGGGCAAATGGACGAATGCAGAACAGACAAAATGGTGAGGAAAAGGGATTTTAGACCTAGGGTAAGTTCTTGATTATCGGTCAGTACTACATCTTCGATCATTGTATAAGAAAAAACAATATAAAGTAATTATTACACAGTGCTATCTAATACTTCTGCAAACGCGGAATTATTTAAGACAAAACGATATATATTTTATTTTTATTGGTATCCATGATACCTGCAGGTATCATGGATACCAATAAAAATAAAATAAAAAATATATCGTTTTTTCTTATATGATCGAAGATGTAGTACTGACCGATAATCAAGAACTTACCTTATGAAGATGGAAACAGTTATAAAGAAATAATTATAGTCAATTGAATGTTCTCCTTTCCAGTTCATTTAAAAACTCAATATATAATACTTTATTTTCCGTTGGTTCACATAAATTCAATGTTGCATTGTGTTTTTTTTCGAAGATTCAAGCTTTCAAATAATAAAGTTTCTATTCATCATCAGGAACAAAGGTGTTTGTTAATTAATATTTATCTCATTATTTTAATTAGTATCCTGAATACAAATCTCGTTATTCGAATGTTTGAATCTTGAAAACAGTGAATGTTTTTTCGATTAAAGATTACATAATCAGCAATCGTTGGGCTTTAATCAGTGATTATCAATGATTAAAAGATCATCTATAAATGGTTAGACTAAAATACTATTAAAATAAAACCTACAAGAAATCCTGTTGATATTGTATGAAATTTTAATATTCTATGATAAAATACCATCAATATTTACCGTAACAGACGATCTATAGATTATAAATTTAGCGACTGTGTTATTGATAGTTTCTACCTATAAATTGTTACTCTATATCAGTACCTATTGTTTTAATTGTCTTTTTTTTCCTCAGCTTACCCAGGCATCGTGAGAATACCCGTAAGTTCTGATGAATGATGATTATAATTAATTAGGGAACTATACTAAAGTCATTTTGAAAGATAAATTAGGAACAGTCTGAATATTACCCTCACTTCCCTCACTCACCCTTACTTCCCTCACTCTCTCACTCACTCTCTCCCTCCCTCTTCTCCAGGTTAGCGTTCGTGAGAAGCAGGTTCGAGAGGCCAAGCTCAAGGCTCTGGGCAAGTCTCAGTCTGAAGATGGCAAGAAGAGCACCAGTGTGAACATCAAGTGAAATAGCCTCCAGTTCGGGCAGTCGGGTGAGAAGTCGTGATAAAATGGCGTGATATTATGTGATTTATTATGTTGCTACATGATTTGACATGCTACGACATGTTGTGATATGTTAGAGCATCCTATGGCATGTTAAAACATGTTTTGACATTGTCAAAACATGGTCTGATATTTTAAAACATGCTCTGACAGGTTAAAACATGCTCTGACATGATAATACATGCTCTGATTTGTTAAAACATGCTCTAACATTTTAAAACATGCTCTGACAGGTTAAAACATGCTCTGACATGATAATACATGCTCTGATTTGTTAAAACATGCTCTAACATTTTAAAACATGCTCTGACATGTTAAAACATGCTCTGACATGTTAAAACATGCTCTGACATGTTAAAACATGTTCTGACATGATAATACATGCTCTGATTTGTTAAAACATGCTCTGACATGTTAAAACATGCTCTGACATGTAAAAACATGCTCTGACATGTTAAAACATGCTCTGGTATGTTAAAACATGCTCTGGTATGTTAAAACATGCTCTGACATGTTAAAACATGCTCTGACATGTTAAAACATGCTCTGACATGTTAAAACATGCTCTGACATGTTAAAACATGCTCTGACATGTTAAAACATGCTCTGACATGTTAAAACATGCTCTGACATGTTAGAACATGCTCTGACATGTTAGAACATGCTCTGACATGTTAGAACATGCTCTGACATGTTAAAACGTGCTCTGACATGTTAAAACATGCTCTGACATGTTAAAACATGCTCTGACATGTTAAAACGTGCTCTGACATGTTGAAACATGCTCTGACATGTTAAAACATGCTCTGACATGTTAAAACATGCTCTGACATGTTAAAACATGCTCTGACATGTTAAAACGTGCTCTGACATGTTAAAACGTGCCCTGACATGTTAAAACATGCTCTGACATGTTAAAACATGCTCTGGTATGTTACAACTTGTTCCACTTTTTTCATATCATTAGCAATACTCATTTTTTTTTCAATAATAAAATAAGAAGTCATTCCTAACTCATTAGTTCTTACAATTTCCTTCACAAGGCAAAGTTGTTTACAACAGTTCAGATTAGGTGATAGGCATGTACTTTGAAGTTAGCAGTCACTATGAACTGGTGCTACTTAACTAAGGAAGTTACGAGTTATTGGACAGTTCCACATTTTCGATCATATAAGGAAAAAATGTTTAACAAGGTACCAAATTTACCTGTTAAATTATACATTTTTTTATAGGATTTAAAATGCGGAACTGTTTTATTACTCATAACTTGTGGATAAAAAATCAAAATCCTGCAGATGGTGAAGCTGTTAACCTCAGACTCTATGAAATTTCAGACATGTTTTATAGGCTGCAGTTCCTTTAATTCTTCACAATTCCCCCCATTAATGTTTTCATTTTCCTCTCAGACTGGAGCGAGTTCCACTCTGGTCCCATCACATGCGAACCCCTACCACACACCGACACACACACCCCCTTCAGGGAGAAGAAGGAGAAGCTCCTGTCGAAGGAGGAGACCAAGAGGAAGTACGAGGATTCGCCAAGAAGAAACGCAAAGAGAAGAACAGAACAGGAGAAGAGGGAGAGAGAAGAAGAGCAAGAGGAAGAGAGAAGAAATACAACACCCAAATACACAATGACACCCGAACGCAAAATAAAGGAACTGAAGATAACGTCAAAGCAACTGCCTAACAGGGCCACTGCGTCCTTACAGAGGGACTTCAAGGTTAAGAAACATCCCCCCGTTGTAGAGGTCCTGGATAGAAGCAGGGGCTCTGACTCCTCTAGGAACATTGTGGTGAAGAAGAGGGAGGGCTTTAGGTCCTGGTGGTGTCTTCACTGCAGTGGATGGAAGGACCGCAAAGCCCGCCATACCTCCTCTGTCTGACAGTTGCTTGGGGAAGGGACTGACCACCCCCAGGGGCACTGAGGCACCAAACCTCTCAAATTATTAGAGGGAAATTACAAATTGGGGCAATTTTTTAGTTTTTAGAATAATATACTGCTTCATTTTCGTATCTTAGTTACAAAATGTTTATTAACAAATATCAATCAAAATTGGGAACGTTTTTTTCGTTTCCTAGATACAAACCAATAAAATAGATTCAAAAGTTGTGTATCCTAGATACAAATATTACTAATATAAGAGACTCAAGAGATTTGTATCCTAGATACAAATATTACCAATATAATAGTAAATAGACACAAAAGATTTGTATGCTAGATACAAGTTTTGCCATTTAATAGACTCAAAAGATGTCAACCAATCAAAAGACAATATTAAAGAAGTTATTTACTCAATAGTCACCACCAATCAAAATCATGCGGTGCCGCGCTAATTCCAAGTAAAAGTGAACGGAAAAACTTCCATTAATTCCTATCACCATGTCTCCCAATTCTTTTTCTTCTAATTCTCATCAGAGCAGTAGAGGTACAGTGTAAATACACTTTGGAAAAAATGACCAATATGATTTTTGAACATTTTCTATTGTGTAAATATAAATGTAGAGCATTTTAGGAATTGATAAATAGGAATGGGAGGAATTATTGCAACTGACACCATCTGGAAAATAAATGTGGGGTGTATCAAGGATACTGTAGATTGGATACTACACACCACTATAGCTTGTATCAGCGATACTGTATAGTGGATACTATACACCACTTTAGCTTGTATCAGTGATACTGTATAGTGGATACTATACACCACTTTAGCTTGTATCAGTGATACTGTTCCTTTTTGTATCTTTAATACCAGTTATTACTCCAGTTCGGTATCTAACAATATGTTTTTCCCGATGGTTTCAGATTCAATAGATTCCCCTGTAAGTTATATATCAAAAGATATAGACTAGGTAACTATATTCGGGCACACATAATTATTTTTATATCAATCGCCGGCACAAATTTTAGTCTCTAGTTGAAAAGCTTCAATTGCTCTACTTTGTAACTCTAGCTACTTTTCTATCTCTAGAAATGACGTAGTTGTTCATTTAGAAAAGAGGGGAGGGGTTGAGGGAAAGAGGGGAGATGTAGAGGGAAAGAGGGGAGGTGTGGAGGGAAAGAGGGGAGGTGTGGAGGGAAAGAGGGGAGGTGTGGAGGGAAAGAGGGGAGATGTGGAGGGAAAGAGGGGAGGTGTGGAGGGAAAGAAGGGAGATGTGGAGGGAAAGAGGTGAGGTGTGGAGGGAAAGAGGGGAGATGTGGAGAGAAAGAGGGGAGGTGTTGGGAAAGAGGGGAGATGTGGAGGGAAAGAGGGGAGGGGTTGAGGGAAAGAGGGGAGATGTGGAGGGAAAGAGGGGAGGTGTGGAGGGAAAGAGGGGAGGTGTGGAGGGAAAGAGGGGAGGTGTGGAGGGAAAGAGGGGAGATGTGGAGGGAAAGAGGGGAGGTGTGGAGGGAAAGAAGGGAGATGTGGAGGGAAAGAGGTGAGGTGTGGAGGGAAAGAGGGGAGATGTGGAGAGAAAGAGGGGAGGTGTTGGGAAAGAGGGGAGATGTGGAGGGAAAGAGGGGAGATGTGGAGGGAAAGAGGGGAGGTGTGGAGGGAAAGAGGGGAGATGTGGAGGGAAAGAGGGGAGGTGAGTAGGAAAAGAGGGGAGATGTGGAAGGAAAGAGGGGAGGTGTAGAGGGAAAGAGGGGAGATGTGGATGGAAAGAGGGGAGATGTGGAGGGAAAGAGGGGAGATGTGGAGGGAAAGAGGGGAGGTGAGTAGGAAAAGAGGGGAGATGTGGAAGGAAAGAGGGGAGATGTAGAGGGAAAGAGGGGAGATGTGGAGGGAAAGAGGGAAGGTGTGGGGGAAAGAGGGTGCAAATTTAACCCTCAGGTGGTTTTTAAAATCTAATTATAAGTTTTATGATAAATACTATAACTGATTTATAACTTAGAAATATTTTAGCGTAGTTCTTATTTTTCAATTTATGCATAAGGTTTATATCCAAATGGCTCCATTTTTAATTATATTGTAATGATAGTAGTTATTGTTTACAGTGAAGGGAGTAGGTGTTTGTGTTCATTCAAGTTGTTTTATGCCTCGTACACACTGTCAAACACTTCGTCAAACTGGTTAAAATTCTTTGTGGTGCTGCCTAACACTATAGAGATCAAACATGTCGGAAAAGTGTTGAAGAGGCTCCCATGCCAATGTGCTACAGAGGGGTTTGACAGTGTGTACGGGGCATAGCTAACCGTTTGACAACTAACTATGTTAGGTACAAAGTTACTCTTTTCAGCAGAGAGTGTCGTTCCATAGCTCAAATTGTCACACCTCTATTGGGTTCAACTCCTTTGTATACAGTAAGGCTTTTATACAGTGTACCCTGTAGAAAGTGTACAGTCATGCCTTTAGTTACAGTTAATATTTGTTAGATTTTTATTTAGGGTTATCCTCTTCAACTACGAGGTCTTAGATTTTTGTGTTGGTAGGCTCCATTTATTGTCACCTCTTCATTTTCCTCTTCCATCCGTGAGTGCAGCCACCGGTGCTTGTGTCCCCTTTTTGTCACATTCCTTGGTAAGTGACTGCATACACTGAGTAGCTTTTCTGCATCCATGAGCATTGTCACCAACTGTGGTAGGTGACTTTGTTCATGGAGCCACCTTTCTTTCTGACTGCTTCTTTCAGTCCCTTGTACTTAATTTCCTATTGACGTCAGCGATATGTCTGAAACAGACGATAAACTTCTGCTAAATTAACTGTGTTTTCTTTAATGCAGTGCCATTTATCTATACCTTTAATAGTTATTTAATTATACCTTTATTTATTATTTTCTATCTTTATTAATAATTTTATACCTTTATTACTAATTTTCTACCTTTATTAGTTGTTTATACCATTTTATTGTTATTTCTACTGGTAGATTGAACTGTGGAATCCAGGAAAATTGTTGGTTGTATTTGAACAACCAGTAGCTAGTCTGGAATAAACTGGTGAACAACCCGTGTGGTTGTTTGTGTTTGATAGGCAGCCATGTGTGGTTGTGTGTGGTTAACTGAACTAAGTGTGGTTGTTTTTGGTTGGCAATGAAGTTAGTGTGGTTGTTTGTGGTTGGCAATGAAGTTAGTGTGGTTGTTTTTGGTTGGCAATGAAGTAAGTGTGGTTGTTTTTGGTTGGCAATGAAGTTAGTGTGGTTGTTTTTGGTTGGCAATGAAGTTAGTGTGGTTGTTTTTGGTTGGCAATGAAGTAAGTGTGGTTGTTTTTGGTCGGCAATGAAGTTAGTGTGGTTGTTTTTGGTTGGCAATGAAGTTAGTGTGGTTGTTTTTGGTTGGCAATGAAGTTAGTGTGGTTGTTTTTGGTTGGCAATGAAGTTAGTGTGGTTGTTTTTGGTTGGCAATGAAGTTAGTGTGGTTGTTTTTGGTTGGCAATGAAGTTAGTGTGGTTGTTTTTGGTTGGCAATGAAGTAAGTGTGGTTGTTTTTGGTTGACAATGAAGTGTGGTTGTTTTTTGGTTGGCTGTGTGGTTGTTTTTTGGTTGTTCATCCATTGGTAGCATTAAGTGTCTCTAGATAATTTTGTATCAAAATTGTCCCCTTAAAGTGTAGCCGTGTTCAAACGGTGGTAAATTCTATTATTTTTAGGCAATGTAGCTAGTTTTTTTTACTCATTTTATAACTGATAAAAGAATTCGTTTCTTATTTTATAAAGTAACATTTTAATTAATTTATAAGCAAATTGTTAAATTCTATTTACAAAGTTTATGTAAATTATATTAGGTTTAATGTACAAAGTATTGATTTAAAATTCTTTTTTTTTTTTCACTGAGTAAATATATCCAAATTTATACAATCTTAATTGCGAAATATTTTAATTAATTTTATGAATGGGTTCCATTGTTTATAATTTTTTGCGATGTTAGTATAAAATGTATGTTGTGTTTCCAGAAAAGAAATTAAATATCATTGTTTGTATTCAATTTATCTTTTATTTATTATATTCATCCTGAAACTTATCGAAATAGTTACTACGTTTATGAGATGCTGTTCATATGAACCAGTCAAGATGCAGAACCTTTGGTCTAATTTAGTCATAGTTAAAGAAATCATATCAAGTTTTCTATAAAAAATTATTTAATGCAGTACTAAAGTATATAGTTGGTAAATTAATATATTATTTAAAACCTATAACTTTTAAACTAGAAAATGACTTGACTAAAATTTACTAACAAATTGATAGCGTTTCACCGAAATTATTATTAGTCAATAGTTTTATAATAGAATAAATTGAATTACATTACACGTATCTAAATACAAATTAACTGTATTTTAATACATCTTTCAAATGTATTAATTTATATTTTTTTTAAATATTGGTGTAATAAAATAAGACATGAGTAAAAGAAGAGTATTCACGCTATTATTTTAGCTGGTAAGCGAGTTAGTTAAAATTGAGCACCACCATCCCATTTATGCGGCGCTGTTTGCTATTCTAGGTACAGTCAGCTGAAAGTGCTATTTTGTCCAACTAAAAACATACGTACGTACACACACCAAATAAAAGAGTGATTAACAAATTATTTATTGTACTATTAGCATATTTAATTACAATATTATTTTCAAATTGCCCGCAAGTTTAATTTCAGAAATAGAAAAAATCTTGTGCGTACCTTTTATAAATAGTACCATGTTAATAATTTTAGTACTATGTAGGTACTTACTGAAAAAGTATGTACTATGTAGAGCGTATAGTCACAGTACAGAGAATATAAACAGACTATTCTGTTTACTATGGTATAGTGTTGCTTAATTGACAGAAATACATACATTAAAATAAACAAGAGTTGTAGCCGGGAGGTAATTCCTTATTATTATTAAAAATTTAATTTAATTTAAAAAATATGTTATGGTAGTAAGCTGACGTACTTTTTAATGACTAAAATGTGGAATGGTCCAATAACTAAAAACTTACCCTATTTAAACAATATCAATTCTTGTGACTAGCAGCTCCCTTCAGTAAACTTCCCATTGTTCGTACTGTGAACCTAAAAGATAATGTATGTCACCAACATGTACTGTACCTATTAGGCAAGTATGCACTGTGAATGATAATTAGGGTTGTGACAATATGCGTTTAAAATCATAGATCTTAAATAATATCATAGACGAAACGAAATGGTATCGAATACTATGTAGGTACCGCTTGTTTAGTCTTTAATTCAATCCGTCTATAATATTTTCAGGATCTATGATTTTAAAAGCATATTGTCACAACCCTAATATTAATGCTGAGTCCTGATTGACCCAGGAAGTTAGTATTAAACCTCACAATGCATTTTAGCTTGTATAATTTTTTCCATGTTTACCTTGTACATAATTTTATGTAGCATAAAAGTAAATCACGGTGTACCTCTAACGTTAATTTTCATTTAAAGGTCCTCTACAGGCTCTGAGGAAAATGAGTTTATTGCATATTAAAAAACTAACGTCTAGGTTTCTTATTCTGCAAACCGCATACAATAGGGTTCGCTATATATTTCATAAGCATTTAAAACGCTGTGTGCAACAATTGCACGAAATACTAATATGACGCTGAAGAAAAAGATTGTACACCCTTTGTTTTGATTTCAAATTTTATAAACAAACAATGCATTTTCGGCTTCCGGTTGACATTTTTAATTATTCCATGATGTATAGAAACGTTTCTCCTATTTTATACCTTTACACGAATATTAAGTAATGGATCGATTATACCTACTTAGTTGACATACAAAACCCATGGTGTACATTCTTTTTCTTCAGACTAGAAATCAGCAAGTCTGAAGTGAAACGATTATTGTAGAGCTGATTATAAAAATCTTTGAAAATATTTAATATATGCCATCAATTTTAGAGAGTTTGTAGTAAAATGATAAGAAACATTAGCCTCATTGAATAAAATAAAAAATGTGCATGTAGTGGTACAATAAAAAGACAAAGCTAAAAAATTATTTATTTTCTTCTACTGCAGACAAATTCAATCATAAGACAAAGAGTGAGCTTCAAAATACAAATAAATACTATAGAAAATCTCATAGGTTGGTTATTGCAATTTATGTTAACGATATGCATTCAAGTTACAATGACGTCACAAGTCAAATATGACGTCACATGCACTGTGATTGGTCTAGAGCCAGTGTTGCCATTTCTACAGGTAATACATTAATTTGACTATCAAAAGAGCACCGGGAATAAATTATTAAATAGAAATCTAGTAGCATCTACTCTATAATTCTCACTACGAATTTTAATTTAATGACTTAAATTGATTGAGTAGGGAAGACTAATTACTTTTGAACAGGAATGATAAAGGGCAGCTAGGTGCAATCTTTTAAATACTTTCAACAAATAAACAGAATAAAAAGTTATAGGTTCCATTTCAATGGGAAGTCTGGATTCAAAACGATAAGTCACCTGTTGCACTTACGACAAACAAAATCTATAGCGCTAAAATTGTACTCAATTTCTAGGTAATAATAGCAGCTAACAGAGGTCTATTTCTTTTCAATTGAGCTACCAAACAAATTCATTAACGTCTCAAGTCCTTAGGCTGACATCTTCTTCTTGAGGTCGTCACTGATGGCCTCCAAGAAGTCCTGAGTGTTGAGGTACATGTGAGGCTTCACGTTCTTGATGCCGTGGATGCACCCGGCCAAATCTTTGGTCATCTTACCGGAGTCTACTGTGTCGACACAAGCCTTTTCCAAGGACTGAGCGAATCTGTAAAGGAGAAGTTGATTAGGAAAATTTGAAAGGAGGTAAATTGAATAATTTCATAAAAAAATTTCAAGTTACCTACGTTAGTTACCAAATGGTTCACATTTGAAATCATATAAAAAGTGTATTATTAAGCTATCAAGATTTCTAAAATAAAATAGCGAGTTAAACTGTACATCTTTTCATGTATGATCAAGATTTTGGAAGAGTTTGATAAAAAGGGGCAGAGTAACATTTTTTTCCTCACCTAGCAAGTTCAGGAGTTCCATCAAGCTTAGCTCTGTGTTCCAATCCTCTCGTCCAGGCGAAGATGGAGGCGATGGGGTTGGTGGAGGTGGCGTTACCCTTCTGGTGCTCTCTGTAGATAATAAAGTTTATTAGAGTAGCTATTTATGTTTCAGTATCAGCATCTTACTAATATGAAGTATAGGTACTTGCATCGTTAGTAATTATTCTAACGGCACGGCTCTAATACTTAACAGCTACCTATTTGAAGTTCTTTACCTGTAATGCCTAGTGACGGTACCGTGAGCAGCCTCAGATTCGATAGTCTTGCCATCAGGGCACATCAACACGCTGGTCATGAGACCGAGAGATCCGTAACCCTGGGCTACAACATCACTCTGCACATCACCATCGTAATTCTTGCAGGCCCACACGAAACCACCTGAACTCTTGATACCCTGGGCGACCATGTCGTCAATAAGTCTGTGCTCATACCAAATACCAGCAGCATCAAAGTCCTTCTTGTAAGTGGCCTGGAAGATCTCTTCGAAGATGTCCTTGAAGCGGCCATCATACTTCTTCAGGATGGTGTTCTTGGTGGACATGTAGAGGGGCCATTTCTTGTTAAGGGCAACTTGGAATGAGGAGTGAGCAAAGTCCCTGATGCTCTCATCAGTGTTGTACATGGCCATGGTCACACCGCCACCATTCTTGAAGTCAAACACCTTCATCACTTGAGGTTCACCACCTTCAGGAGTGAACACAAGGTCCACAGTTCCATTGTTGGGTACAACAAAGTCCTTAGCCTTGTACTGGTCACCGTGAGCGTGACGGCCAATGATGATGGCCTCAGTCCACCCAGGCACAAGTCGTGGGATGGTCTTGCAGAGGATTGGCTCTCTGAACACAGTGCCACCGAGGATGTTACGAATTGTACCATTGGGAGACAGCCACATGCTCTTCAGTTTGAATTCTGCCAATGAATGAGAAAGATGAAGAGAAGTGGTAACTACTTATTGCAAAATATTATATTGCTAAGTAAAAATATTGAACACACAGCTAAGGAAAAGTAAACATTGGCAACAGAGAGAGCAGAGCTGTGATTGGGTGGAGTGTGACCCAATCAAAGCTTGCGCATGTATCTGGACTTCATAAAAACGTGGACAAATTCGTGCTTATTGGCTAACCAAATTGAGTATCTACGTTGTCCCACGTCACCACAGTTAAATTAATTTCATAATTTATGTGATTTACGCTGATACGTAAATATTTTTTACCTTTAAATTACAAAAATATATTTCATTTTTATGTAGGAACAAAGTCAAGAAAGACCAGTAAATTTAAATGAATGACATGAAAGATATAAAGTAATTTAAAAAAGATGTGCCTAGGAAACACTCGTCAAACTCATTAGGGTTAACGTTTCCAAGTTTGTGTAGGACCGAATAAATAAGGGCCAACAATAGTTAATTTAAGAGAAAAGTCAAGGACACCTACCCTCGACTCTCTCCTCATCTGGAGTGATAGTGGCACACTTGATGCCAACATTGTACTTCTTGATGGCATGAGCCGAGTCAATGGTAACCTGGTCATCAGTCTGGTCTCGGTATGGGAGTCCCAAGTCGTAGTACTTGCAGTCAAGCTGTGAACACGAGGGGTGTTAAAAACAGGTAAAATGAAGACTATTTGCAATTTTGTATTGTTCAAATCTATTTTTACTAACTATGATGTTAAACAAATCGTAGCTACACTTATAACTGAATTGAATTTTAGGGCAAAGGACTGATTTGAAATTAGAATAGAGACTTATAGGGTAAGTTCTTAATTATAGATCAGTTCCACACTTGCTTGACCAAAAATGTGTAACTGACTGATAAACAAGAACTTAACCTATATCAGTCTGAGGTGAATTGTTTCACATGTACCTTAAGGTAAGGGAAGATCAAACTGTCCTTGATCTTCTCCCAGATGATGCGGGTCATCTCATCTCCGTCCAACTCTACCACAGGGTTAACCACCTGAATGCGCTTGTCAGTCGCATCTGAGAACAGAAATCAGGTTAGAGAAGAGGCATATTGTATTTGAGATATGATTATGACAATTAAACTAAAGTGCTAGCTATTAATATATTGTTAAGTTATCATACATTCAGTAATGATGGCTTTCTTTAAATTTAAAAAAATTCAAAATTAACAGTTATTGAAATGTATTTTGTATAATGTTATCATTTAGGATTTTATAAATATCTAAAATTTGTACAAGTTTGAACTTTTTAGAATGTAGAAAATAAAATAAGAATCTACCACCTAATCAAAGTGATTAATAAATGTTAAATTTATATAGCAAGTACAACCTTACTTCAGATTTAAAAATGATCTAGTAACCTCAAACTATTCAAGCCATTAGCTAGTATTAACACGGCTGTCTAGTTAGCAACTCCAGTAAATCTCTAACTAGTCATCACATGTCTAGTTTGGCAGAGAGCCAGTAGGTACAAACTGTACATTCACTGACGTCAGAATTAGTTAACTATTTTAAGAAGTGTTGTGAATGAAAGAATACATAGTGACAATGATAAGAATTATTCTTGCTTTATATGTATTATGTAGCTATATGACATGGCATAAATAGGTCTGCCAACAGTTAATATTGTTTTTAAAATGGCTATACCTAGTGTTACAGCATTACTTGCATACTAATAAATTTTAATAGAATTGAGCTAAAAACACAATGTTATTATAAATTGATATAAATACTTTTTATGAATCAATTATTGATTGATCATTGCCATGAATCTCTAGAATATATTTTGAATCTTTTGTTTGGTAGGTAGGACCAACATTCCAAGTAATAAGTTAATAACCTTGAAATTTACTGATTGTTTGTGAACTACTTATCAGTTATTATTAGAAGAGATTAAGTCTTTCATTAGTTAAATGAATTTCATTTAATGTTTCATATTAATTCAATAATGAAAAGATATGGTTAAATGTTGATAAAATTAAATGATTACCATTTTGTACAATCAAGGTTAAAGAGTTAATCTTTATTTTATATTAATTTGTAAAAAAAAATTAAAGACTCAATACAGACTATACAGTCATAGGTAATTTGGCATATACTTGAATTTGCTGATAATAATATAAGAAGAGCTTGCCAAACAAAGAAATATAATAAATGAATATTTTGCTGTGAAAAATAGCAGTAATGATTCATGAAGTCACATGAACTTTAAACTAGTTAGAGGGTAAATTCTGAGTTATCAGACGGTTAGATATTTCAGGTCATAGAGAAGAAAACGTTAGGTATGGTAGGTACATTACCGCCAGTCTGCAGAATATGGGACATTCTTAACATTTTCTGCGCGAACAATCTTTAATTTCCTCCTATATTTACATTAATTTATTAAATTTAAATGTGAACAATTGGTAAAATAGAGGATTTCTAGGAGAACACTTTACCAGTTCCTGCAGTCTGGCATTACCGTACATATATAGTCTATAGATCATTTTTTTAACTCATTAACACAGGCTTGTTATGATCTGTAGGCATCCTCCAGAGTCACCACATAGCAAATCAGGCTCTCCGTAAAGAGAGCCCCAGCAGTTCTATGATGGTATTATGGATACCAATTAAAACAAAAGTTAAGATGTCAAATTTTATACTCTTTAGCTGTATAATCGAACATTTGGAACAGTCCGATAACTCTGAATTTACCCTAGTTACTACGTGACTGACAGATAGTATGATGCATCACTACATGGCATAGAAAAAAAAAAAAAATAGGTATAGTCTCGGTCCTCCGAGTCTAGGAATGATGGATGAATCGAAAGAATAAATAGGCCCCCATGAGTGACATTCAAAGTAGGTATTAGAAACAGGTTAACTGCAGCCTAATGCATTATAGAAAATAGACAGCTAGCCTATGGGCATAAATGTACCTATCAAAGTAACAAGGCATCATTTATCAATGTTATATCTTACATGTTCTGTTGGAGGCTAAAGCAGGTAGGACATATTTGGCAGCTTGCTGGGGAACTGCAGCAGTTACGGCACTCTTGACGAAGGAAGTGAGAGTAGAAGCCATTGTGTGCTAATAAATACGATGGAAATCTCAATACAAAGGAATGTTAGAGGTCTGCCTGTTTCTGTGTTTGGACTCGGACTGATTTTCTGTTACTGTGACATCTTGTCGCCGGCATACGCGCTAACAATTTAAGGGAGAAATTTCCCTATTTTGGGGCATAAATACAGAAAATACCCTTTATGTCCCCTATGCACCACGTATGATTGGAATAGTAATTAATTTATTATCATAAAGTGAGCACGTCCTTATTAATTATGATAAATTAATTGCAATGGTGAATCAAACTAAAATTAAACAGTCTAATTGACTCGGTAATAAGTATTTTGGTGATTTATTTAAAATAAAGAAACAGTCGTATTTTTTTCTTTGCGTTAATACACATAATCATTAAATGTTCACATACTAATATTATATTCATTTAATGATTTCAATTGTCACAAAAAGTTTTAAAGTCATAAATTGAAAGTTGTTACTTTATGGCTTCCCTCGATGGATGATTATAGGTGTTACGTCGATTTATTACGTATTAATTTATACATTTAAGGGTAACTATTAGGGTAAAACTTTCAATGCATTTCCCTAGAAGCAACCATAAAAGAATTACATGTTTCAATACATGACAGTTGAAGCAATTTATAATATAAGACATGCATTAGAATAAGAAATACTATAATGAATCATATATAAATTAATATAGAACTTTTAGGTATTTTTGACGTATCAGCTGTAGTAAAGACAGTGTCCACAGAATAAATATTTTCTTCTATTATTCTATTCTGTTGGTGTATATTTTTGTTCGCATTGTTAGCGATGATAAAAATAAACAGTTTTCATGTTTTTATAATCGTAGATTCTTTCGATTGGCAACAATAAGATAACGTAAGACAAACAGAGATATAAAATAAAAGACTGATTGTGTGGACGCGGTTTCACCGGCAGTATCGGAGTTGCCTCCAAAGAGTGAGGAGGTTCTTCGTCGGCGCCTTTGGATGTTACGTGGAGGACACACTTTGTAAGTTACCATTCAAATTTAGGCTCGCTTTTTAACTTTTAGGCCTAAACTTGTTGGAGGGAAGTTTTCTTTGTCTCGTAAGTAGGTTATGTGGCACATCGGCACTGTCCTTTCTTTATTTTGAGTTTTCTAGAAACGTCCTTAGTAAGTTAGTAGGTGCCTAACTAGTTGGGTATAAATAAAAGTGCCAGGTTATAATTTGACTTTCGTCATTCAAAGTAGACTGATGCCTGACAGGTAAATTTTGGCTACACATATATTTATAGGTATTTGAATTAGGAGATATATTATTAGGTATGAAGTATAACTACCTAACTTGACAGCCTAGGTAGGTACCTAGTTAGTTGTCAGATGTTTTTTATAGTCTTAGTTTTTAATGTTTTTTTTTAAACTTTCTGCTTGTAATGTAACTGTATCTGATTTTAGTTGATGTTTTATTTTGTAGTTATGAGTTTATTAACATCTCTCATTTGTTAAAAGTGTCTCGTCTTCCATGAGTCCTTGACATTATTTAGTTACATGTCAAAAATTTTAAATACCATATTTTTTTTTATTTATAATAAATTTTTAGTCTTAAGTTTTGAAACTTTCTTTTCTATTATTATGTATTTATTTTGTCTGTTGCATTATTTCTATGAACAGAATTAAAGATCAGTTTGAAAATTAATGAATTAAGAAGTCAAGGAAGATGGGTAGATTTTTCTGTAATTATAAATTTCATATTATTATTACCTATATTGGATTTAATTGGAAAACTCTTAATTTATGACAATTATAAGATTTTTATTTTCAATATTTTGCTTCTATTCACATCAACTTTGTTTTTCAACTTAATCAGTGGACAGTGCCATAATAATTCTTTTTTCAACCTTGTTAAGTTATTTTAAGTTATTAGTTCCTGAACCTCCAAGTTCCATAAATACATTTCTTGAAGTTCAAAACATTTCAGTTGTTGTCTGCAGAAGTAGAATATACTTTCCCGTTAAAAAATGAATATATATATATATAACTATATACTGCAATAACTGCATCAATGTACAAATACATAAATTTACTGTGTTCAAAACAAAAAACAAAAACAAGAATTTCCCTGGAAACATAATGACCAAATTACTGCACCCCAGACACTAAGTCGCCAAACCACTCAACTAAAATATTTTCATAATAATTATAACATGGTGTCCAATTTAATTTTTTCTCTCCAGATAATGGCGTCTTTACAGCGGTTAGTTTCGAGTTTGCCTTCTAATGCGTCCAGACTTTCTTGCGGAGGATGGATTGGTAAGAAATTAGTCCTAGTCTCTACGCTGCTCTTTATTTCCAATGAATATTTGCACTATTATATTGAATTATCCCTATGAAGTTAATTAACTTTTTTTGGTAAATATGGAAATATATAGTTTTTGATATTCTCTACAAAAAATTCTATTTATTTCTGTATTTTCTGTATTTACATTAATTTGCTGTGAGGAATTTTTAATTCATATTAGACTATGTGGGTAGGTGCTGTATAATTATTGTATGTTGCCAGATGTTTATTTTCTTAAAAGATAATAGATTAAATAACCAGTACTGTTTTTATTAGGGTAACAAAATAACTTCTTCCTAATCTACATGACTACACAATGCATATAAGGTATATTAAATAAAACTTGTATTCAAATGATGAAAAATGCATTAAATTTACACATGTTACCCATATGGGTCAAGCACATCAATTATCTATTTACCATTGAAATTATCTATCCATTGTTTTGTCTGTTAGGTGCACATTTTGTGTTTCTTATCTTAGCAGATGATTTGGTAGTTTTTAGTAGCAAGATAAGACTGTAACTGAGTAATGATGACTGACTCTTAATCCACTCTTCCTTAATTCATGCATTTGATGGTAAAGATTATACAATACTAGTGTACTTTCCTGTTAAAAATAATGGGTCATCATCAATACCAATTTATTGTCCCTTAGTATTTTAATTTAAATTAATCCAATTAAATTTATTATTCTGCATAGTCTAATTTATTTTATAGATAAAATACATTAAAAAATTGAATAAAAACAGGGGAATTTAAATATCAAGTCAATGTATTCCCGTGCGTATCATAGTTACATTCTTCATGTTTTATACCCGTAGTGTAAAAGTGGACACCAAATAAATCTATACTAATAATTTCCTTAGTGTGTTTATTTATTTATTTGGTGTCTGCTTTTACATGACGGTTATTAAACATGAAGAATGCAACTATGATACGCACGGGAATATATTGATATGAAATTTAAATTTTTTGAGTTAATTCGATTTCTATATATGAATTTTATCTATTGAATAGAGTAACATATCAAGCAGAAAAATAAATTTTAATTTATCTCAATTCAATAAAAGTAACCGAACAACAGGTAATAAATTACTATTGAAAACCTGTTATTTTTAATGGGGAAAATACACTAGTAAATAAATAAACACACAAGTGAAATTATTAGTATGGATTTACATATAAAAACTTCATAACATTTTATTTGAACACTGAATATATTTCAATGGCTCAATAAATAACTAAAAATAACCTCTCATGAGTTAAGTCAAATTGCATTCATTTCTAATTATAATTCTCGTTGTGCAGGTGTTTCAAATCGTTCCGTGCGTCTGTCACGCTCATTCCACACCGGCAAAGTCGCTAGAGATGCAGAGAAAGCTGCCGAGCCTATTAAAGGCATCCCCTACAGCAAACTGAAAATAGGAGTGCCTAAAGAGGTCTGGCAGAATGAACGCAGGTACGTGACTAAGAGATTATTGTTAGTAATAGCTAATATAGTTTATTTCATAAAATGAAATGTATATTAACATTCATCATTCATGACAATAAAGTAAAAAAATACTGTTGGATACCTAACTAGGGTGAGGTCTGAGTTATTTGGACTGTTCCACTTTTTTGAATACCTATGAAAAATATTCTATGGTTGGCTATTTATTTACTTTTATTTAATTGGTATCCATGAAACCTGGTAAAGTCCATGATACCTGCAGGTATCATGGATACCAATTAAAATAAAATTATAGGCTTATAGCTAGCTATTAGTCATATTTTTTAGTCGAGTGACCGAAAATGTGAAACCATCTGATAACTCGGAACTTGCCTCAGTAGCTACATTATGTCATCAATTCTTTCAACATTTTAATTTTCCTCCTGTTGTCATATCTGACCCACATTGATGGAAATCTCTGTCAATCAAATTTGCTTTAAAATGGACAAATTAGATGCTCAATGAATGTTCTCGATGGCTTTGTCTTGGTGAGATTAATAAATTTATTTTATTTTGCCAGCAGCCTATATAAAAATGACAACATAACTTATTCTATCAAGTCAGCAGTTCTTGAATGTCATAAAAGATGATGAAATATACCGACCAAATTTTGAATATGCAAATGCTATAGCAAGTGCGTTCATGAATGAAGTCTCGATTCTCTCTGTTTCAGAATGGCTCTAGCCCCCACCTCCATAGCTCTACTGAAGAAGAAAGGCTTTGAGGTGGTGGTGGAGGAGAATGCAGGGGCTGAAGCTAACTTCCCTAATGCGCTACTGGAGGAGAGTGGCGCTAGGATAGTGGACAGAAAGACGGCATTCGATTCCGGTGAGCTTTTTGCATTCATTTTGATTATTAGCAACTAGCTATGAACAGTTGTGCTATTATTTTAAATACTTGTTCTTCATCTTTAGTACCTAGCTACTAACTGATTAGGATTAATTGTGTTAATTGTGAAGTAAGAATAGAGCATCTCTTACTCTGATAACTGTGCAGATTATAGTATATATATTTCTTCTTACAATTCTTAATGTAGCTATAGCACATTTCAATGATGGTTAATAAATTGTGCTAGTATAATTGTGCAGTATAATTCCAGATTTCTTCAATAGTACCCTAGGCAGCCATCTCCTCCAATAGTGTATTTCTGTCATGCTATTCCTATAGATTCATTCTCACAATGCTCATCCCTCCACAGACTTTGTACTCAAAGTGCGCCAGCCTCTACCAGAAGAGATGAGTTCTTTCAGAGATGGAGGTCTGCTCGCCTCTTTCATCTACCCCGCACAGAACCCTGAGCTGCTGAAAGCTTTTCAGGAGAGGAACATGACTGTCTTTGGTGAGTCTCTTTCAACTGCTCTACTAAATTTTTTTAGTAGATTAACCCATTAGTATGATACTATCAAACACTGTATCATGGATACAATTCATTTGGTCACCACTTTTGAATATAAGATGACACAATAACTGGTAGGTAGCTAGCTACTTTTTTTCGGTATCTATGATATTAATGTTATTCCTTTTTTAATTCTTGGAAAAAATATACTAAATAAACTTTGAAAAAGGAAGAGTACACTAGATTATCTTTTTGTTCGCTCCGTTTCACATCTTCCATCATATAAGAAAAAACAATATAATGATACTAATTTAATTTTAATTGGTATATATTCATGATAGCTACCTGCACGTTATATATTTTTACAGTTTTTGTGTGTTTATATTTAAGTATGTCCTCCTGTATAAATTTAGTAACATTTCTTAATTATTATTATTTAATTAATAACTATAGACTATGGTGATTATGAAAGCCTCTGAAGATCTTAACTGTGTACAGTATGAAATCCATTTACTAACCTCTATTAGATAGCTACACAAGAAGTGCAATGGATTGCCTCGTCAATGAAAATAAACTAATGTTATTTCCCCCCACAGCCATGGACTGCATACCTCGTATTTCCCGTGCCCAGGTGTTTGATGCCCTCAGTTCTATGGCCAACATTGCAGGCTACAGGTCCGTGGTGGAGGCTAGCAACCACTTTGGTAGATTTTTCACTGGTGAGTCGAAACTTCTGCATTATTTAAAATTTTACCTCTTATAAAAAAATTAGTTCATGGTAGCTATGAATTTTAACTCACAAAAATTGACTGATTTTCTTTTCTTGTTTTGCAAATGGCTTTGAGATGGTAGCTATTGGGCATCTTTTATGAAGATCATTGGCAGAAATGTTTTAATACTCCTTTTCATTGAAAAATGTTCTAATTAGCTACCTAAAGTCTACTTGAAATAGTTCTTTTATTGTTGTTGTATAGAGTGGTATGAACTTCAAACTTCATTCCAAAATTTTCACATCAATTAATTTATTTTCATATGTATCTAATAACAGTGGGCAGTTGAAGTTAAATGTTATTTCCAATAGAAAATCAATTTTGATTTAAATAAGGTAGGTCGTACGAGGCGGCCTAAATCACTTGGACTTCATTTCCCCCTCACTCATTAAATATAGTAATCAATCAAAGTAAATAATTAATTTGATGTGATAAGTGAAATGTATCTTCAATTTCAAATAATGATAAATGAAATATAGGTATCATCAATTTAATAAAGTATTTCAATTTTATTTTTCAGTTAAAGTAGTAATCAATTTTATTTTAATTTAGTAGACTACAGTCATCACCTCTCTTTTCACAGGTCAGATCACAGCAGCAGGCAAGGTTCCCCCAGCTAAGGTGCTGGTGATAGGAGGAGGTGTGGCTGGTTTGGCTGCAGTGGGACAAGCCAAGAACATGGGGGCTATAGTTAGGGCCTTTGACACCAGAGCTGCTGTCAAGGAACAGGTGGAGAGCTTCGGGGCAGAGTTCTTGGAGGTTAACATCAAGGTAAGTAAACAAGTGCAGCTCTATACTTAGGCTATGATTGTTGGGCATCCTTTCGCTGAGCTATAAGTTCAACGATTTACTTTTTTAGTTTAAGATGAAATAACATAGCTATGTCTGAAATTTTATTACTTTTCTTTAAAGTTGACTTTTGAAATCTAGATGGTGTGGATAATTGATCAGCTTCTTTTTTTTTACTTTTCATTTCATTACCTCAATATCTCTGAATACTCCATTTGTGTTAAATGTTCTCTCTGTAGGATACCAAGTTAAACGTAGTATATCCTACTTAGAATAATAGGAAATATGAGTTAGTTTTTTACTGTATTGACCAAGTTGTTTAACTCTATCTCTCCCCCTCCTCCCTTTAGGAGTCCGGTGAAGGCACTGGTGGTTACGCCAAGGAGATGAGCAAGGAGTTCTACGATGCTGAGATGGCCCTCTTCGCCAAGCAGGCAAAGGATGTCGACATCATCATCTCCACTGCTCTCATCCCCGGCAAAAAGGCACCTATTCTCATCAAGAAGGTGAGGGGCAAAGAAATGAGTAATGGTTATTTGCTTGCAAAGAAACTGCTGCTTAAAATGTTCAAAATAATATGGCTAATCATTATGCCCAGTTAACATGAATTTCGGCTAATGTGATAATGATAACATTATTGGTAATTAAAATACACAGAAAATACAGGATCATAGCTATGAGAAAAAAATAGAACTAATATTATTCAGCCTTTTTTCAATTGGTACCATTGATAGCTATCACAATTAGAGTTGAATAATTATTATTATATAGCTATGTGGAACTTATAGCTAACTCCTAGTATTAAAAAAAATTCACCATTAATTAGGCACTATTGTAATTTCTTTAATCCTGGAAATGCAATCAAGTGGATTTAAAAATGGTTTCCAATAGATGGAAAATGTACCACCGCTACAAATGGCGGTTAACGCGTTAAATTTGATGGTTTGTTTTTAATTTCCCTACTAGTAAAGAGTGACTGACATTAAATTATTCATCCACAGGAGCACATCGACCTCATGAAGCCTGGTAGTGTGGTGGTGGATTTGGCAGCTGAGGCTGGTGGTAACATAGAAACAACCATACCAGGGGAAGTGTCTGTTTACAATGGAGTGACTCACGTAGGCCTCACTGACCTGCCTTCGAGACTGCCTACCCAGGCCTCCACACTGTGAGTAGTGGGGTGATGGAGAGATGTGGGTAGTGTGTTAGGTAAGCAAAGCGTCACCTCATGCTCTCTTAATCCTTAAAAAACTGACTGTGGAGTTTGAACTCGACAAGTCGAATTCATTCAATATAATAGCACTATTCCTATCAATCATGGGTAACTATAATTTTGCACAGTACATTAATATGATAAAAGCTATGAACTGACTAGAAATCATATAATTCAAACAGCTGGTTTCCTAACTATCAATTGTGTAACGAATCCTCTTCATTTTAATTTTGTCAGTCCACTTATAATTAATGCACAGTAGCTTCTTATTCATGCTACTGAGGTAAGTAAGTACATCATATCAGGATACCGAATAAAGAGTGATTTAAAAGCTAATGTATCCATGCTACTGGAAAATATATTGTATAATGGATACAACTGAATCTTTGATTTAAAAGCTAATGTATCCATGCTACTGAAATATTGGAAAATAAGTACCTGGATCGTATCAGGGATACAGATTAATCTGTGAGGTTCCTAATCTTTTACCCCCCCCCTCTCTCTCAGGTATGGTAACAACATCAGTAAGTTCCTGCTGAGTATCGGTGAGAAGGACCACTTCAACATAAACCTGGAGGATGAGGTCGTGAGGGGCAGTATTATCACCCAGGGGGGCAAACTGATGTACCCCCCACCTCCCCCTCCAGAGCCTTCCCCCGGGGCAGTGCCCACTGCCGCAGCTGCTGCTGCAGTAGTCAAAGAACCGCCTCCACCACCTAACTATTTCAACCTGGTGCTGAAAGACTCCATGATGTACACTTCAGGTAACTGAACTGAGCAACAAAATGATATTATTTAAATAGGGTAAATAACGAATTATCGGTCAGTTTCACATCTTCTGTCATATAAGAAAAAAGTCAAAAAGCGATATTAAAATTATTTATTTTAATAGTTTTTCTTTTACCCTAACTAAACTGTGAAATAGTTAAAAAATCATGATAATATATAATCATTTTTGTTAGATTGGGAAATAAGGTACAAGGCTCAATAGGCAGGAGAGTTTATTGGATGACCGGTTAGTAGAGAGTATACAGGTGAACTGTCCTAATGAGGCAAGATGTGTATCTGACATGAACAATTGAACCTATGATAGAACTGCAAAATATTTACAGAATATAATAAATGCTAGTTAATGTTTAATTACAACATTTTCTATAATTCCAAAGTTTTTATTCAGTTAAGATATTAATTTTGTATTCAATGAAATATGCTTGCGATACAGATGGTTGTATCCGCTAGTTTGTTGCTCATTTTCCTCGTTTTTCCCCCCTCAGGTCTGGGTGCTCTAGTGGGCCTGGGAATGGGCAGTCCCAACCCCGCCATGACCCAGATGATGACCACCCTCTCCCTGGCCACCATTGTTGGTTACCACACCGTGTGGAGCGTCACACCCGCCCTCCACTCCCCCCTCATGAGCGTCACCAACGCCATCTCTGGCATCACTGCCGTGGGAGGACTCTTGCTAATGGATGGTGGATACTACCCCACAAACATCACACAGGCTTTGGCTGCTTCAGCCGCCTTCGTGTCCTTCATTAACATCTTCGGAGGCTTCATAGTTACTCAGAGGATGTTGGAGATGTTCAGAAGGTCCACCGATCCCCCAGAGCACAATTACCTGTATGGTATCCCTGCCGCAGTGTTCTTAGGTGGATACGGAGTCACCGCTGCTGCCGGGTATCCCGAATCTCACCAGCTGGCTTACCTCGCTGCCTCCCTTTGCTGTGTTGGTGCTTTGGCTGGTCTCAGCAACCAGAAGACCTGTAGACTGGGTAACAACCTCGGCATGATTGGTGTAACTGGAGGTATTGCCGCCACCATTGGTCAGCTGATGCCCTCTTCTCCCGTGCTTGCTCAGATGGCAGCAGCTGCCGGTGTTGGTGGAGCCATTGGAACAGGTATTGCCAAGAAGATTGAGATCACAGATTTGCCCCAATTGGTTGCTGCGTTCCACAGTCTGGTGGGTGCCGCTGCTGTACTCACTTGCTTTGCTACTTACCTTCACGACTTCCCCAACTTCGCCACGGACCCTGCAGCCACAGCCATCAAGACAGCCCTCTTCCTTGGCACCTTCATCGGTGGAGTCACCTTCAGTGGCTCCCTGGTAGCTTACGGAAAGCTCCAAGGAGTTCTCAACTCCGCTCCTCTCATTCTACCAGGCCGCAATGCCATGAACATGGGACTGCTTGGTGGTAATGTGGCGTCCATGGGATACTTCTTCCTGGATCCTTCCCTGGCAGCTGGTTTGGGATGCTTGGGCACCACCACCGCCCTCTCCACCATCATGGGTGTCACCCTGACCATGGCCATTGGAGGTGCTGACATGCCCGTTGTCATCACCGTTCTCAACAGTTACTCTGGCTGGGCTTTGTGTGCCGAAGGTTTCATGCTGAATAACAACCTGATGACTGTTGTAGGAGCTTTGATTGGCTCCTCTGGCGCCATCCTCTCCTACATTATGTGCAAGGCCATGAACAGGTCTCTGCCTAATGTCATCTTGGGAGGTTATGGTACATCTTCCACTGGTACAGGCAAACCCATGGAAATTACTGGTGAACACACAGAGACCAATGTGGACCAGACTGTAGAGATGATGACTAATGCTAAGAACATCGTGATTGTGCCTGGTAAGTCGTGTGTGAATATTTTATTGTTGAAATGACATTTATTGTTGTGAAGACTCTGGGAGTATTGGGCAACAATTACCCCTTCAATTATTCTAGAGTTAACTCTCGAGTGATGAGGAACCTGAATTATGAAATGCACTAGAGTTATGAAGTAATCTTCTATGTTTAAATTATAGAAAATAATAAGTCAAGAATTGTGTCATAGTTATACCTCAGTGACTATAGTTTTCTTTGATTTGAATCATAGAAAACTATCTAGTGCACTCGAGATGTGAAGTGGCTCTGAGTTATGAAAGAACCAATACTTCATAACTCAGTTTCACTATCACACACAACCTCTTCATTTCCCTCTTTCTCTTCAGGTTATGGCCTTTGCGTCGCCAAGGCTCAGTACCCCATTGCCGAGTTGGTGGAGACACTCAAGAAGAAGGGGAAGAATGTTCGCTTTGGAATTCACCCCGTTGCTGGCAGGATGCCTGGACAGCTGAATGTGTTGCTGGCAGAGGCAGGAGTGCCCTATGACATAGTGTTGGAAATGGACGAGATTCAGGAGGACTTCCCCGAGACTGACCTTACTATGGTTATTGGTGCCAATGACACTGTTAACAGTGCTGCTGAAGAAGACCCCAACTCTATCATTGCAGGCATGCCAGTCCTGAGAGTGTGGCAGAGTAACCAGGTGAGAATAGGAATGATTAATGGTGAAGATTTAAGTCTTATTGTAACTGGTAGGAATATAAATAATTAGCTACCTATTTAAATGTTCTTTTAATTATTTTGTGTTTTTATTTTAAGAGGAAAGTGTTCAATATGAATACTATTGAAATTCATTAATTTTAGTGGAATTGTTATTTATTTTTCTTATGCGTCCGTAAATGCTTTATATAATTCTGAACATACCCACCCAGTTCGTTAACTTTTAATGTTTATCAGGTTGTGGTGATGAAGAGGTCACTTGGTGTGGGTTACGCAGCTGTCGATAACCCCATCTTCTTCAAACCCAACACAGCGATGTTGTTGGGAGACGCTAAGAAGACCTGTGACGCTCTACTTACCAAACTGAAGGCTCACTACGAGGAGTAGGTCTGACTACCTAGTGGCACTGCCTACAGTGTAGGACAGACTACCCAGTGGCAAATTTGTTAGCCCAAGAGATAGATGTGTTTATATTAGAGACCAGCTTTTAATTCGGTAGCTAGGATACGAAATATCAAGTAGGTATCTGGGGTACCTGTTTCAGCTAAGATACAATATATTCCGTATCTAGGATACCTGTTTCTTTGAATTGTTGACCTTTAATTCTCTAGTGTTATTTTTACCTTAATTTAAGTAGCTAGTTACTTGCACTGTCCCCCTTTAAAATTATTGTCGGTGCTCATGACTAGTCTTCATTTTCTAATGGCAACACTGAATGGTGATCTTTATCATCTTTACCATAATTAAATAGCGAATTTTATTTATTGAATTGAAGTCATTCTGTTAATCGTAAAGCGAAGTCTGAACACTTGTACGTTAGTTCTATTTTAGATTGTAATTCTAGGGAATATTTTTCTATTATAAAATTGAAATGACAGACTTGTACAAATAAAATTAGATGAACTGAGAAAATTGTTTTAATTATACACCTTTACTAATCTAACACTGCATATAAATATTCACAAAGTATAAAAATATGTACCTATATACATTACAGGGCAGACTAGATACTGTTGTGAAACACATAGTAAAATAAGCATAGATTTCATTAACAGAACAGCAACAATAATTTGATTAACCATCTTAGGCTTCACTAAATATAATATATCCACACAAAGAAAAGAAACAAGCTTTAAGGGCCGTACACACGTAGGGTTTTACAAAGTCTTTCAACCATACTTTTTGCTAGGCTCCTCCTACTTTTTCCACAAGTAATAAAGATTCATTATATTTTTTCTTATATTCTCGCGGAAAAAGTAAGAGCTTAGCAAAAAGTCTGATGGAAAAATTTAAAAATCACTAACGTGTGTACGGCCCTGAGACTAACTTTAAAATAGTATAACAGAGATCTGAACTGTATATTGACAGGACTTATAATATATAAAATTGTGAAAACCTCTAGAGAGATTAGATAGAAATACAACCAACTGACAACTAGTCCCACATCAGGTTAGTTTGATAAGGTAAATACTGGAGAAACCCACCTAGAGTGTGCGAACATAGAGATTAAATGTCAAGAAAACTGTACACTCAACATAATTAGAACATCTGGTAATGAAGCTTTGGCCGAAATGGCTATACTTGTTAGATATCCAAGATACAGTAACTAGATGTCCATGATATTGAACTAGACATGTGTGGTATCCAAGATACTGAACTAGACATGTGTGGTATCCAAGATACTGAACCTAGACATGTGTGGTGAACTAGATATAGCTATGTGGTATCCATGATACTGAACCTAGACATGTGTGGTACCCATGATACTGAATCTAGACATGTGTGGTATCCATGATACTGAACCTAGACATATATGGTATCCATGATACTGAACCTAGACATGTGTGGTATCCATGATGCTGAAACTAGACATGTGTGGTATCCATGATACTGAACCTAGAGTTTTATGGTAAGTATCCATAATACTGAACCTAGAGTTTTATGGTAGGTATCCATGATACTGAACCTAGAGTTTTATGGTAGGTATCCATGATACTGAACCTAGAGTTTTATGGTAGGTATCCATGATACTGAACCTAGAGTTTTATGGTAGGTATCCATGATACTGAACCTAGAGTTTTATGGTAGGTATCCATAATACTGAACCTAGAGTTTTATGGTAGGTATCCATAATACTGAACCTAGAGTTTTATGGTAGGTATCCATGATACTGAACCTAGAGTTTTATGGTAGGTATCCATGATACTGAACCTAGAGTTTTATGGTAGGTATCCATGATACTGAACCTAGAGTTTTATGGTAGGTATCCATGATACTGAACCTAGAGTTTTATGGTAGGTATCCATAATACTGAACCTAGAGTTTTATGGTAGGTATCCATAATACTGAACCTAGAGTTTTATGGTAGGTATCCATGATACTGAACCTAGAGTTTTATGGTAGGTATCCATAATACTGAACCTAGAGTTGTATGGTAGGTATCCATAATACTGAACCTAGAGTTTTATGGTAGGTATCCATGATACTGAACCTAGAGTTGTATGGTACTATAAATTATACTGAACTAGGTACCAAAAGTACAATAATATATTTCTTAACACATTCATTCACAACAAGGCCAAAGAATAACAAAGTAAATCAACCCTATGGTAGTATGAGGTTGGCGTCTGGTTGAGTCATTGGTTGGGGTGGTTGTTGGCGGAGAAGTGGTTCCCTTTGGTCGAAAGGCGGTTGGTAAGAAGGTCTGGAGTCAATGTCCTGCAAACGATAAATTGGTGAGAGTTACTATGCCATTAATATTGGAGTATAAACTGTGTCGAATATTCTATTGAATTACTAATTTAATTAATAAGAACATTAGCAAGAGTTCCAAGTTTCTGATGGTAAAAGAAAGAGTAAAAGATAAATAGAATTACGAGTTAGCTACCTATATATTTATATTTTTAATTAGCTAAATGATCGAAAATGTGGAACTGTCCACTAATTTGTACTAACATTAGACTAAGTATGGTGTCTATGAACAGAGAATTTGTATTCAATATTTAAAATAACGAATTTAAAAGTTTGAAGATTTTTATAATAATAAAATTCTTCATTTTTTTTCGACTTTCAGTACTCGAAAAGTAGGTATTCACACAGGGTAAGTTACAAGTTATAGGTCAGTATCATATCTTCGGTCATATAAGAAAAAATAATTTTTATAGTTTTTCCTACCGAAGATTTGAACACACCAATAATTTGTAACTTACCCTGAGTTAATATAATACCTACTGCCCGAGTACGGTGACTGTCACCCCCATGCTATGGTGCTTTACCTGGTAAGGGGTCCCTGCCCCCTCATAAGGTGTCCCCTCAGTGAGAGGCTCCCTCCCCTCCACAGTGGCGTACATGTCCCCTCCACAGTACCTGTCACAGCGACACAAGGAACTGGAAACGTCTGCAAACTTGTTACCGAAGGAGAACCACATGCGGTGGTGGGGAATCTGGTCCACACCCTGCACTCTCTTGTAGTACCTAAACAACGGAAACAGAAACACTTATATGTATGATTAATAAAAAAATATTTAAAAAAATAATGTAGAATTAGAGAATTCAGACTAATTTGGGTGTGTGTCAAGTTATAGTAAGTCTCTCACATAAGAATAATTAAGGGGCTTATTAGTTTGAAAACTGGATAGGATATATCACTTTTTAGATAGTTAAATAGTGTAACAATAATTAATGAGCTTGTAAGCTTTACTCACTTAAATTATCTACAGTTTTTTTAAACTTTTTTGGTCCTAATCAGTTGTAGATGATTAATATCCTAAACACCTACCACTAGTCAGTGACAAGCTCATGGATGCAGAAAAGCTACTCCATGTACATTGTACCATCAACTTGAGGATAATTCCTACTCACCTGAGGTAGCAAAATCCCCCCACGAAGTAAACCACGGCACACACCATCATGATGATGAGGAAGATGGAGAAACCCCCCAACCCCGTCTGTTTGTGGGGGTGCAGACACCCCAGGGGGTGCTCTGTGCTGAAGTGGGTGAAGCAGTCCCCGGGTAAGGGGTCCAGCAGTTCATAGACAGGGTAGGAAATGCTCTGAAAGATAGTGTGAAATTGTTATCAGTACTTTTTAGTTGTTAGTTACCTACTAGCCAGTGGAACAGAACAGTCAGCCACAAACAACTAACTAAATGTCAATGTCTTCAAATTAGAACAAATAAAAATGATTTGTAAGGAAATATTTTGAACTAAGAATGTATCATGGATACCAACTAGCTAAAATAAATAATGTGATTATATTGTTTTTCCTTATATTTTCGTGGAAAAAGTAGGAGGAGCTTAGCAAAAAGTCTGGTGGAAAGACTTAAAAAACCCTACGTGTGTACGGCCCTTTACATCTGACAACTTTATGCAACTGATCATAAATAAATATTGAAAATTCCGGTATAAATATTTCCCCAAAGTTACTTTGAAGTGATGTGAACTATAGTGTAGCAACACCCATCATTGAGGCCCTTTTCACATGGACGTTTTTATCATGCCACAGAAAACCGTTCATAAATTTAAAAAATCGCTATGACTGAATATACGAGTGTGTTTGTATGTTCACTAAGATTGAGTTTTTATTCATGCTGCATTTTTGTTGAAAAAAATGCCGTTTGTGAAAACTGCTTAAAGGATGAAGAGTGTGAGTAGCTAGTGTCTACCTGTTCTTCCTCACAGTAGACAGTGAGTCTGACACTCATGTTCATGCCTTCACACTCAGAGTTATTGGGGTACTTCACATTGCTGCCAAAACTGAACTCTACGAAATTATCTGTAGAGAAGAGAGAAATGGGGTAAGTTAACAGCTATTGGACTCTTCCACTTCTGATTGATCACACCACATAGCTATGAGAAAAAATATATAATTAGCTATCTACTGTTATTTAACTTTTTATAAATTGGTATCCATGATACATGCAGGTAGCTATCATGGATAGTGGATACACCTGCAGGTATCATGGATACCAAATAGAAAAATGGTTTAATTTTTCTCATGTGATCGATAATGTGGAACCATCTGATAAGTATGGTGGTTGTACAGCAAATAATTTTTGTGACAAAAAATTAGAAAGTTAGAGTGATAGGTAGGAGAAGAGATGGTTACAGGAACAACGTATGAGGTAAAAAAATACCTACAAGTTTCTACCGATAATTCACACTACTGTAGGTAGCTATGACATTTTTTAAAATTCACTCACAGCCTATGATAGCAGATGTTCTATTGTAGAGTCCCAAAGTTGTTTTATCTTTGCCATTTTGCAAAACAACCGTGGCCTTGTCGTTGTTCTTATCGGTGACGGCATTGGTGCAAATGCTGAGAAAATATGTCCCTTTATCTGTTCTCTTCATGGTTCTGCAAAGGTGAACATTAATTAGTCTTTAAATTAACAAATATGAATTTTGAATATTTTGATACAATAACTTCATCAACACTGAAAAAAATTTAATTCATGTGATAATTATATAATATATACTCCAATATTTTCAACTGAATAAATCAAAATAAGTTATTGAAACCATTTATTGAACTGATATCAGAATAATTTCTATCCATGCTATCAGCTGCTTGCCAAGTGTATTATTAGGTTAGTGTGACGGACAGACAGCCTATAATATTTATTGATATTTTAGACTGATAACTTATATCAATTAATTAGGATACAGGATGACAGATATGCTGAACTTTTGTTTTAATTATAGTTACAGATTATTTATAAATTTCATTTATTGAGATAATAGCTACATGCCTACATTCAATTAAAATTAAATGTCATTATTGAAACATAATTACTATAGCTACATAAAAATTGAATTGCCTTTTGCTATTTATGATATATAATAAAAAAGATAACATATTATTAGGAATATTACCTTGAAATTCATGATAAGCAAATTATTATTTGTGGAGACATCTGTTGGATAGGTTTAAATTTGATAGAAAAAGTTAGCTAGAGGTAGCTTTTATTCAAATTAAAAACTTGAAGAATTTATAAACAGAGCATATTAATATTTTCTCCCCTCCATGTTTCCTTATCAACTAATCATAACAATAAAAAGAGAAGGAAGTGGAATGAAGCAAGGCCCATAAGAGTGATATTTGAAAGTAAAGCCTTATCTCTGGCAAGATAAGATAGCATTAAAAAGGAATTTGTAGTTGTGATGTGCCTAGTGTAGAGATAACAGGTGCTACAGTCACTCCTCTCTCGAATTCCCACTTTTGGTAAGCCGGGATGACTGTTGCGGAGAAAGGAGAGGGGGCTTCCTCCTACAGGGGCCATGAGTACCTCATTGCCGAGATGAAGGAGACGAGTAAGTTGCCGGTGGAGGAGAGGATAGTCCTGGCCAAGGAGAACAGGCAGATACAGTTGGATGGCTACAAGGAGTGGGGTACTGAAAGCGACAACACGAGAACCAAAGGACCGAGTATCAAATTCCCAGAGGATGTTTGTCTGATGGATGCGGCGGCCAAAGGATCCGTGGAAGACATGAAGCTGCTCTTGAAAAAAGGTATTTGGTTTGAAGAACAAAAAAAAAGTGTGATAGGTAGTGAAAATACAGGTAGTTTAGCTAGATACAGGTAGTTTCGCTATTTACTAACTTTAATTTCTAGTCATACATAAATTTGTGTAAATTCAGGCAAGAAAGAATTCTGACCTATACATTTTCACTATAGAAATCTGATCAAAAAGATGCCTAATTATCCATTATCGAGATAGCCATTCCATAATTTATAAAGATGAATATTATATTTGATGTGCATCATTTAATATTGTCACTAATTCTCAGGAATGGATCCCAACACTCAGAACTTTGATGGACTGACGGCACTGCACCAGAGCTGCATAGACGGCACGGAGGAAATGGTGCGCATCCTTCTCAAGTACGGTGCAAGAGTGGATGCAGTGGACAGAGATGGCTGGACACCTCTGCATGCGGCTGCAACATGCGGTCACCTGAAGATTGTAGATGTCCTGCTGAAAGAAGGGGCAGACCTCCTGGCTGTGAATGGTGATGGAGATCTTCCTTTCGACATCACAGAAGACCAGGAAACTCTCGAGGCAATTGAGAGAGCCATGAGTGAAGCAGGCATAACAAACGAGATGATAGAAGAAAGGAGACAGGACCTACCTAACCAGCTTCTCAGAGATGCCAGGTTTATCCTAGAGGAAGGCATGGACATTAACGCTCCTGTGAATGAGGACGGAGCAACACTGCTACACATAGCAATAGTGAACTCAGCCAACAGTGTTGTAAAAATGCTTCTGGAGAATGGAGCGTCAGATACGACGGTGGATGTTGATGGCTGGCGTCCAGTTCATGCTGCAGCCTATTGGGGTAACAGGAAGGCCATAGAGCTCTTGGTGAGGACCCGCAACACGGACCTCAAGTCTCTAAACGGCTCAAGTCAGACACCATACGAGCTTGCAGACAACGAGGACTTCAAAACCTGGTATCTTGATCAGATACGCAACCATCCAAACAGCAGCAAAGAGGAAGAGAGGAAATCCTCTGTGAGTAGCGTCAGTAGTGCTTCGAGTGAAGAAACTAAAGAGGAAATTGAGGATACAAAGGAAGAGGAGAAGAAGAATACATCAGAGCTGGAGGATACCACCACAGCCACAGTGGCCGGTTTGGAGAAAGTGGAAAGCTTCATAACGAGGCAGAACTCCATTCGCAGAGCTAAGGAACACGCACCAGGAGTTAAAATCAGCCTGGCAATTGCCGAAGATCAGCAGGAATACGATAATTCATATGATATGATGCTGATGGGAAAGAAGAAAAATAAGAAACCAGTAATTGAGGAAGAAAAAGAGTTTATACCGGACTTTGAACCAACGAGAAGGAAAATTGTCCAGTTTCCAGCTATGGAACTCGGTACATCTTCTACATTAGATGAAAAGAAAACAGAACAAGAAGATAGTACAGAGAATAAATGGGAGACATTCCCAGAATACCTACCTTCAGTAAAAGCTAATTCTGAATCTCTATCTGATACCAAAGAAACTACAGAAAAGGCTGACACATCCTCAGTTTCTTCCAACTCATCACTGGAAGAAGAAAATAAAAATTCATTTGGAAGAAGTGACTATAATAACAAAACTGCAGAAGATGATAGAGAAACTATTAATGTCAAACTTCCAGAAGCATCTACAGTGGTGCAAGAAATTGCAGCTGAACAGCAAGAAAACATTTACGAGAATTCAGAGGATCAAAATGACACTTTGATCGAAGACGCCAATCAAAAGAAGGATGCACCACTTGCTAAACCTCGCACTATCGTTCCTGCCAAAAGAATGTCGAGTGAATCTTCCAGTGATGACGAAAAAACAATGAATAAAGTTCCTGTGCCAAAATCTAGAGTCAATCTACAACCAATGGAAGAGTTGAGCAAAGAGACTAATGAGAAGAAGGAAGAACTTATTCTCAGCAAGGAAACTACCAGTACTTCCAAGTTCTTCATACACGGTGATAAGGAAGTGAGCGATGAATCCAGCGATGAAGAAGAATCCACTTACGCAACTGTAAAGAAGAGGACAGGAGCTGATCTTTTTATGAGACAGCCAAGAGAAGAGATAACTTACATAGATGCAAAAAAACCTGCAGAGAAGAAGCCTGAGAAGAAACTTGAGGAGAAGCCTGCAGAGAAGAAACCTGAGCCCAGTGGTATGGTAATAGAAGGGATGGTTAAGGAGAAACCTAAGAAAGTCAAAGACAATTACGTCCCACCATCAGCAGAGGCAGAAAATATATATGAAGAAGTTTCTGATGTCGTTAAAGATAACAAAGAAAAGGATTTGAAAAAACAAAATGACTTTATTGCAAGTCCAACCATCAGCCAAATTAAACCAACTGAAGATAAATTTGTGAGCTTGAGGAGAAATTATGTGCCATTGCCAGATAAAGAAAAGACGCCACAGAAAAGTGACGCAAAAAGAGGTACGCTCCTGGAACTCAAACTCAAGAGGCAGAACTCAAGGCCTTTCTCTTTCGTAGAGCCTCTGCCGTCTCCCACTGCAGCAGATCTCCAAAGCAATCAATTCAGAGCGCCAGACAGTCCCACAATGATAAGGTACAAGTTTGTGCAGTTGGATGTTGTAGGCGCAGATGATTTTGGAGATTTTGACAAGAAAAAATCCATTTTCAAGAAGAAGAACAAGTGCTCAATTATGTAAATTAAAATTAATATGCATCTGTTGATGAACTTTAGTATTAGATATTTCATTATTATTATTATTTAGCAATTGATTTGAAATTGAGAGTAAGAAAATTTCAAATCAGGTATTTTTCAGGTAGCTATGTGCAATCATGCAAAACTTAATGTTTGATATAGATTATATTTTGAAACCGTTTTTAATTTCATAAAATTTGTTTTTTAACGTTTTACTTCATTATATTACTCTGACTAATAATTCAATAGATTCAGTTAATAAATGTGTTAAATTTGTAACTAGTTGATAAAACAGACTCTTGTTACCTACAAATTAGCAATCATTTGATGTAGGAAATGAGGGCTTTTTTTATCTTAAAATTAATCATTCATATTCATATCTCTTATGTATTTATTGGTTTCACATTTGTTATTTTGATCCACATTTATTATTTTTTTAATGATTCTTCAGTTAATTGGGCAGTAAAGATTTTCTTTGATAATTTTATTCATTATGCACCTTATTTGATTTTAATTCACTACATAATTAATTGTTTAGTATGAATGAAAACTGGTCACTGGAGACTGAAATCAGTTGTAGTTACAAGCTAAGCTAAACATAAACTTCAAAATCTAGAAACAGCACTTTTGAGTAAAAATACAATTTGAAGTAAAAAATGGAGAAAGTATATTTGTAACAGATCCTAACCTGAATCAGAATAAAAATTCAGTGATATAGGGACAGAAATTAAATCAAAAGAGCGTTTATAACCATTTTCTTCAAAACTAAAAGTTATAATCAATAACTTGAAAAGGGAATTCAATAGAATGGATATTGATGAAGCAATCAGATAGTAAAATGGCCAGTAAGTTAAGTTATCCATATTATATTCACACTTTTCAATTACCATACAGGAAAAAAAATATAATAAAATTAAGGGTACATCATCAAATATGCAGAACTGTCTGCTAATCCACAACTAGATCTAATAATTGTAGTTAAGTATTTGCTACAAACCATTCACAAAATAAAAATATTTTATTTCCCATGACTTACTTTGTGAGTTTAATAGGCTCCAGCAATTCAATGGCATGCTCCACAACGGGCACATCCTCAGAGGGTATGGTAGGATCGACAGTACAGTCCGCCAGAACACAAGAGATTATGAACACAAACGGCAAATATCGCAACATCTTGGCAAATGTGAATTATCCAAAACTTTGAATAATACTGGGAAAATGTCTATTTTAATAATAATCTGGAATAAATAAAGAACTAATAATTATCTCAGTGTTTAGGACTAGTTACTGAAATGAATCCTTTAAAGTATGGCTAGCCATGTTATGGAGTCAAAAGTTTAAAACCAATTAATTGACTTACATTTCAAATGGTCAAAATTTAAAATCTTCAAAAATGAGCACAAAATGGCTTGGCTCAGAAATATTGTAAAAGATTGGCTTGCAGTTTACCAGCCACTGAAACCTTCAAACATTGATGTCTGAGTACCGCTAGTACCTTACTAGCTGCCGATAAATTGGCCTAAGCATATAACTGATGTACTCTGAAACATCAAACATGGGATGAGAAGAACTCTAGAAATAGCTATCTTAGCCTATCTGTGTTTTCAGTATTTTGAAGAAAATTGATGATAATTTTGGAGTGACATTTACCTTCTAGGCTTCCAGTTGAGAGAGCTGGAGTGATAGAAAAAGAGATACGTAGTTATCTACAAACACTTTACCAGTTTCCACAGAATGGTTGCTTAATAGTGAAATGAATTCATCAGGAAGCCAAGTTAGTACATATACAGAGGTGGGAACAGCACCACTAAGTAAGGCAAGTTCCAAATTATAATTATCAGTCAGTACTACATTTTCGGTCATATAAAAAAAATAATATAAATGTTATTAGATAGCACTTTATAATAATTATTTTTATATTGTTTTTTCTTATATGAAAAGCATATAAATTATAATAGGATTCATAATTATTTGAAAAAGTAGCGCTGCGCTGTAAATATTGGAGGACTAGCAGCCCAAATAAGGGAAATTGTTGAGAGGATATTTTATAGAATTTAAGAAATTCAGAGGAGTTCAGTGCACAAAATACAGTCTGGATAAACTGGATTAGTTATATTAATTGCATAAATCAATTATAAAAATCTAAAGTCCTCCAAGCTCCAGTCAGCAAAAGATGCATGAAGTTGTGAAATTTATCCAGCAACTATCGAGGCCTTGAAATTAGTCTCCTAAATTATCCGGCAATAATTTGCTATGTTTACATGTAATTATTGGAGAGAATTTTGAGATTTTTGGTCATTTACATTTTGGAGAGAAATTGCCCCAAAAATTGAATATCTCATATCTGGTGACTGATTGTGCATGCTTTGCAGACTGGAGTCCTCACTGCAGTAGCGGTGAGCCAGTCTGCAAAAAGTTGTGATCATGTATCATAGTGTGGCAGGAAAGTCACCAGTTTAGTGAGAAAATGGATCTAGGTTACCCCATTTAAGATACTTTAAAGAAGAATTTTGACTTCCTAAGTTCCTAGTGATGATTTTACACTTAAAAATATCCTCATGCCCAGGTAATAAAGCATGTCCAAACTTCTCATTTTAATGGAGAGTTATTTTGAGCCCGTCAATTGCAAATGGCGAGAAATATCTAATTTTATCCTATGTTGCAATGTTATTTTGGAGAAAATTTATGATAATTTGATCAATTTGGAGAAATTTTGGCTATATTTGGAGAGAGCTGAAGAAACGAATGGAGAGTTTATGAACCATACTATTTAACTAAAATTAACTTAGACTCATGCTTCATGTATCTCTTGAGACTATTTTATGAGTGATTTACTTGTTATTTACATTTTTTTCAACTTATTTCACCCCTCAAAAGTTGCCAATAATTATATACTGACAACTTTGTCCATACTTAGAAACATGGGTTGTGAAGTTTATCCAACGACTATTGAGGCCTTGTAATTAGACTAATTAATAGTCTCCTGAATTATCCGGTGACTATTTTCCCAAGTAAAATAGTATCATCTCATCATAAACTCTCCATATGTCTCTCTAGCTCTCTCCAAAAATAACCAAATTCCTCTCCAAAAGGATCAAATTATCATAAATTCTCTCCAAATTAACATTTTAGCATACTAAGCATAGGAGAAAATTAGATATTTTCTCGCCATTTGCAATTGAAGGGCTCAAAATAACTGTAACAAACTCGCCATTAAAATGGCGAGTTTGGACATGTTTTATTACCTGGCAATTTTTCTAATTAATTCCTAAGTTTACAGGTAATTAGTGTAGAGAAATTTAAGATTTTGGGACATTTTGGAGAAAAATTAAAAATCTTTGGAGACCCCTAGTCTCCCAGAGTGGGAAAATCAAATTCTGACAGAGTTACTCATGAATACTCAACCGCGGAGTTTATTAATGTCTAATGATGAACCCTGTTTGGTGTTAGTTAAGAATGTAGGGTGTTTGTGCCAGTATTCGGCATACCTCTAGTAATCGGAATAGCAGACACATTGAGTATAATTTTCAATATAATATATTAAGGAATAGAGGCATACGTACTAAATTATTAAAGAATCAACCCCTATAATTGATTAGTAATTCTTTCTAATCATTTAACCACACAAATTAACAGGTAGCTTCCAATCATTGTCGGAAAGTCAAGTTATCGGTCAGTTCGTTGTTTTTTTCGTATGAGAACGGTTCCTCTTTGAAACTCCTGAGTGTGTTTCAGTAGCTTTTTATGTACCAGATGAATGTTTTTCTAGATGTACAATTTATGATCTATCAGTGCATTTTAAAATTTAAGCAAACAAATACTTACTTTTTATTTAAAATGGTAGTCCGATCACTAGATTATCAGAACATCTAATTTTAATGTTCGGACAGACTGGTCGATTAAACATAGAATCCATCCGTCCACCCTGACGATTACTGGAAAAACTTCCAGTCATGCGTCCGATAACAAACTGGTATTTTTAACTCATTAATTTAGATCGTTACATTGACCGATAACATCAATGAATAAATTTTGAGATAGTTAAGCTTGTATATTCTCCAAATAAAATATGTTACTACATATGATAACAAGATATGATTACTTTAACGTCAAATATATAAATATTTTACATAATCATACCGACTTATATAGTGTCACGTGTGAATTATATAGCTATGGCGTTTTTCAATAACCAAAATACGTAAAATTCAATCAGAAGGATTTAGAATCAACAGAAAACAGGACTTCCATTCCAGGTTGTGACGTCATTAATAGCGACAAAGAATGGTTGAATCTATATCACAATAGTGGAAGAGGGCAAACCAGAGGGAATGTAGACGGCATATATATCGGCATTTATTTTTTAAGGGGATTGTGTCCCGTTTAAACTTAAGCAAAACAACAGTTATTTAGGGGCCAAAAATTACTTAGGAACCTAGCTTTGGAACTATTTCAATGAAAATCAAATTGAGGTAATAAAATTTCAAAATAATTTTTACCAGTAAATAAAATGTGTTATAGACTTATAGTTAGCATTATAATAAGGCTAAGATATCTGCAAATATATAGACATGAAATGCGCATAACAATTACGGCTTGCTTTCATTTAAAATAGTTACCCCTTTTTTCAGAACTATTCTAATCAAAGAAAACGTATAGAGGCTAAAACTAAAGTAATTGATATTACTAAATACCAATCTGAGTCTTCTGAGGAATGAATAAATTAAGCATTGATTGTCAATTTTAAAATATCTGAATATAATCTATGTATACTTGGCAGACGAATCAAATATATATAAACCTTATAATTTAAAGTAGCCGTTGATTCTTAAAGCGGGTAATTATTTCCTCTTGCATGTAGAAGGTAGCAGATGTAGGAGCTTCAGCTTGTGTAAATAAATAATCACATTTATATAAAATAACTTAGTTTTCAATTCTGGTGTATGGCAAACAACAATATATAGCTTGTTCAAACTTTCGAATGAAATGACAACACTAAAATATAACGTATTTTTAACCATTAGTTAGTACAGTAGGAATTACATTAATAAAAAAAAGTACACATTGATTGTATAGATATTAGGTATGACTAAATCTATTACTAGTAATTAGAAGAGGGAGAATAATTACACTATATACTATTATATTTATCAGTCACTAATCAACAAGTATGACGAACATTAGTTCCTTATGATTGGCCACCTGACGATAATAGAATTGGAAGTGACCGAACATAGATATTGCTATGACGATTACTAGCATTTTAGACTAATGGGACATTTTTACTTTTAATTGCATAAGTAATAACATAAATGTGTTTATGTGCAAAGCGATTGGATAGATAAAAATTCCAGCTTTCTAATGATAGTTGCATCGCGTTGGTAGCGTTTATATGTGACTTGTTATTAACTTATTGGTATTTGTTTGTAATTTATCCTCAAGTGACCGATTACTGGCACAAACACCCTATAGCATGCAGACTGCAGAGTACATTTTTTCAAATATTATGAAATATATACTAACTTATTTTAATATAGTTAAAAGAAATAATGAATAGTTTCTGCAGAGTTGTCGGAGCTAGCAAATTTAACGGACCCAAAATTAAGCTAGTGAAGATAATGGACCAGAAAATAAGCTAGTAAAGTTAATGGACCAAAAAACATTTTTCAGTTTTAAAAAATATTTGCTTTAGTATTTTATAAAAATACAACCTTATAAATGATAATATTAATGATCATACATTAATTTTGCATATTTTATTAATTGTAAGAATTGATAAAGAAATGTGATCCATTTTGGAAAATGAAAAAACTTCTGCTTAAATCCTTTAATGTGGTATTTATGATTCCAAAATTATGTTCTTATTCCAATTAGCGTCAGACCAGGTGGCCATGCGCCAGTCTGTATTTTGTGGTTAATTACACCATGTCGGTGGAATTTTTTCCTCTTCGAAAATAATATTCTAGCAAAGTCGGTGGAATTTCAGCTATTTATTCCTATGTTACCATTAATTATTGGTGGATAAATTGGGAAAATGTTGGTGGATCAGCTAAATTATTATTAATGGAAATATATGGTGGAATTTTTTCAGCTTTTTGCGAAAGTCAGTGGGATTTTGTGCACCAAAAACAGTCTGGGCCTTGCGCACCTCAATATTCCAGGTGAAGTTGCGCATCGGTAATTGACGTCGAATGCGTGAAAATATTTCAAATCTGACAACACAATTGAAAGAGCAGCTCTTAATACCCCTAGTCCATAAATTTCACGGAAATTATAAGAGATTAAGTGTAGATACTAAGTGTTCAAACAGAGACCTATGTTTTTTATAGCAAAATAATTATTTTGGACTAAAATCGAATCTCCGCGAACTTTGCTGTAGTGTTGATAATTATACTCAAATTTGATTGCAATTTACGTTGGATACGCATAATTTACAGCAGATTAACGTCATGCAAGATGATTTTAATAATAAATATACTAGATGCGCAAGAACACCCTAGGAATATTTTAATTCACGGCCAAGTAAAATAGCATGTCTCATAAACTCGCCATTTGTCTCTCCAAAATTCAACAAATTCTCTCCAAAATGATCAAATTTTCATAAATTCTCTCCAAAATAACATTGTAGCATAGGAGAAAAATAGATAAAACTCGCCATTTGCAATTGAAGGGCTCAAAATAACTGTCACAAACTGGCCATTAAAATGGCGAGTTTGGACATGCTTTATTACTTGGATTCACGGGTGGACTTGCGCACATTTATTAATAAAGTTAAAGAGCTCTAATTCATTGATAAACCTCCAGTCTGCAGAATATGTGAGATATTTGGGATATTCTCTCCGAACAATTTTGAATTAATTCCTATATTTACATTAATTTTGCTACGAACATTTTTGAATTAATCCCTATATTTACATTAATTTTGCTACGAACAAAATAAGAGATCTCTACGAACACTTTACCAGTTTTTGCAGACTGGATAAACCTGTAATATTTATCTCCGATAATCCTATATCCGTCGAGCGGGAGCAGCTCATAGCCTCATGGCGCCCCTGCTCGACAGACCTAACTCTGAGATTGCAAAGGATAATGTGGTCCAAGTAATAAAGCATGTCCTAACTCGCAATTTTAATGGCGAGTTTGTGACAGTTATTTTGAGCCCTTCAATTCCAAATGGCGAGTTTTATCTATTTTTCTCCTATGCTACTATGTTATTTTGGAGAGAATTAATGATAATTTGACAATTTTGGAGAGAATTTGTTGAATTTTGGAGAGAGCTGGAGAGACAAATGGTGAGTTTATGAGACATACTATTTTACTTGGAATGTGGTGATTGTTGAAGTGCGCCAGTGGTAAAGTAAAGTAACCAAAGTTTCAGAATAGTAAACAAACCGATCTTCTGCTTGTTTGTTTACTCAACTGAGGAGTTTATTAATGATTAACCCTGCAGCTCCAGTCTGCAGAAACTGGTAAAGTGTTCGTAGAGATATCTTATTTAGTTTGTAGCAAAATTAATGTAAGTATAGGAATTAATTGAAAATTGTTCGGAGAGAATATCCCAAATATCTCCCATATTCTGCAGACTGGCTGCAGCTCCCTGCTTAGTATTAGATCTACTATCTAGATCTGTAGATCATGTTATTCATGTATTGTATAGCATGCAGAGTTCAATTTTTTCAAATATTATGAAATATATTATAGGATAGGTAGCTAGGTAGAAGTTAGAACTGATTTTTACATAGTTAAACGAAATAAAGTGTAGTTTCTGCCGAGTTGTCTTTAGGATGAGTTCTCACATAGGTATATAGTTGATTTTGAACCACATTTCAGAGGCTGGAAAATTGTAAGCCAATTTTCATGTCAACATTTCACAAAAATTCTGAGCAAGCCAATTTGGCTCATTTTTTGAAGATTTCAAGCCAAAATTAACATAGGAACATAGAAGTTTATTCAAAAAATTTAAGCAAATTAGACATAGGTCCGAGTTTTGACCTCTTGAAATCTAAGCCAATTAATTGGCTTTAACTGACATAGCTACTCTGTAGCGGCTACAGAGTAGGTACCTACCTATAGCTAGGCTGATGTTAGGCTACAGTGTAGCCTAACATCATAACATGGACTATAGGTATTGTTAGATAAAGTTTACGGTATTATAACCATCATCTGAAAAAATATTTGATATGTAAATAGTAATGCGTATTTGCATATTTCGGTAATAGTAAAAATTTTTCATTTTAAAAATTTATGAAAAAAAAATATTGACACATTTCTCGTGCTAGTCAAGTGCCAAAAGGAGGTAACTGTCAATACATTTTCTGTTTATCGTAACTAATCAATTGCCATAAGGCCATAAGTAAGTAACTGTCAATAGATTTGCTGTTTCTCGTACCTAATCAATTGCCATAAGGAAGTAAGTAACTGTCAATACATTTGCTGTTTCGCGAACCTACTCAAGTGCCCAAAGTAATTGTCATCACATTTTCTGTTTCTCGTACTTAATTAAATGCCAAAAGTATTTGTCAACACATTTTCTGTTTCTAAATCAATTTATTTATCTAAGTGCTAATAGTAACTACATTCCTTTTTTTCACAAAAGCATTACACACATTACATTTTATAATTTTTTATATATTGTTGTAGGAATGCATGTTCTTCCTGAAATCCTATTTTTTCGGTAAATACTGATACACACATGATTTGTATAATTAAATAGCCAAGTAACAAAAAAAATTTTAGCACCACATCAGATATTTTTCGATAATCATTTCTATTATTTGTGATCAAGTAATATAAAGGTCAAGCAATTTCTTATCGTCTTAATCAATGAGGTATATCAATATATGTTCATATTATTTTACTGCAAACCCCATTAAATTCGATAGCATTGTTTTATTATATCGATATGTTTTAAAAAAAATTTATGAGCAACATTATACAATAGCCGATTTTGTTCCGACTTACTAATTTTGAATCCAAAGATAAAGAATGTTCACGGTATGTTTCGAATGTCACTTATAGAGGTTATAAGTATAGTTAATTCTGGGTATATTAATATTTGCGTAATGACAGTAAATTTAATAAAGGATTAAATATACTTATATCCAGCTGACATTCAAAACCAGGGTACAGTAAAATATATTACTGTACCCTGTTCAAAACAACCGGTGTCTTCGGACTGAAAATTATTCAAGTTAAAAAAGTAATTTATAAAATACCCTTTTAACATGATTATCACAATTAATTTGGACTGGAAACCTGAGCACCAAAGATTAAAGGTCCACTCCAGGCTCCGAGGAAAAGATGAGTTTATTACATAATATTATAGAACTAAGGTCTAGGATCATTATTCTGTAAACCGCATACCTACAATTCGGTTCAGTAAATATTTTATAATTTGTTTTTAAAGTTTTTTAATACTCTGTGAGCAACAATTGAGTGAATCACTAATCTGACGCTGAAGAAGAAGATGGTACACTCCTCTTTGTTTTGATTACAAATTTGAATTTTATAAACAAAACATTCTTTTTCGGCTTTTATTTTAAATATGGATTGTATCCTGAAGTATATAAACGTTTCTATTATAGGTTCATTCAATTTTATACCTTTACACGAATATTAAATGGATTTATCAAACCTAATACCTAGTTGACAATCAAAACAAATGGTGTACATTCTTTTTCTTCAGGCTGAAAATTTCTTAAATTCGGAAGTAAAATAGGTTTTGTAGAGTTTTGATTATAAATTTTTTTTAAAGAATAAAAAATTAATAATATGCTACCAAATTCGATGCAGTTTGCAGCAAAATGATAAGAAACATTAGCCTCGTTGAATAAGGCAATAAAAATATTTGCTTGGAGGAGATCTTTAAAATTAATAAAAGAACTACATCCGGTTGAAATTAATAGAATATGTTTATTTTACATCTCAAACTGTAATATTTTATAAATAAATAAAGCTTACCTTACCTGACAATATGGAAAGTATAAAATATATAAAAGAGTATAGAAATATTATATTATCAGTATGGAAATCAGTCAATATAATTCTTCAAGTATATACTCTTAATGAAAAGCCAGGAATAAATGCACTGAACACACGCTATAACTACAGAAAGTAATTCAAAATGTGCTGTTTTTTGGCAAATAAGGCTGGTATATGTAATTATCAGGGCTGGGACAATATGACCTAAAAACTATAGATCCCGAAAATATCATAGACGAAACTAAATGAAATGGTATCGAATACTATATACCGCTGGTGTAGAACTATTCTATAGTCTTTAATTCTCTCCGTCTATAATATTTTCAGGATCTATAGTTTTTAGAGCATATTGTCCCAGCCCTGGTAATTATATATACCTAATCAGAGACACAGTTTATTTATATTTTTAAATTTCATTGAGTTACAATGAATGAAAGAAGATTTTAATTAAATTAGAAGATATTCCACGATGTTCGTAAGTTTGTACGTCCACGTTGTTTTACCAAGGAATTGGGTTTGAACCAGCTCAGTGGCTCATTGTCAGTTCATCCCTGGTGAAGAAAGGTCTTCAAGGTGCTCTAAGTGTTTACTGAGGTTAAATACGTAGTTAAACACATACAATGACTTCGGATGTTACAATGGTGAGTGGTAAATTATATATTAGGAATATGGTAGAGTTATATGAATGATCTAGAGTTAAGCACAACAACCGCGCTAACTTGGAAATGCCCTGTTTATTTTGATGATATCACAATAAACGGAGAAATCTGAGCGGTACCGTATAGAAAAGTAGAATAAATACTCTAAACAGAACTAATGTGAGATCTACACAACTACTGTAGTAATAAATAGCTAGGTATAACCTCTAAAAAATATATGTTAGAGTTTTTAGTGGTTCTCCCAGCTTTAAAATTAGAAATATACTAATATTAAAGATATTATACTACAATAAGATGCACTACTCTCGCCAATTTCTGGTTTCAAAAGCGGGAACTAGAATTTAAATATTGTAAGGACAATCAGGGTACAGTAACATATATATTATAAGGTATGGTAATCAGCTCATCGAATCTAGCTTGACGTGACCATCGGGCGACTGGAAAAGGCGACTCTGACCACACTTTGAAACATGGGTCTCCCTACTTAAACTTAGTCACTTCTAAATTTAATTTTTTTCTTATCAATTACTAACGAGAAAGAAGATTGTACACTCCTTGTTTTGATTTCAAATTTAGAATTTTTAAACAAACCATGCGCATTTGGCCTTCTTTTAAGATATTGTTTCTAAAAGTATATAAACGTTTCTTTAATAAGTATATCCAAATTTAAACCTTTAAACGAATAACAAATAGATTTATTAAACCAAATACCTAGTTGACAATCAAAACAAATGGTGTACATTCTTCTTCTTCAGACTGAAAATTAGAAAGTTGGAAGTAAAGTAGATTTTATAGAGTTTGGATTATAAAAATCTTTAAAAGCATATAAAATTAAAAATATGCTATCAAATTTGATAGGGTTTGCAATAAAATGATAAGAAACATTAGCCTCATTGATTCAAGCAATAAAAAAAATTGCTTGGCGGGGACCTTTAACAAGAAACCCTTATAAAAATGACTGTAAACTTCTCGATATTAACATGCAAATACGAGAAATTATGAGCCGCTCGGTCACAAAAAAGAAATGTGTTGTTTTGGTGACATCATATTTTTGCGTCATTTACTAGTTACTATACCCGTTATATTCCTGTATCCTGAGGACAATCGAGGTATGGTGTTTGCGTGACGTCATAGCAGTAACACTCTAAAATCATATTTAAAGGTCCTCTCCAGGCTCCGGGAAAAAAATGAGTTTATAACATAATATTATAGAACTAAGGTCTACGATCATTATTCTGCAAACCGCATACAATTCGGTTCTGTGTATATTTTATAATTTGTTTTTGAAGTTTTTTGGTACTCTATGAGCAACAATTGAGCGAATCACTAATCTGATGCTCAAGAAGAAGATTGTACACTCTTTGTTTTGATTACAAATTTGAATTTTATTAACAAACCATGCGTTTTCGGCCATTATTTTAGATATTAATTGTTTCTTAAAGTATATAAAAGTTTCTATTGTAAGTTCATTAAATTTTATAACTTTACACGATTATTAAATGGATTTATTATACCTAATACCTAGTTGACAATCAAAACAAATGGTGTACATTCTTTTTCTTCAGGCTGAAAATTTCTTGAATTAGTAAGTCGGAAGTAAAATAAGTTTTGTAGAGTTTTGATTATAAAAATCTTTAAAAGCATATAAAATTAAAAATATGCAACCAAATTCGATGCGGTTTGCAGCAAAATGATAAGAAACATTAGCCTCGTTGAATAAGGCAATAAAAATATTTGCTTGGAGAGGACCTTTAAGGGAATTGAAGAACGTACCATTATAAAAAACTGTTTTTTAATTTCCATTATAAGAATTAGTGATGAATCCATTTATGTTGTTCACACTGCTTAACATTAATTTAATATTTATGTGTGTTGCCTTGTTAACGTAACGGTCACAAATCACTCGATTTGTGACAACAGCTCACTAAGCTTTACTCTTAAATACCTACCCTACTACGACCCAGGGACAGAGAGGGACGGGGGATTTCAGACGTCTCCAGGCGTCTGAAATCCCACGTCTTTCCAACGTCTGAAATCCCACTCACGTCCCACGTCTTACACAAGCGGGATGTCCCTCGTCTTTCCCACGTCTTAAATCCCACTCACATCTCACGTCTTTCCCACGCGGGATGTCCCTCTCTGTCCCACGTCTTTCCCACGCGGGATGTCCCTCTCTGTCCCACGTCTGTCCCACATGGGATGTCCCTCTCTGTCCCACGCGGGATGTCCCTCTCTGTCCCTCGTCTGTTTTACGCGGTAAAAAGTACCTGGGATGTCCCTCTCTGTCCCACGTCTGTCCCAAGACCTAGATTGGTATTTATAAACAGTTGTAGGCAACTTGGTCGGCATTGTTAAACACAAGAAGGTAACTAATTAGGTATTGATAAGCAGTTATAGGCAACTAGGTAGGCATTGATAAACACCAGTAGGTAACTAGGTAGGTATTGACAAATAATAATGTAGGTAACTAAGTTGGTACTGATAAATACTACGTAACAGGTAAGTAGTGATAACCACCAGTAGGTACTAGATTGGTGGTTATCACTTGTAGGTAACTAGATAGGTATAAGGTAGTGAATACCACCAGTAGGTAACTATAGGTAAGATTAATTAACATTTACAGGTAATTAGGTAGTTAATAAGATTAATTAACATTATCAATACAAATATTAATAAATAACTTTATACACATTCTTATCATTTACATTAAAAAATAAAAGATACCAAAATGTAGAATATTAAATTTTATTTATTAAAAATAACTTTAAGAAGCACGCAAGTTATCAAGTTGCATAAAGATCATTCCAATACTATTTCTACCATGTCCAGGATGGCTGAGTGGTAGCGTCGTCGACTTCAATACTACATTACACTAGAGTCCTTAGTTCGATTCCCAAGATCACCACTACATTTCTTTCTCCATTTAATTTGTATATAACAATATGTAACATTAAAATAGTTAATATACAGCCAAATGTACATATACACCATAGTAAACAGAATAGTATAGTACCCCAGTTACATGTATTATTCAAATTTATTCTGGGTAGGCTGTGACGTCATGTATGTAAACAAGAGGTCACGTCATAGTAAACAGAATTGCTGTGGGTCACGTCGAATAGAGAATTAAGATGGCGGCCAACGCGACCGATCTGACTAATGATCTAATTATCTTGAATAAATCGTCTTCTTCAAGACTAAAAATTTGTTACTATTTTGGGTGTAATAAGACCAGTAGCAATTTCATCAACAGTCATTTTTTAATTTTCGTCCGTATGACTATAAAGATTGGATAATAGCATGCGGTAATGTGGAATTAAAAAAAAATATCACCGAAAACGTTATTTAACAAAAGTTGGGTGTGTTGCAGCCATCTTTTGTGTCTGTACTGTGCGTACAAACGTACTCACCATTGTTGACATGTGACGTCACAGCCTACCGGGACACGCGTAATATCCCCCCTATAGCTCTGGGATACTATATATTCTCTGTACTGTGTATACACTATATGCAATATAGTAAGAAATTACATCAATTGTCGCGGGACTCCGCGTTTCTGCCGAAGCCGTGTTGTGAATAAAACAGGTTCGGAGAAAAGCACATATATTGTAGACGTCTGTCTGGTGTACAGTAACTGAAATAACATTATTTATTTAGAAAAAAGAAAAATGATCACATTATATAAAGAAAGAGTTTAACTAATAATACATTGATGATTTAATCGTTTAACCATTATTTACTAGGTATTATATATTAATATATAAAATATATTTAATACAACTTAACATTAAATACCGTAAAACCTATTTTGAGAAATAGATTAGTCTGCCAAACAAATAGGTATTATTTTCTGCGAGTGAAGAGAAAATTAACAGTTTTCTATGAAATCTCTTTTAAGAAAGGGATACTACCTAATACAAAAACTTAGAAGAGATAAATGTAAATGAAGACTGAAATATTATCAATAATTATTAACGAATGTGATGATGACACAAACTATTAAAGAATTTGGTATTTGACGTTATAGGTTCTGTTCTAGGCACAACTAAGTTAGGTATTTATACATTTATAAAGCCATGAAACAATGGAAAAATACAAATAAAAGTGAATGCTATCTATCTATCTGGATTATTTGATTTCTAAAATAACTTACATCAAGGTTGGGGTCTATACTACAGTATTTTGAGGTGAGGATTGTCAGGAGTTAGACGTGAGTACCTCTATAACATAAGACTGGCACTCTGACTAAAACGACTTTACGTTGGTTAACATTTTCACTCTAGAATGAATTCAAATAGTACCTAAATAAAAAATGACCAAAATGTTTACATAACTATATAGCTACTAATGATAACTTACTATTCATCTGATATAAAGAAAATATATATTTCCAGAACATCAATGATTAGTATGATCTTTTCTATTTCTTATACATATTTATATACTCCAATTAACCGAAGTAGTTTAAGCAGAAGAGAGATATGTCCCCCTTGCAGAGGGGGACATCCACACTCTGCCCCACGTCTTGCAGAGGGGGACATCCGCACTCTGTCCCACGTCTTGCAGAGGGGGACATCCGCACTCTGTCCCACGTCTTGCAGAGGGGGACATCCGCACTCTGTCCCACGTCTTGCAGAGGGGGACAACTACACTCTGTCCCACGTCTTGAATCCCTCTATTGCGAGGGACATCCGCACTCTGTCCCCCGTGGGTCCCACGTCTTAAATCCCTCTTCCCTCTATAGTGAGGGACATCCGCACTCTGTCCCACGTTTATCCCACGCCTTGAAAACGGAGTGGGATAAGACGTGGGACATGTGGATGTCCCCCTCTGTCAGAGAGGGACAAGACGTGGGATCAGACGTCTTGCAGAGGGGGACCCCTGTGCAAATGAAGAGGGTTAGGCGTCTGCAAGAGGTCTGAATTTCCCCGCCCCACATGTTAAATCCCTCTATAGCGAGGGGTATCAGATGTCTTAAGACGTGGGACAAACAGCTTTTGGTTAGCTATGGAATACCAATATTGATAGGTTGCGACAATTAATTGATTTGTGACGTGACATAAGCAAAGGAACAAATTTAAAGAGAAAGTTAGGGGTTTAGCTGGTTAGATAATTCATTTAATATTTATTTATTTATTATATTATGCAAATTAATAACTATTTTTTTTAAATATACCTTCTTCACTTGTTATAAAAATTATTTTTGAGTGTTGTTGTTATGATGTCACGCACACAACATACCTCGATTGTCCTTACTATAATTCAATTCTAGTTCTCGCTTTTGAAACCAGAAATCGGCGATAGTTGTATATATTTTCACTAATCTATTCCTATATTTTTATTTGACTATGGCAGAATTATTCGTCAATTTCATAACTGTTTTATTTGGGATATCCTTAACTTTTTTATTCAACTGTTTTAAGGTATTTGGTGGTTCTGATATCGTGACTGACTTCTAATCTACCAAATCATATCATTGCTTATACTGAAGTTCAATTATGAGGGTTTCATTGTATTTTGCTTACGAGATATCACAATACGCCTTCAGTCTCTCGCTCTCAAAAACTACCCACCATTTTGTTTTAGGCTGAGCCGTAGGCCTATACTGTACAGGCAGGCCTCGCTTTCATTGTGCAATGTGCATCTGGTTTAAATGTTTAGTTTGTGGTATGGCTCTCATGTTGATTCATGGAATGTCCATGTTTGAGAATGTGGCAGTTAAGACCATGCAGAAATATGGGTTTAAATTGTGAACTCATTCATTTATATTAAATCAACAATTCTTCTTCCGCAGGTCAGTACGATGGATTTTCTACCAAACGAAATGATTCTCGAGATCTTCAGTCACTCCGACTGTATGCTGGAAAGAAAACATCTCTCTGAATTGTCCAGACGCTTCCTTAGTCTCACTAAGGTTAAAACTTGGAGGAAAAGTATTTATATCACGGTAAGGCTCTAAAATAAACTAAATAAATAAGTGTTATGTACCACTATAATAACATCAAGATTAATAATAATTTCAAAAGTATTAAAAGTTACTCTTTGTTAAATCTTAGAAAAGTAAAAATAATTCCTATAATTATCTTGAATGGTGGAAAAAACTTAGAATCTGATATTAGACCAATAATTCATGACACAGAATTGGTGTGGAAATTTTACCTACTCGAGTGTTTGTTTATCTACCAACTACATCCGTAATCTTGTAACAAACATTCAATTTTTAATATTTTTTGATACGTTATCCGGGAGACTATTTGACATCATTTTATACTCAAAAAAAAAATTAATGTTTTTTGTCAGATTTGAGGGAGACGGTCCCCTTAATTGATAATTAGAATGACTTTAACCCTTTATAGTTTATATCGTTAGCAGACATATATGTCACCTTTAGTTACCTGGTTATTAGAATGAAAAAATTTCTAGCAACTATGAAACATATCAATACAAATGTTTGATCTAGTTTGAAAGTTGAAATATAATTTAATTTGTTTTTAACTACATTAATTACTTTACATTCACCCAATTACATTATTGTTCAAGAAGTCCTGACACTCTTTGTGTAATTTATCTAATCTTAGCTTTCTATTTCAGATAGACGACGTTAAATTGTATCGACTGCACATGTTAAGAAAGAACAAACTCGTGCAAGAAGCCAAGATGTGCAAAAACTTGGAGACTCTCATCATAGACTTGGAGGAGGGTTTCGATCCAATGACGGAGACAAATTTAAAACAAAAATTCGAAAAATCACTTCCATACATACTCTGTAATATTTTCAAAGAATGTCTTAAGTTAAATAAAGTTGAATGCCAAATATACAATAGAAGTAAAAAGGTATTCTCGTCACAAGATGGAAATCTGTTCATAGATCGTCAAATCGAAAGATCGAAATATTTTGATCAAATGGTCGACAGTTTCCCTGGAAAATTTAGAACCATAGAACACTATGGTCCTCAAACTCTGCTACCAACAAGCATTATTGATCGTTCAAGTGATGTATTAGGAGGTATACGATGTACAGATCTCACTCTGAATCCAAAACTTTTATCTATACTCACTAAGTGCAAGAAACTAAAATCTATTGAAATAGAGCAATCATTCATTGTGGAGCCTGGAATGGAACTTATGGATTTTCCTAAATTGAATCTTCGTCACTTAGTGTTACTACCAGCAAAATACGAGTTGAGGAATCTATTCCATAATCATCCGAAACTGCTGGATTTGTTCATTTCAGATTCTTTAGAGAATCTATCTATCGGTGATCATGTTTTGGCTGGTCACGAGACATTAGTTCTGACAAAATGTAAGAATCTTAAACTACTTAAACTACTTAATGTTCGAGTGGAAACTGGACAATCTTTTTCAGGTGAAGAAGCTATCAAGTTTTATAAGAATATTCTGAGTCTCTTCAAACAGTCTACCAAGTTGACTGAAATATGGGTGCTAAGTACAAAAGACCGTTTCACGGATAAATTTGCGGAACTACTTCCGATAATCCAAGAATATGAGTTTGAAGAAATTTCTAAATATAATTTTTGGTATTTAAGAATAAGGAAAATCTTATAAAGTTGTAGAATACTTGCCATGTTTGTCTATTAATAATAATATTCAAACTATCAATGTTTCATTACTTTGGAGATTATTATCCATAATAATTCAATAATGACGGTTCAAAATTAAAAAAAAAGAGACCTAAGTTTATTTATGAGACTTAATAGTGTTATATATTTCATATCTCTGTACTTCATGTTTGTTTGTGTACGTGCGCACTAAATAAAGGATGGACAGTATTGTCCTGTATCTCAAGCTACGAGGTTGTGTCAATATCCTCTCTCTACAATTACCCTTACAATTACAACAAATAGTTTTTAAATGTTTAGCAGTTTAATGTTGGCTAACTACTTGTTATCACAATTAAAATAATAACTGAGTTATTATCCATTGTTATCACAATTTAGATAATGACTTTAAGTTATTATCTATTGTTATCTAATTTAGTTAATAACTTAAAAGGATATACAATTCGCTTCCAAATTAGTATAAGGCAAGTCACCTGTTTAGGGTTTCTAAACATATGGTAATGACTGTAATGTACCAGTAAATATGTTAGTATCGTTACACTCTTCCTTCCAATAAGGAATTTGTTTATTCTTCTTAGGTCTCCCTCTAGTAACATTAGTTTTAGGAACTACAGTGGTATCAGAATAAGGTTTCAAATTATCAACATGTACAGTTAAATTAGAGTTATTGGTATCAATTATAACATATAGTTTAAAATCAGACAATTTAGTTTATACAACAAATGGTCCCTGCCATATAGGTGCTATTTTAGGACTACGTCTTTTTTGCAATACCTAGGTTTCTTCCTATGAACTAAATCGTTAGGTTTTATACTAGATTTAATAAATGTAACTTTAGAATTGTCATAGTTACGCTGACTCTTTGCAAAAGGCTTTAACTGATTGATCGTGAACAGAGCTGCGAATAACTTTCATTTTATCAAATAACCCGTCAAAAGAGAAGTTTTTAGCTCCAAACTCTAAAGAGGGAGGCTTTAACGGGGTACGGTCAAGAGCCCCCCCGGTCAAGAGCCCCCCCGGTCATGATCCCCCCCGGTCACGAGCCCTCCCGGTCATGATCCCCCCTAGGTCATAAGCCCCCCCGGTCACGAGCCCCCCCTCCATGTTTTTGTAATCCTTATTTACCTAGTTAAATAGTTAAACAAATGAAGAACTACTTAGATAGAAATAACTGAGAGTTGCTAATGTAGTTTGTTGTATCCGCTAGATTGTTGTACTGCACACTTCATGATTGTTTAATAACCTGGCAGGGGGGTTCGGGGGGCGGCACGTCCCCCGATATACATATATTTTATGTCTAATCAGTAATGAACTACAAAAGTGTCAATAAGGATTAAATAATATAGGTAAATAAGGATTTAAAAACAGGGGGGCTCATGACCGGGGGGGCTTATGACCTAGGGGGGCTCATGACCGGGGGGGCTCATGACCGGGGGGGCTTATGACCGGGGGGGCTTATGACCTACACCCGGCTTTGACACGTCTATGGGCAGCTTGAATTTTCTAGGCTACCTAGTAAAGCCTCTCATATAGAATCATGTAATGTTGAACGATAAGCATACAACATTGAAGGAATATGTATTGACCAATTACTTAGGTCTTCACTTAAATATCTTCTAATCTTAATTAAAAAAGATCTGTTAAATCTCTCGACCATGAATTAAATAGTTACAAGGACACTTGCACTCAACAGAAATACCGACAAAGAAAAAGAAGGTGACATCACTTAGAATACGATTTCTTAAGGTTTCTGTATAGTTTACTTTGAGTCTATATCTAACTAGTCAGCTATTCAATGCAGTGTATTTGCATCTTATCACTTATTTGTCCTGCTCTCGACCTTACCGTCAATTTATGGGTGGAAGTGTGAAGTAGTTTTGTGCGTAATGCCAACAGAACAACACAAAATTAAGTGCCAACTTGGTAGGTACATCTATGTAGAACCAAATAAAAGTAATTTGCATCTCCGTCAACTATTTGTTTTAATAGTAGGGAGCTACTCGTGACATTTCACAACAACCACAACAAACAACTGCCTGAGTTCTAGACATTAGTATTTGTATGATATTTAATAGGGTGCCTAATGATGGAGGCAATGAGAAGCAATTCACTTCTCATTAAAGATATTATATTTTACAATTTAATAAATTACATCGAACTTCAGTCAGCGTTTCAATGTCTCAAACCAATACACGGAAAACTGCCAGTCACTTATTTGCAATTTATGTATTTATTGACTTTTCTGAAATATTATTTGGTTATAAACACATTCTAAGAACATTTAATTAATAAAAACTGCGTTAACTCTTCGTTAAGGGATTAAGGGGACATTTTTTTTACAGTTAGGTATAACTAAAGTATATAGAAATATATAGATCTAACAATTATTTTGGATACCGAAATTAATGAGGTCACCTAAATAGTTAATACAAATTGAAGAAAATTTAAAAAGAAGAAATGGAAAAATAATAAGTTATTAACCCAAAATAGTTAAATTGAACTTTCAGTTCAATACGTAACCATTCTTTAGATTCTAATCACCCAATTAAAGAAGAAAATTTCAACATTTTGCAAACTACTAACCAGTGTGATATTCGTACATTAGAATCTATATATATTCATAAACAGTCTCCTACGCTTAATGAACAAGCAAGTTCTTTCAATTTAACTATTTTGGGTTAATAACTTATTATTTTTCCTTTTCTTCTGTTTAAATTTCCTTCAATTTGTATTAACTATTTATAGGTGACTTTATTAAAGTATATAGATATTGCCTTACTTGTTATTCAATGGCAAATAGTATTTCAACAAAACTACTTTATCAAACACAGTAAACCAAACTTCAATAAACACAGAAATTATAATGACCTTTTTTAACTTATTTGTTAAGACACGTACATAATTATATCTATACACGATTTTATATATTTATAAGATTTATAATTTATATCTTGTATATTATAAATTAAGTGAATGTTAAATCACTTATAAATATGTTCAATATTTATTACATTCACAATTTTATTCTCCATATCATTAACACTTTCATTTTTACATTATTCATTTATTTGTAAAATTATTGTTAATTTTTAAATTCTAAATATTTCACAAACATCGATCTAATTTGTTTTACAATGAGTGCAAGTGAATATTAAGCTTGTAGGCTTGTTCAATTCTCAAATCATAATCAAGAAAAAATAATTATGAACTGATAATGTAGAAATGCGTTGTGTAAACAAAGAAATTACACTGTCCCTAATACAATTATTTCTTTGTTTCATCTCTATAGTATTTTCAAAGAAAGGTTATGTGTTTTATTTTAAATCTTGTATTTGATTTTTTACCGTATTATTTACATATATAATAATGTTTTTTATTCTTTTTAATCAATTTGTCTACATATAACAATGTTTTTCTTTTGTATACTAAGTAAAAATGAATGTTCCCTTAACTCCTTTTAACTAGGAGCGAACGTCGTCTTTTTTATAAATTAAAATATTATTACTGACTAAATTCATTAAATTCAGTAAGTGACTGGCAGTTTTCCGCTTGACAGTTTTTCGGACACCCTCAAACCATAAAGTTTATTTAACTAAAACAACAACAAATTTATAAGTTTATGAATATCACTAATAACACATCATGTTAACATGATTCTTATACTATTTTGACTTTATTTAGTTACATGAAAAATAACAATCATTTGTCAGACGTAGGTACAGTAACATAAAGGGAATGGTAATCAGCTTATCGAATCTTGTGTGACGTGACCACGTGTGACCGGAAATCTTAAAAATTGCTAAGTTTAAGACTACCTGTACTTAAAGTTAGTCACCATTAAATTTTTTTTTATCAATTACTAACTAGGCATTGGTTAAATTGTATTTCAATTATTTTATTTCGTAATTGTTATTCATAGGAACTACAATTTCGCAGTTAACTAGCACTAGTTTACGCTGCTAGGTAGTATATGTTTAAGACCCTATTTCTTATAGATAAGTAAAAGAAAAGAACAATTTGAACAAACCTTAATTATATCCATACATTTAAATTCTAGGTTCAATAGCTATTTTTACTATTTATCTCACGAAACACTTATAAATTGACTTTAAACTTCCCGATATTAACATGCAAATACAAGGAATTATGAGCCACTCAGTCACAAACAAAATATGTGTCGTTTTGGTGACGTCATATTTTAGTTTCTTCTAATAGTTACCATCAGGGTACAGCCTACAGGAACCAAAAGGGTATAGTACCTAGTAGACGACACAAAAATTTGACGTCACCACAACAACACATTCTTTGTTTGTGACCGAGCGGCTCAGAATTCCTCGTATTTTCATGTTAATATCGAGAAGTTTAAAGTCATTTTATATGGGTTTTGTGTAAAAGAAAAGCGAAGATGGCGATTGAACCTCAAAGTTGAATATATAGATATAATTCAGGTGTGTTTTTATTGTTCATTTCTTTAACTTATCTATTAAAAATATGGTCTTAAACATATACTACCTAGGAGCCTAAACTAGTGCTAGTTAACTGCTAAATTGTAGTTCCTATGAATAACAATTAAGAAAAAAATAATGGAAATACAATTTAACCAATGCCTAGTTAGTAATTGATAAGAAAAAAACTAAATTTGGAAGCGATTAAGTTTAAATAGGTTTTCCCATGTTTCAAAGTGTTGTCAGAATCGCCATTTCCAGTCATCCGGTGGTCACGTCAAAATAGATTCGATCAGCTGATTACCATACCCTATGTTACTGTATCCTGGTCAGACGATACAAATGATACCTATAGTGAACTGTGTTGTTTACCCTGACAGTATCAGAGTATCTTTTTTATCCACGCTAATAATATAAATAAATTACTATGAATGGACTGGAAACCTGAGCACCAAAGATTACAATTAATAAAGAAATTACACCCGGTTGAAATTGATGGAATATGTTTATTTTACATCTCAAACTGTAATATTTTACAAATAAATAAAATAAATAAAACAAATAGATAAAACTGGAAATTATAGAATATATATAAGTCTATAGAAATATTATATTTTCGGTCTGGAAATCAGCCAATAGAATTCAAGTATATACTCTTAATGAAAAGCCAGGAATAAATGCACTGAACACACGCTACAACTTCCGAAAGTAATTCAAAATGTGCTGTTTTTGGCAAATAAGGCTGGTATATGTAATTATATGTACCTGATCAAAGACACAGTTTATTTATATTCTGAAATTCCATTGGGTTACAGTGAATAAAAGAAGATTTTAATTAAATTAGAAGATATTCCACGTTGTTCGTAAGTTTGTACGTCCACGTTGTTTTACCACGGAATTGGGTTTGAACCGCTCAGTCGCTCATTGTCAGTTCATCCCTGGTGGAGAAAGGTCTTCAAGGTGCTCTAAGTGTTTACTGAGGTTAAATACGTAGTTAAACACATACAATGACTTCGGATGTTACAATGGTGAGTGGTAAATTATATATTAGTACTATGGCAGAGTGATTTGGATGATCTAGAGTTAAGCACAACAACCGCGCTAGCTTGGAAATGCCCTGTTTATTTTGATGATATCACAATAAACGGAGAAATCTGAGCGGTACCGCATAGAAAAGTAGAATAAATACTTTAAACAGAACTAATGTGAAATCTACACAACTACTGTAGTAATAAATAGCTAGGTATAACCTCTAAAAAATATATGTTCTCCCAGTGGTTCTCCCAGCTTTAAAATTAGAAATGTAATAATATTAAAGATATTATGCTACAATAAGATACACTAATCTCGCCAATTTCTGGTTCCAAAAGCCATATGGTTTCAAAACGGGAACAAGAATTGAAATATACATAGTATGAACAATCGAGATATGTTGTGTGCGTGATGTCATAACAGCAAAACTCTAAAAATAATATTTAAAACAATTGAAGAACATAACATTATGAAAACTGTTTATTTCCATTATAAAAAACAATTATGAATCGATTCATGTTATTCACACTGCTTAACATTAATTTTCTAATTAGGAATGTGTGTTCACGGTCACAAATTACTCGATTTGTGACGACATCTCACAAAGCTTTACTCTTCAATACCTACCCTACTAGGAATACCAATTGAGTGATTTGTGACGTCATTTAAGCAAGGGAACAAATTTAAAGAGAAAATTAGGGGTTTAGCAGGTTAAATAATTTATTATTTATTTATTATATTATGCAAATTAATAACTATTTTTTTTACAAATTTTCCTTTTTCATTTGTTTTAAATATTTTTTTAATTGTTGCTGTTATATTATGCCATTTTGATTATTAATTCCAAGTGTTCTGACGTCACGCACACAACATTCCTCGATTGTCCTCACTATATATCAATTCTAGTTCCCGCTTATGATACCAGATGGCTCTTGAAACCAGAAATTGGCGATGGTAGTGTATCTTATTGCAGCATAATATCTTTACAAATACATTCCTCTATATATGTTTGACTGTGGCAGAAATATTCGGCAATATCAAAAACTATTTTGTTTGGGATATCCTTAACTTTTTTAATCAACAGTTTTAGGGTATTTGGTGGTTCTGATTTCGTAACTGACTTCTAATCTACCAAATCATATTATTATTTTATACTGAAGTTCAATTATCGCGGTTTCATTGTATTTTGTTTACGAGATATCACAATACAGTTTCAGTCTCTCGCCCACAAAAACTATGCACGGAAGATTCCACTGAGGAAAGTTTCACTTTGAAAACTCCACTGCAAAAGTTCCACTGGGAAAACTCCACTGCGGAAAGTTCCACTGAGAAATATCCCACTAAGGAAAATTCCACTGAGGAAAGTTCCACTGTGAAAATTCCACTAAACAAAATTTAATATTTAAAAATCAACCTATAACTTTTTCTTTGGAATAAATTTCCTAAAAAATAAATTGTACTTTTTTCTAAAACAATACTGTTCTGTCCAAATGGCAGTCCAAAATATATTTTGCTGAATTATTTTAGCTAAGCAGGTGTTACTTTTCCAGTAAGTTGATAGTTAAGAAACGTTTACTTCATTCAAATAATTAATTATCTCTGTTTAATGTTCTATTAGCAGAGTGTAGGATAGTGTCTTTAACCAATAAGGCTATAAAAATTAGAACTATATTTGTGTGAAGTATTTTTGTGCAACTTTTATTCTTACATTATTTTATTTATGTGTGTACTGGTTTGAAGTATAACTTCTTGCATTCTGTTTGGATATCATGACGAAAACGAATTATAAGATATAACACATAGCTTACATTAAAAATATAATTTCCATATAAGTACGAGGCTATTAACTCACGCTTGAAACGTTTAGTGTGTTGATTTGAAGACGGAAATTGATAGCAAGACGGAGCTGGGTTAATATTTCTACAAGATATTAGCGCATACCTTACATTAATAAATTAATTTTTATTGTCGTTACTATATTAATATGGTTAAATCACTAATGTGTAAATTGATTATAATCTTTGTGCTCATTGTCTTTTTGTTACAAACTCTCGTCTCGTATAAAACATTTTTAAGATATTTTTAATTGCCACTATACTTAAAACTCAAATTTGCAAATTGCATTCAACATAAACTTATACGAGATATGCATAACAATTTATTTAATAGTTTTTTAAGTAGAATTATCTTGATCTCAAGTAGAAGTAGTTTAACAAATGCTTTTTCACAGGTGTTGCACAAAGAAAATGTACACCAAGAAAATTTATTTAAACTGATTCACTTACATTTTACAAAACCACTCAAAATGAAATAGTGTAATGAAAATCGCAAAAAGCTTATATAATATGAAAATTTCTAAAGTATCGTTAAAGAAAATAATATGTACAATTTATTATATTCCTCAGTGGAATTTTCACAGTGGTACATTCCGCTGTGGAGTTTTCCTCAGAGGAATATTCCGCAGTGGAACTTTCCTCAGTGGAATTTTCCTAGAACTTAAAAACTATCCACCATTTTGTTTTATGCTGAGCCATAGGCATATACAGTTATATAGTGTACTGTCAGGCCTCGCTTTCATTGTTCATTTGGTTGAAATGTTTAGTTTGTGAGATGGCTCTCTTGTTGACTCATGGAATCTCCATGTTTGAGAATGTGGCAGTTAAGACCTGAAATATGGGTTTAAATTGTGAACCCATTCATTTATATTAAATCATCAATTCTTCTTCCGCAGGTCAGTCCGATGGATTTTCTACCAAACGAAATGATTCTCCAGATCTTCAGTCACTCCGACTGTATGCTGGAAAGAATACATTTCTCTGAATCGTGCAAACGTTTACTTAGTCTCACTAAGGTCAAAACTTGGAGGAAAAGTATTTATCTCACGGTAAGGCTCTAAAATAAACTAAATAAATAAGTGTTATGTACCCCTATAATCACATCACAATAATGAATATTTCCTTTTTTGTTAATGAATTCATGGGGTGTGAAAATTTTATCTACTCAAGAGTTTGTTTATCTACAAACTACAGCCGTAATCTTGTAACCAACATTAAATATTCAATATTTTGTAGTTTAAAACTGCATACAATTAGTTTATAAGCTTGTTGTTGTTATTGAGGTTCCCCAGACTCCCTTTTTCAGGAGCCCCACCCCGCGCAAGAACGACGTTGCCGACTGGGGGTCGCTCCACAACTGTAGGACTGTGGTAATGTTGTGGTGTTGTCTGAGTGCTTGCCAGGTGGGGCATTCTTCTAGTATGTGTGTGGAGGTGTTGGGATTCACCTGGAAAGAAGGGCAAATGTCTGTGTCTGAGAGTCCTAATCTTCGTCTGTATGTGTGTAGTGAGGGGTGATGACCGCAGCGGAACATGGTGAGGTGTACTCTCTCCAGTCTAGAGAGTTGTATTTCTGTACTGCTAATGGGGGAGGTGCGTGCTCCAGGACTGTGTTGTTGCCAGCCAACTCTAGCTCTCTGCTTATTAGTTGGGTGTGTATATGTATTTTTTTGTTGGTATTGACCTGGGGTGAGGGTATGGTAAAATGTTTGTGTAGTGCCTGTGCTGCGTCTGCTCGATCTGTCTATGTGTAGGTGCATTGTTCAGCATGTAGTGACAGGGATAATCAATGTTTTCTATGGCTGCAGAGAGGAACTGAGTCCCTCGAATGTCTAGGTGTGCCATTATTTTCAGAATTTTGGTTTCTGAGTGTGAGTGTTCTATGGGTATGGATTTTGTACAGCCAGTGATGATTCTGAGTGCTTTGTTCTGTGTTGTTAGGAGTTTGCGAATTTGTGTGATGGGTATTGTGGGTGACCAGGCGTGGCTGGCTTATGCCAGTACGGATCTAATGTATTGTTTGTAAATCAGTGTTAGTGTTTCTTTGTCTTTGCAGAAGCTGGTACCACCCACACTGAGAAAAAATTGCGAGTCAATCTGACTCATATTTTTTTCTCAGTGTAGAGCCCATAGTGTGTTAAGTCTGTTGTTTGCTTTGTTTGTGATTTTGTGTATGTGGGGGCCAAAGGAAATGAAGGTCTTGTAGGTGACACCAAGTTTGAGTGCCTCGTGTATGTGTGGTATTGTTTAGTGTGATGTTAGGTCTGTACTGGTGCTCCTTTGAGTAGTTTGTTAGTAGTGTACATAAAGATTTTGTAGGAGCAACCTTAAGCCTGTTGTGTGTAAGCCAGTGTTGTAAAGTGTTCAGATATGTTAGTGCTTGTGCGGTGCAGATGTCAGCGTTGTTCTGTTTAGATGTGATTGTGATGTCCTCTGCATATGAGACAATCTGAATGTGTGGTGGGGGTTCTGGTATGTCGTGTAAGCATAAGTTGAAAAGTGTAGAGGAAAGATCGAAGCCATGTGGCTCTTCGTTGGGAATAGTAGTGTTTGACATGACTTGCCGTTGTAGTGTACGAATGCTTGTCTTCCTGATAAGTAGTTGGCAAGCCAGCGTTTAGCGTTGATGTGTAGCGTGGTGTTGTAAATTTTTTTGATGAGTGGCAATCGTGGGATGGCATCAAAGGCTTTGCTAAAGTCTATTGTAAGAAGTAATGTTCTTTTGGCCGGTCTTTTGGAATTGATACCATCCTGTATGTATTGCGTGGTGTTTGTAAGTAGTGTTGTTGTGGAGTGGAGGGGTCGGAACCCATTTTGTGTTTGGAATAGAGGTATGCGAGGTGTAGTGATGTTTAGTAGGTATGAGGCGCTGTATGATTTTGGATGGTATACATTGTAATGTTATTGGTCTGTATGAAGCAGCCTCAGTGGGAAGTTTGTTTGGTTTTAGGAGTGCAATGAATTTGCCAATTTTCAAAAGGTGTGGTATTTGACAATGTTGGTAGGAAAAATTGGCAATATTTATAAGTATGGTTACGCCATAAGGGACTGGGTGTTTAAAGTGTATGTTTGAGATGTTGTCTGGTCCCATGGCAGATGAGTTTTTATTGTATTTTATGATCCATTTAGTCTGTTCTGTGGTAGCTAGTATTATTGTTGCGTCTAGTGTAAATTCTTGTTTGCGTCTGGTGATGCGTCTGTCTTCTTTGTCTTTGGGTAAGTGACTGATGTTTTAGTAGCGTTGTTTGCTTGTTTTTGTTGAGTGGGGATATTGTTTGAGTTGTCTGTGATAGATGCATGTGTTTGTGTTTGTTTGCTGTTTGAGTTTGTGATGCTGCAAATTGTTTTGTAAAGTTTTGATGCGTTTGTTTTATGGTCAAGTGTATCCAGGAACTCTTTCCAGTTTTCTTGTTGTTTTTGGGTTATTTTGTCATGTATTTGAGTGTTGAGTTCCTGGATGTGTTGATTTTTTGCATGAGAGTGGGGTGTTGGAGTTGTCGGATGAGGTTGACAATCTCAGGTGTGAAGTTTGGGTTGTATTGTTTCCCGTTACCCTATGGAATGTGTTTTTTGTCAGCCTCTTGTATGATTGTATTGAAATGGGTAACAGTGTGATTAATGTTAGTGATTGGTGAGATGTTCAGTTGTTGGAGTTGGGATTCTGTTTCTTGGGTGAACCTGTCCCAGTGAGCCTTTTTGTAGTTAGTGTGGGTGGCACGTGGTAAGTTGGGTTCTGTTGTAGTGCGAGTGGTAATGATGATCGGAAGGTGATCTGAACTTGTATCTGTTTCTGTTCTCCATGTAGTTGTATTGGCAAGGTTAGGAGAGCAAAAAGTGATGTTAGGTGATGTAGCCATTCTGCCAGATTGGTGTGGTATGTGTATATGTTGTTCTGTGTTGTTGAGGATGAAGAGTGAGTTAAGTTGTTCGGCCAGCTCCAATCCCCTGTTGTCTGCTTGTTGGTTTTCGTATCAGTTGGGGTGCTTCGTATTGAAGTCGCCCCAAATGGTGATGTTGTTGTGTGTATCCAGCAGAGACAAGTCTGAGTGAAAGTCTGCTGGCAGTCCAGGTGAGTTGTGTGGTGGTATGTATGTGTTTATGAGTTTTATGTCTTTGTTGCCTGCTGTTTGTATTTTAAGTGCTTTTAGTTCTGTGTGTTGGTCTGCGTTGATGTCTCTCCTTGTTTGTTGTGTAGTGTCTATGTAGAAGACGCTGTGGTTTATGTAGATGAGAAGGCCACCACCTTCACCGTGTTATCTGTCCTGTCTAATGGTTGAGTATTGTGAATGTTGGGGGTTTTGTGTCTGAGTTGTAGTTTCGTTTCTTGTATCATTGCAACGTGAATGTTGTGTTTGTGTATGAAATGCTTGAGCTCTTGATGTTTGGTGCGAATACCGTCAATGTTTAACTGTAGGATGTTAAGAGCTCGAGTGGGTCTGCAAGAGACTTGTGTTGGGGCGGGTGTTTGTGGTGAGGGGTGGATTGGCTGGCGTGTTTGACTGGATGAGTGGTGCTTGTTGAGGCAGGTGTGTTGATGGAACATGTTTGGCATGTCCAGTCTCTGGTTTAGTTTTGGAGTGAGTTTAGAGTTGAGCAACGGAGATGGACCCATTACATGCAGCTGATGTACTTCACTGATCCACCCCCAGCTCTGGATGAAATGATGCGAGTAGTGCATGTGGGGCAAGTGTAAGTGGGTCCAGGGTTGGACTGTATGTCTCCGGCTAATAGGAGTATAAGGAATTCAATAGCCGGTACATTGAACCCCCTTGAAGAAAAACGAGGGTACTGGTTGTCCGAGATTTCCGAAGGGTTGGTGTGGAACTTTGGCCTCCCCCCGCTGGTGAGAGGGTCTATCCACCACGAAGAGGATCCACCATAACATGGTATAAGCTTATAGATGTGTATCCTTCATAAGCTTTTAAAGTTTTTCATAATCTGCGCACAACTGTCTGAAACACTATTATATATGAAGCTGAAGAAAAAGATTCTACAGTTTTCGAGTTCATTTACAATTTGAATACTATAATAAACGATGCATATGTCAGATATTTTGTTTCGCCTGTAAATTATTCCCTGAAGTAGCTTGGCTCTAGGACAACTGCCATGCGGAAAACTGCAATTCGGTTAACTGCCATAGCGGATAACTGCCATAGCGGACAACTGCCATGCGACAAACTGCCATGCGGACAACTGCCATGCAATATATAATAATTTTATTTTGGGTGATTTGTAATGCGTTTATAAACTTATTATTTAAGGCGTAAAATGTGAAAGAAAATTAATGTACCAAAGAAAAAAAAAAGTATTACTTCAGTATTAATTTCAATGCTTCTTCATTCACAATTTTTTACTATACAATTAACATTTTTATACTAAAATTTTAGGTTAAAATAATAATATACTTCACATCGAATTAATTCCAAGAAATGTTAAGTTTAAAAGTGCATTACAATTCACCCAAAATAAAATTACAATATATTGCATGGCAGTTATCCGCATGGCAGTTATCCGCATGGCAATTGTCCTAGAGCCGCATGAAATGATTGTGGATCACCTACTTAATTGATAATTAGAATGCCTTTAACCTTTACAGTTTATATCGTAAAAAGACATATATGTCACCATTAGTTACCTGGTCATTAGAATGAAAAAATTGCTAGCAACTATGAAACATATTAATACAAATTTACAAATGTTTGATCTAGGTTGAAAGTTGAAATATAATTTAATTTGTTTTTGAACTACATTAATTACTTTACATCTACCCAATTACATTATTGTTCAAGAAGTCTTGTGTAATTTATCTAATCTTAGCTTTCTATTGCAGATGGACGACGTTAAATTGTATCGACTGCACATGTTAAGAAACAACAAACTCGTGCAAGAAGCAAAGATGTGCAAAAACTTGGAGTCTCTCATCATAGACTTGGAGGAGGGTTTCGATCCAATGACTGAGAAAATTTTTAAACAAAAATTCGAAAAATCGCTTCCATACATACTCTGTAATATTTTCAAAGAATGTCTTAAGTTAGATAAAGTTGAATGCCAAATATACAATAGAAGTAAAAAGATATTCTCGTCACAAGATGGAAATCTGTTCATAGCTCGTCATACCAAAAGATCGAAATATATTGATCGAATGGTCAACAGTTTCCCTGGGAAATTTAGAACCATAACACACTTTGGTCCGAAAGCTCTGCTACCAACAAGCATTATTGATCGTTCAAGTGATGTATTAGAAGAGCTGCAATGTACAGATCTCACTCTGAATCCAAAACTTTTATCTATACTCACTAAGTGCAAGAAACTAAAATCTATTGAAATAGAGCAATCATTCATTGTGGAACCTGGAATGGAACTTTTGGATTTTCCTAAATTGAATCTTCGTCACTTAGTGCTACCAGAAAGATACGAGTTGAGGAATCTATTTCACAATCATCCGAAACTGCTGGATTTGTTCATTTCAGATTCTTTAGAGTATCTATCTATCGGTGATCATATTTTGGCTGGTCACGAGACATTAGTTCTGACGAAATGTAAGAATCTTAAACTACTTAATGTTCATGTGGGACCTGAACACTGTATTTCAGCTGAAGAAGCTATCAAGTTTTATAAGAATATTCTGAGTCTCTTCAAACGGTCTAACAAGTTGACTGAAATATGGGTGCTAAGTACAAAAGAAAATGTGACAGATAAATTTCAGGAACTACTTCCGTTAATCCAACAATATGGGTTTGAAGAAAATTCCGAATATGATCATGATGATAATATTTGGTATTTAAGAATAAGAAAAACCCTATAATGTTGTAGAATACTTGCCATGTTTGTCTATTAATAAAATATTTAAACTATCAATGTTTCATTATTTCGGAGATTATTATCCATAATAAGTCAATAATGACTTATTATGTTCGATTCTCTACAAAATGATGTAAGCCGGTTTTTGAATTTCGTATTAGTTTTTGGAAAAAAAAAATATAAATAAACATTAAAAAAAAAAAAAAAAAATTTATATCTCGAACAAAAATTCGAAATTCAAAAATCGGCTCTCAGGGTTTTGTAGAGAATTTTCTGAAAAATGAAATGCAAAAAACCGCATTTCCATAGCTTCAGCCAAAAAGTAGTTCTATACTTTGGAATACAAATTTTTTTAGGTATTTTGAAGTGCCTCAAAATGTCATTCAAAGTTATTGGACGACCGACAATGTTTTTTGAAAAAAAAATTATTGAAGCTAAGGTTCTGAAACTTCGTCCACATATGTAAAATTGAATTCCCTATTGTTTTTGTTCGTGGTATTTTTTCGATTAGACCCACAGAAAACGAGTTATTCTAACTAACAGAGCGCTATGCCCACCCCCTCTCTTCAGGGGCATAGCGTCACACAGGCTCACTCCAGAGTTCTGTTTTTTTTGTGCAATCACTTATAAAGTTATTAGGTACCTATTTATGAAATAAAAAAAAATGATACAATTTAGAGATTTTTCCATGGATGGTCTCCTTAACTGATTGATCACGAACAGAGCTGCGAATAACTTTCATTATATCAAATAACTCGTCAAGAGATGAATTTTTAGCTCCAAACTCTAAAGAGGGAGGCTTTAACACGTCTATGGACAGCATGAATTTTCTACCTAGTAACGCCTCTCCAATAGAATCATGTAGTGTTGAACAATAAGCATACAAAAATTTAAGAAATATATTTTGACCAATTACTTAGGTCTTCACTTACATAACGTCTAATCTTGTTTAAAAAAGATCTGTTAAATCTCTCGACCATACCGTCAGTTTGTGGGTGTAATGGTGAAGTAGTTCTATATAGGTGCTAATTTAGGACTGCGTCTTTTTTTCAAATACCTAGGTTTCTTCCAATGTGCTAAATCGTTAGGTTTTATACTAGATTTAATAAGTCTAACTATGATGACCGTCAGTTTGTGGGTGTAATGATGAAGTAGTTCTATGCTTAATACCAACAGAACGACAAAAAGTCTGAAATTTTTCATTCACAACCTGGCAGCCTTGATCTGTTGTCAATTCGCTAAATATACCAAAACGAGGAATCATTTCAGAAGTAATCCAATCAATAATATTGTCAGCATCAACAGATTCAAGTGAAATTACTTCAGGCCATTTGGTGAAGTGATCCTGAAGAACAACGAAATATTTAAAACCATTATTAAATATCTGTAGAGGACCTAATATATCCAAAGCAACTTTTTGAAAATGTTCAAGATAAGAAGTATCAATAGGAAGTAAAGGTACGTTATTTTGAGGTGTATTTTCCCTATTTACAACACACGAGTGACATTTTTACTAGAAAATTTAACATCATATGCTAGGTTTTGCCGAAACTAACGTTCCTTTACTTAGTACAACATTTTTGTAATTCTCATATCATTAATTATTATGTAAAGATTTAAGAATAACATTACGTGCTATTTTAGGTAAAATTAGTACATTTTCATTGTCACATTTAACATAAGCATTATCTTTAATTTTAATTGTTTACATCATTCTGTAATTTTATGAAAATATCATCAAAAAATTAACTCATTTGCCCAATCTAGTACATTACAAGAATCAGGAATACGTTTCAAGAAGGATTCACTATTTTCTCATTCACAAACATCTACTCCATTAATCCTCCTTAAAGCAACTGGACCACAGTAGTCCTTATCTGAACATGAACTGTTTGAAATGGAAAATTTTCCAGAAACATCGACCACCTACCTAACTTACCAGTGGTATCACATTTACCTTGTATCCACTGAACAGCTTTACTGTCAGTTTCAACTATGAAAGGTTTGCCCATAAAGTAATGCGTTAAATGATTAATTGCAAAATAATTAAACCGCAGACCTCTACCTTAAGGACATTGTTTATTGAATAATAAACAATTTAACATATCTCTCCTCTGTGTCATACTCACAGGAAGCATATTGTATGACATGCATCTGTGAAGAGTGGGGATTCTCTTGGTCAAGAATACATCCTACTCCATGCTTACAACTATCTACTTTGACTATATGAATTAAACTAAGATTTCAAATGACTATCACTGGTGCAGCACATAGATATTTAATTAACTTATCAAAACATTGTTGACATCCAAAAGTCCATTTATTCATTGCATTATTTGGCATCATATAATTTAAAGGAGAGACAATATGTGGCTAAGAGAGTTTTAGTTTCTATTTAATCCGTTTGGACCTTACAATATTTTAACAGCCTTAGATATCTTGAGCCAGGATATTCTTTCAGGACTTTAAAGGTCCCTTCTAAGATATTTTTTATTAGTTTAGTCAATGAGGCTAAGGTTTCTTATCATTTTGCTGCAAGCCCCGTGAAATTTGGGTGCTAGGAAAATTAGTCCACGGAAAATTCGTCCGTGCAGGTAATTTTTCGTAAATTAGGAGAAGAAAGAAAGATATTATTGAGTGTTAACAATATATGTAAGAGATAATTGCAATCGCTTAAAATATGGTTGGATGAAAATAATACATATAACTAGCAGGGTGTCCGAACAATTCATCGCCGGGTAATTCGTCGATGATTGAAAATAAATGAGGTATAATTATAATTGGTGAAAGTGCATTCATTTAAGGGGAGTTAATTTTTTCACCAAAATAAATAGTTGGCATAATGCACTTTTACCTCATAATATATGGAAAGTTACAAATAAAATAACTATATATATATATTAAAATATTTTTTTATTATAATTTCATTTTAATTCTAAAGGACAGTACGTACTATCATTCCAATCGTCATTGAATGGTTCGCTAAGTATAATTCATCCAAATTTGTGGGTTTTAATTGGTGCTTCAAAAAAAGAAGAAAATCTAGCTAAAGTTAAATTTCAACAACATTCTCAAGCTGCCGAAATCCATCAAAAAAAAAAAAAATACAGGGATATTGAAGATCGCGTACTGTGATACGCGTTCTGAACTTGTTTGGTAATGTTTTTTTTTAGGTGTCATTTTGTAATTTACAGGTAAGTTCTGCAAAGACGTATTGTTTTAATGTGATTTATTGTTTGTACATTAAAATAGAAGTCAGTTTTAGTTTCAGTTCTGACTTCTTAGTAGGTGAAGCCATCTGAAAATTTGTTTTCAAAATAATATTTGCCTTTTTCCTTGATCTCTGAGACCGTTTATTGATATGCCTTTTATGCTTAACTTGTTAGTTGATTAAGCCCATATTATACACTGTAAGGCGGTCCAATTTCGATAATTACTAGTCGATATGGCAGTGATCGTTCAGCTGGTGGTAATCATAAATCATAATAGGTAGAATAGTTATTAGGTTATGATTGTTATCTCATTATTTTAAAATTACCCTAGATCTGGGTCATGATGCATTGAAATTTAGGAATGTTGAAAAATTTACCTTGAAACACATCGTAACAATAAATTTCGATGCCATCACCAATATATATTTAAACAATTAATTATCTTCGTCATAGTTGTGTGCTCATCATTTATAAAAATAGAAGCAATTCCATACCAATAAATTTAAAAGTTTAATTTTATTTATTGTATGGCAACTCTCCCTACACTGACTACACAGAAGCGTTAATTCTTCTTTTATACAAAACCTGGTTATTTCTTATGCAGATTATACACAGTAGTCATACAAAGTCCTAAATAACTTTGCAAATGAAAAAATGAACTTTTTCCCCACTATTTTAAATCTCTTCAGCGGGCTTCAGTAAAAAATCCTCTAAAACGGTGGCGGTGTTCGTTCTATCGCGCAGTGAGCGATCACAATTTCATGGCGCTAACCATGGCATTGTTCGCTAATAGAGAGAAAAGGGAAGTTTTTTGGACAAACAATCAGGTAAAAAAATACTACTTGTTGAATACTCAACTATTTGCCCGTAAATATACATTTATTTTTATCTAGTATCATGTATGTGGATTAGAACTTTCGTTTTCTTTTGTTTAGGACTTCATTTAGAACTCATTGTAAGTTCGTAATGTTGATTTCCATGAAATATTTAGTTTAGTTCACGCCTTTTTGTTTACTTGATTCTTACCATAAGTTGTTCTTTCTGTTTACTAACATATAGATTAAATTAATTTTCACTCAAACTCTAAATTGTCCTAGCTAGCTTAAAATAACTACCTTTTTCTCAAAACTGTTTAGTTTGATAATATATAAGTTCTATTTTTCCTATTTATTGTTCGTACCTCGTTAAGGGCCGTACACACTTAGGGTTATTAAAGTCTTTTCACCAGACTTAAAAAACCATACGTGTGTATGGCCCTTTACAGGTACTCTGCTCAAGGTCGAAGTAAACTAGTGTTCTCATTATTAATAATTATAATCTACGCATACAAAGATAATTAAATTAAAATAATTGTTAATATTCAAACTAATATTTGTTATAAATCTAAACTATTGCAACATCTTGCATCTTTAAGATTCCTCTAGAACATTCTAGAAGTCATTATGTTATCATTTATTATTCCCTAATTATTTCTTTAAATACGATCATTTGATTCAATCATATTAACCATATGCAAATTGATATTATTTTTAACAATATCATTATTACTCTACCTAAGTTCATTAATAATTATATTGAATAGAAATATCTAGGACCATGCCATAGGTTTTTTATTAGCTATAACACTTTTCAAGTATCAACCGAGATAACCTTATCAGTTAAGATCCAACTCTTGCGACGCGAAGGTGCCAAATTAAAGTGCATGCTAAGCAGAACAATTTATCATTAGGGTTGTGACAATAAAATCATAGATCCATGGAATATTATAGACGGAATGAATTAAAGACTATTTAATCGTTCTAATCAGCGGTATATAGTACTCGATACCATTTCGTTTCGTGACTTTATCTGCATATTGTCACAACCCTATTTATCCTTACCCAGCCTACTATAATTATTACTGAATTTGTTAAATGAATCAAATAATACTAACAAACTTATCAAAAAATATTTACATAGGATCATGTCCACGTAATCAAATGACCTATGAAGATACCTCGCTGATATATTTTGCATTCATTTAAACCTCAAATATTTGAATGATGATACCATTCGTATGTGGAATGAAACAGTTAACATATCAAACTATTGTAATATTTGTTAATTTATTAATGTTAAGATATACCACAACAGTCAATGATTATATTTTTGTGATAGACTGTCAATTAAAAGTGAGAATGAATATTTGTTACCTTTGGTACCTAACTTATATCTAAGTTAGGTACCAATTAACAGTCGGTACAAAAAAGGACGTGGCTGAGTTAGTATCGTATATCGAAAACGATATAGATAAGAATATGTTACTGATAGTGTGATAACGTGCAACCCCACCCCTTCCCCTCCTCTCTCCCACCTTGTTCGATAGTGCCAAAATGCAACTTTACCGATTTTTGCAACTTTACCTTATTTTGTTAAAAAGATGTAGCCGAAAGAAAAGACATGAATTTCCATTGTTTTCTCTTTTTTATTCTCCATTATTTTATCATTTTGGTTTTCAAAATTGAAGGTCATTCTAGCATCAGGTAAAAACCTAGTTATAAATTGGTAGAAAATTAGGAGCAAGTATAGTTAAAGGACCATAAACGGACCAAGTAAAGTTAACGGAACAGAAACGGACCAAGTAACGTTAACGGACCAGAATTGAAGCTGGTAAATTTAACGAACCAAAAACTAAGCTAGTAAAGATAATGGACCAGAATACATTTTTTAGTTTTAAAAAATATTTGCTTTAGTATTTTATGAAAATACAACCTTATAAATGATAAAATTATTGAGTATACATTAATTTTTTATATTTAATTAATGGAAAGAATTGATAAAAGACGTGATTCGTTTTGAACAATGGAAAAAACTTCTGCCTAAATCCTTTAATGGGGTATCTATGATTCCAAAATCATGTTCTCATCCTAAATCATGTTCTCATCCTAATTATTGGTCAAATATTAATAATTTAACCAAGTAAACATAACGATACAGAATATAAATTAGTAAAGATAGCGGACCAGAATTTAAATTAGTAAAGATAACGGACCCTGGTCTGTCATCTTTACTTGCTCCGAAAATTATGCTAAAAAATTCCATCTCAGACGTCAATTGACAGTCAATTTTGATTGTAATACCACACTGCATAATTTTTTTTGAAAGCAGATGCTGTTCAGATTTAGATTGCTCTTTGAAAATATAAAATGTTCATAATATAATATATTAATATTATAATTACTACTTGCTAAAATATTTCTCAATGAATATAGTCTACTTAATAAGTTTTGGAAATTTGAACTATATTTGTGTGAAGTATTTTTGTGTTACTACTTCAATTCTTACATTATTTTATTTATGTGTTTTCGATTATGTAATTGTACTGGTTTGAAGTATAACTTCTTGCATTCTGCTTGGATATCTGATGAAAACGGACGGATTAACTCTCCTACAAGATATAACACATAGCTTACATTAAAAATACATAATTTTCGTACAAATACGAGGCAAGTGACTTACGCTTGAAATGATTAGTGTTTAAATTTGCCCATTCTTAAAACACAAACTTGCATTCAAAATAAACTAAACTATATAATCAGACAAGATCAGACAAACAGAGTTTTTTAAGTATAATTATCTTAATCTCAAGTAGAAGTAGTTTAACAAATGCTTTTTCATAGGTGATGCAAATTTCTAAAGTATTGTTTAAGAAAATAAGAGTTGTAATTTATATATTTCTTTATATTCAGTGGAATTTTCCTCAGTGCAATTTTCCCAGTGGAGCTTTCCGCAGTGAAAGTTTCCTCAGTGGAATATTCCTCAGTGGAACTTTCCTAAGTGGAATTTTCCCAGTGGAATTTTCCACAGTGGAACTTTACTCAGAGGAATTTTCCCAGTGGAATCTTCCACAGTGGAACTTTCCTCAGTGTAATTTTCCTCAGTGGAACTTTCCTCAGAGGAATTTTCCCAGTGGAATTTTCCACAATGGAACTTTCCTCAGTGTAATTTTCCTAGAACCGATGAATGTGTTAAACGTTAGGTAGGTGACATTATAGTTTACATTGTAACATGATGCATTTCAGTTATCCATTTTGTGCGTTTAGTTACTCGATGTATTATTGAGAAGAGTATGGAGGGGATAACAGATTTGGAGATTTTGTCTTCAGTAATTAGTAGTAGCCTTGAAGGATCTTCCCACGATGCTATCCTTATTGTTGAGGGAGAGAGAATACCCGTCTATAAGGGCTTTCTTGCTAGCTGGAGCAACTTCTTCAAGTAAGTGTTTGGTTGTTACCAGGGCTGGGGTGCTGACTTTACATGGATTGGCTAGCATTGAAAATTAAAATTTCGAAATTCGTCTGAAAAATGAATAAATATAGCTACTTTTCAATTAAGGAACTAATTTATCAATTAAGTGTTTCACATTTTTTTAAATTGTCAGAACCTAGAGCTATTTTCAATGTTAGTAGTTTCGATTCTGCTCCGATGTTTGTATGTTTTGGCTCCAGCTCCCCAGGCAAAATCGCTAAAATGAAATACTACTAGAGATTTAATATGTATTTTTTTATTTAGTAAACCATGAAATATTAATTCAGTATATATATCTTCCTATTTAGTTGATAAGTATTTTCCTATCCTCTAATATTCTTCTTCTATTCCAGAGATCTATTTAAAGTACAGACTGGACAAGGTACAGGCAATTCCGTTCCTCTGGATGGTGCTGCTTCTTACTCGCAAGACATTATAGAAATTAAAGATGTCAAAGGGAGAAACACTAATGTTTATGAGCTCAGTAACGTCAAAGCTAAAGCTTTCAAGGATGTCTTGCATTACATGTACTCTGGAACCTATAAATTTCAAGGAGAGGTCAGTTCTGAATGCTAAGGTGCAATATATCTTATTCATAGCTATATTGTCTTAATGTCCATATTTTATGAAAAAGTTAGATATATTATTCTGCTTCAAATTTGAAGTGATTAACCAGTATTTTCTTAACTTGAGTTTTTGCAAAGAAAATCTTCAAATTTGTTGAAAAAATAATGGAAAAAACATATGTTGAAAATATTTTTACACCAGCTAAGTGTTACTTTTCTTTTGATAGATTCTTGAAATACTCTCATTTCACAACTGAGTCTTCTCATAGACATTTTTTAGTCCCCTCACTGGTACAATTCAACTTTTCAGATTGAGAATCACTGGCACGCTCTAGAGTTGGCTGACCTGTACAATCTCGAGTCACTAGAGACTCAATTGACTAAACATCTAGTGACATCAATCAATGTTGATAATTTTGTTGATTTCTTCAATCTGAATTGTAAGATCCAGAATGATGAACTTAAAAACTCCTGCCTTGATTTCTTGAAGAAAAATGCAGATGAAATTGCCAAAAGTGACAACTTCCCCAGATTGACTCTTGTAAGGTTCAACTGTTCATTTTTCTAATATATAAATTTCAGTTAATAATATTTAATGTCTCGAACTATAAACTATTAGTGTTGAAATCTCGTGTATGTACTCCCATAGTTAATACTAATGAAAATAATAATGAAGTTGCATTCATGAAAGGCATTACAATTTAAAAATTCAATTATTTTAATTCTATGTTATTCATTCTTGATTTTTGTGATCAGAGATTGTTCATACTGTTTCTTGTGACAAGGCAAACAAACTGAAAAAGTTCATTGATAATATTAAGACTAACTTTCTAATTCTTATCTAGGATTCTCTGTTTTCGCTTTTGGATGATGACAGTTTCGCAACAACTGAATTGGACATTTTCCGTGCGGCGGAGAAGTGGGCTAATGTCAACAAACCAGACCAAGAGACTATTAACGCCATTGTGAAGAAAATAAGACTAGCGACAATATCACAAGAGGTAAGGGAGTGGCTGAGCTTAAGAAATATTCATATGAATCTGAACGTGATGAATTAATCAGAATTAAGAATAGCGTGTGGGTGATGATCAGTCTAAGTATTGGTTCCATATTCTATCAGCAGAATAGGGGTTGATGATCAATATATATATAATATACCTAATATCATTCATTACCAATACTTAGCCCCTTACAAACTATGTAAAACTGGTCAAAATTCATTCGATTTCAGTGTTGTTAAACACTATGATTGAGAGTTTGAAGAAATCCAATCATGTTGAAAATTGTTTAGAAAACATTAAAATTGGAAACTAGGTTATTGTAGCTAATATATTATTAAGAGGAGCATTTGTAGCTCTTCTGACATACAATCATGCGTATAAGTACAGGTTTCGAGTATTGTCGACATTAATTATGAAATCTCTGTTCAAATTATAGAAAATGATATACTGCAAGTTATCCCTATGACCATAGTTTTCTAAGATTTTTTAATCATACATAACTAGTGTACCCGAGATATGAAGTGGTTTCGAGTTATGAAGGAACCAATACTTCATTACTCATAAGTTTAACAATAATTTATTATTGAGTGAATTAACACTGTTTATACTTTATCATACCAAGATATCAAACCAACGTCAGTTTCACAAATGTATAAATTCGTTAAAATACTGGTTGAGAGTGTGACCAACAGTTTGACGAAATGGAGCATTAATCTCTACCTTTGGATCACTTCGTAATGTAGTTGTGGAGCACTTTTTTGACTCTTGAAATAAAAATAATTTTGATTGGCTAATAAGCATTTATTTATTAACATAGAATTATCCACGAGTAGCAATTACAAAGAAAATTGCCAAAGTGTTGAATAAATATGAAATAACATTATTATCTATAGATAATTTAAAGAAAGTAATATATTTATAATAGATGGAGAAGTTATTCATGAGCTATTATTAGATATAAGAAATAATCTTTGATCGTTATGAATAATAGTTGTACAACTGTAATTATCAACTTTCAGGATTTATTTGTTCTGGTTGCAACTTCTAAGGACCTTCCCTCAATTGACATCATGGAACCAGTTAGGAGTATTGCAATGAAAGATGCAGCCTCAACCAAATTCAGGCAACCACCCACAGAAGAAGGTTCTCATCTCCTATTATTATACATTTAGATATATCATAAGAATTCATTTCCTGTAGACTAAATTTTGATTATTGTTTCTAGTTATATTTATTATAGCTTTTTGACTTCTTGAACATTTTCATTGATTGCTAATCGATTTTAGTGTCAAAAGATTTTAAATCCTCACTCATCTCAGAGTGAAATGAGTAAAATTTGTTATTTTATTAGTTTTGATAGCTGACAAGAATGTAGCTCTGTCTAGTCTGGGCGCCAAACTTCTGACTGGCAGTTTCCACAAAGTTAACTTAATCTCCGGCTCTTACGGATGGACAACTCACAGAGTGGGGGGAAAACCTGACTGCATTACCGTGAAGTTAGACAAACCTTACAAAATAAACCATTTGAAGTTTACTCTCCAATCAGATGGAGGAAGGTGAACTATTATTGACATGATATGGAATTAAATACAGATGAATAAGTAGAACACACTGCCATGTTACATGCCATCTCAAGAAATTGATGATGTTAACACTATTTTCTCTCCTCCAGAACTTACAAATATCACATTGAAGTGTCTGTCAATGGAGTGGAATGGAACAGAGTTATCGATCTCTCGAATGTTATAAGCAGGTAAGTTAAAGGGTTCCAGGAAATTTCGATCTTGGAAAATTCGGTCTCAGGTATAAATAAAACTTATGAATTAGATGTATTATGAGGTGGGCAGTACAACAAACTAGCGAATATAGCAAACTACATAACGGTCATTTATGTTGAGAGGCCATTTATAATTCTGAGACCGAAATATCCGGCCACCAAGTTACAGTATTAGGTAGTCCTAATTTCCATCTCTGAGAGAGGTAATATCCGAGTGACTTTTGATTATTGTAGACACTAATTGAAATGTTACCTAAAATTATAAAATTCAATTACGATATAATCATCAGAATATTAAAAGATGTCAAAAATGGAAATCTAGGCATTCAAAATATAGCTCTCTTTATTTTATCTGTTTATGAAGACTATCTGTACTATTTACTTTAATACTACGTAAAAAACACTCTTTGCGTTCTCACATCCTACTCCATCTTGTCATTATGAATACTAAAAACATATCTAGCTTCAGCAAAACCTTAATAGGCCAGAGGTACGCTCCAAGTTGGCTTGGTCTAGTAAGAAACTGACTTCAGTAGTTTCGAAGTAAACCAACATCGTTTTCTCTAAAAGTGAAGCGGTGACTTTAACATTTCTATTGCTCTATCTGTATATGAAGAATTTAATGGTGACTAATATTTAAAATTTAAAGGGAATCGGTTGAAACGCATATAGAAACAACATGATTTTTTTTGTTTCAATTATAATAAATACAATATTTTTTCCATTAAAATCACCATTGTGAGAAATTAGAATAGTCTTCACAGTATCTAGTTTTCTGTAATTCTTCACATCATTATTTTAGCACAGGCCACAGACTCTGCCATATGTTTTAGCTTAAAAAATGGCAAATAATAAATTTAATGCACTATTCAAATTAGAGATTTACCATAAAAAAGTTTGTAATCATAATTCATTGTAATATTTACACTAGGATTACTGCCAGGTGACAAAATTGTGTTTTATCCAGTAGCTACCGTACGATGTTTTTTGCAGTAACTACAGTTTCTAAAATATCTTGGTCTACTACGAAGGTTGCCTGTACTAAATTTGTTCATACGATAAATAATTGTCAATATGTAATTTCATTAATATAAAATATAAATGCTTCAGTAATGATGCAAATAATGTTACAAATCTCACCCTCTGTAAAGATTTCTTAACTTTCTTTCACAGTACTGACCAATCCTTGAGGTTTGACCCAACAGAAGTTAAATTCATCAAACTGACTGGTGTGAATTGTAAGGAACTCACTGTATCTTCATTGGAGGCTCTGTACTCAACCAGTGAAAGTACAACGATTGAAGGAGTACCTGGTGAGTTGGTGTACTTTCTGTTTGATGGTTTTCTTGGTGTAACCCAATGTTAAATATTGTATTTATTTTAACCTCTCTGTCTCTGCGAGAAAGAGTTTCTCATTAAATAGTTTAAAGGAAGAATTTGCAATAAATTTGGACAGAATGTTCTTCTCTCTTGACGAAAGGAAGTTTCCCAGAACACAATATTTTCAATCTCCCTAAAGTGTACGACTCGTGTCCATGGGAATGGAACTTGATCAATAGTCAGTTGAAAAGGCTAATTTAATCTGTCATGAACTCGTGCTGTATATAATTCTAAATCAATTAGCAACAACATGTTAACCCCTGTGAACCAGGAAAGTTAAGAGTGAGAAAATTTAGTGCCTCTACACCCGGAATTTCAAATATCAGAAAAAAGACCTGTGGCGCTGGAACCACTTGACCAACTTAGAAGTCCAGAAGCTTTTTTGTATAGGCCAAATTTCTTTTCAGTGCTAGCTTAATAAGTAGTTATTTGTATATAAGGATTTGTCCATGGTCGTTTGTGCAGTGTACGGATGTCGGATGTCATGAAAAAAGTGTTTAACCCGCAGTATAGTAGTGTATCTGATAGAAATACAGAATGTTCTTTCCCTTCTAAAAGCACGAACTGACTGCATTCTATAATCTCGACTATCTGTCCTTCATAGCGCTACGAGGAACAGATTATATCTACCGAAATCAAGAAAATACTACTGACTGAAGAATAGAAACTGCAGTTTCAGGCAGATAGTACTAGGGATACTCATCCTCTTTCACTTGAAAACATCAGAGTTACAGCTCCCACAAAAAAATGAGAGCACCAAAAACCTCTTCATAGAACTACAATAGCTATATAACGAAAAAATTCATCCAATTTTGAAATTTAATTGATAGAAGAATATTCTGGAAAGAGCTAACATTTTTTATTATTATTAATAGTTTTTTTTATTATTCATAATTATACGCAGTGGCTCTATCCTGAAGCTGTCTGTGGTGAATGGAAGAGAAGCGGGATGTCGTCCCTTTTGCCATTATAAACTGTTTGAATTCTGAAAATAGGTAGTCATTTTTACCTTTTTTGTCACTTTAATTTAACGCTGCTTGCATTTTTGGTGAATATAGCTAGAATTATTCTTTTCGATTACGAGGTCTTATATTTCTGTGTTAGGTAGACGAGTAGGATTTCTTTTCCTATCACATCTTCCTTTTGTGAATGCAGCAACTAGTGTTTGTGTCCCTTTTCTTCACATTCCTTTGTAAGTGACTGCATTCACTGAGTAGCTTTTCTGCATTCATGAGCTTTGTCACAGACTAGTGGTAGGTGACTTAGTTCAGGGAGTCATTTTATTTTCTGTATGTATCAATTTTCTACATTGTTCTCTTTTTCTCTCTCAGTTGCCACAACCAATGTTACCTTAAGTTCCAAAGGAGCTAAAGCCTCTGGTGCCTGTAATAGTGCAATGAATTGCATCGATGGGAGTGAGGGAACATTTACAAACTGGCATCAAACTTATTCCCCCCTCCTCATCAGTCTACCGCAGCCTCACTGGATTTCTTCTTTGAGGTGAGTGTGAGGTGGAAATGTTCCTCTAGAGGATTACCTGCCTACTCTAAAGAAGAAAATATTACCTCAAATGGGTACGCATTATTAGATAGAGATGAGTAAATAATCAAAAATGGTGAAAAGTATGAATGAGTAAGAAATTAAGTGAAAACTGATTTGTTACCCCAAATCATATTAATAAATAAATATTTCATTCATCATTTAAAACCACATCTCCATATTGAAGAGAAAAATGTTTTTTCAATAATCTTGAAAAATAAAAGTACATGTAGTTCAATAATTAAATCATTTCTCTATTAAATGGCCTCTCAAAAAATAAAGCAAAAATGAATGCTACATTAATTGGATAGATTTCCATGAATAGTTATTTTTTTCAAATTGCAAGCATTATATACATTTTTGTGTGTATCATATCAAGACTGCATCCATGAGCATTGTCACTGACTGTAGGTAGGTGTCTTTGTTCACGCAGCCACTTTTCTTCCTGACTGCATCTTCCAGTACCTTTTTTTTAATTTCTTTTGACGTCAGCGATATAGCCTTTGGTCCTGAAGTAAGAGGTTAAACCTATCCCATTTTTAATCGAGAATACAAAATAGTGAATCAAGTTAAGTTGTTCTTGTGCATTATTTTAAAAAATCATCACCGCTCGTTACCGTTCACATTAGTTGGTCCCGTTAAAGCAACGCCGTATACGCTCGACCGCCGCTTTTCACCGCTCCGAAGGTTATCAGCTACGCAATGTATTGCGAGCGGTAGTTTTGCTCTCCGTAACGTTCACCACCGCCCCAACAACGCTCAGTCAAAGTTTGGCACCGCTAGACGCTTTGTTCAAAGATTTATTCAAACTGTTTTCATACATAATATACGAGTAATGAGAGAAATACTCGTATCAAATACATTATTATTAACAAATAAATGGGTAGTAAGGCCCAATAACTTAATAAGCCTGATTGCTTCTAGGGTAATCCGTTAAGCCAATGCAGAAATCTTGAACGGTGCCTCGCCAGCTATGCCTGGAGAGTCATTATATGTAGCACAAGCTTTAGTAGAGCGTAGTTAATGGGGAAATAATTTAAAATACGGTGGTGCAATTGCGATGCACGGCTAAAGCCGGCGTTGACTTAACGGTAGCGAGTGTTGGTCTGGCAGTTCCATACAAACGTCAAGTCACAGTTCATCACCGTAATGAATCACTTTTAACGCATGAAGCAGTGAAACTCGTGTCCGCGAGTGAACCGATTTCAACCGCCCCCATCAAGGGTGTGCAATGTTTAATCAGCGACCGGACAATGCTGGCAAAGCAGCGGTGGTCCATCATTTAAGATTTATGCGTTGGCATTGCGGATCCAAACGTCCACGAAATTGCGTCTAATGGTGTCAAGCTCTGACTAGGCGGTGGTGAACTTTGGAGAGCGGAACTTACCGCTCTTCAACGCCTGTAATATGTTCAAAACTTTCGGAGCGATTGAAGTGAACATAATGGTATTCAGCGTTGACTTAACGGGAGCCGACTTCTGGTGAACGTTTACAAGCAGTGATGATTTTTGTCCTCGCTTCAGGAACGCTGCAGCAAAGTTCCTCAGGTGTGACCGGGCCTTTAAATGATTAACTCAACTATCGATTTCTATCATAAATCAATCAGAATTTCTAATAGATTTCATCCGCTCAGCTCCGTAGCCAAATACCAACTTACAACCCCCTGCCTAGCCAACGCCCACCTGCGCAGAACACCGTTTGTGTTATCATGATTGTCAAAATTCAGTCTATTCTCCCTCCTTCAAGAACGCTCCAACAAAGTTCAGGAGGTATGTCCCAGGCACACCGTCTTTTTCACTTTTTTTATGAAGACATATAGTCTTAGGAAGTCTCTTCCATATTTTTATCCAATTTGACCCTTATTACATAAATTATGAAGCACAAATTATGAAGCTAGACACGCTTCGAACGTATTCAGAAGGCAGCGTTTCAGCGATTACAGGTTTTAAAACATCTACAAATAAGGGCTGGTATTGCTTGACCCATTATTTGACCACGTGTACTGAAATATGAGTGGGCAATTATTTTCCCAATTACTTTCGTTCAGCTTCAGTGCCGGATTTATAAACAATGGGGCGGCCTAGTAAGTTAGGAGTTTTTGGTCTCCCATGAATAGTTGTATTTTTCAACTTTTAAGCTTAATAACTCGAGTTAGAAGTGACGTAGAGACAAAAGGTAAATTTCATAATTATCATCCACAATGTGTTGGCATAATTTATTTGATTTTGTGATTGTGTTTTTTATATATAGAGAAGAATAAAAACTTCCATGGAAAATCCATTTTGTGCACTAAATATCCCATGAATGAGACATAGCTACGAATTAACTCCCTAGAAATCTATTTTTGAAAACTGCATCTCTTTTAGTTTGAGTCGGCGCGATATAGATCTGCTGATCTGAAGCGCTAGAAATCTAAACCATCATCAAATTAGTTTGAGTTATTTACATTTTTACGAACCCCAGTTTTAGGGGGATGGAAGGCAAGAGGGAGGGGGGACGCACAAAAAAAATCCAAACTGAAAGTTTTTGCAAAGGACATGATACTAACGTGAGAAGTTAAGCTATTATTGGCTATTCGCTATTCAGGCCAGATATCGCCCTCCCTTCCATATGGGTAATAAGAATTAAGAAAATTACTGTTATGATCCTAAGGGATGAAAGTGTTGTGTAAATAAATTGAAGTTTCTATTCAGCTTTTTTTATCTTGCTGATTATTAATAATTTATCTGAAGTAATTACTAATATTACAGTTCTGTCTTAATTCCCTCTCTTTAGGATGTTAATAAATGCATATGGTAACAACTACACCATAGAGAGTTCCCCTGACGGAGAGTCTTGGCAATCAGTTTGTGAAGAGGTATTGGGCGATGATCTTTTACTCTGGCGTGAATTTGAGTTCAGTAGGAGAATTGTGGCGCAATTCAGGATAAAAGTGAAGGCGATGAACCCAAATAGTGTAAGTAATTCTCTCTCCTTGATGTGTTACAAGAGATGTGATGTGTCCTGAGGAACTTTTTATACTTCGTCTGAATTGTGAATAAACTCATTCGGGAACATCAATTATCGAATATTATTGCATTAATAAATAAAATTTAAACGTCAAACTCCATGGGTGCGTCTGTTCACGATCGTGTTCATAATATTTGTCATGAAATCTCTGTCAACGCCATCTAGCAATTCAACTGATTATTTATCCATATCTATATAGCTAAGCCCTAATTTCTCATCGCTTCTATTATATTAAAATGCATTATTCATAGAGTGTATTCAAGTAATGTTTATTAGGTAATGCTATAAAATGAAGTTAGGGACCCACTAGGCATTTAAGTCTTTCTTTTACATGGTAGTAGCTTTTCACCATCATAGACACTGATTATGAGAAAATATAAATATCAACGTTTCCAACTTTCCATGGAAATGTCAGATTCTGATATGAGCACAAGTAGCTTTTCTGCATTTCTGAACAACAGAGAATGATTTTTCGAAATTTTATATGGGGTAATAATAGACTATTCATTATTTTCAATCTTTTTTTAACCAGGTTTGGATTTACCTCTACTCCTTCGAAAGTCCTGCCAGCACCATCCCTGTCACTAGTGAACCTCTCCCTCAAACTTCATAGTTTGCACGTCATCTGTTGGGGTGAAGACGCTACTGAAAGAGAACTGAAAAGAGAGTTGATGTCTAGAGAAGTAAGTTGCTGACTGAAGTCTAGACAACAACTAATTTGCTGACTGAAGTCTAGACAACAACTAATTTGCTGACTGAACAACAACTAATTTGCTGACTGAACAACAACTAATTTGCTGACTGGACAACAACTAATTTGCTGACTGTAGTCGAGACAACAACTAATTTGCTGACTGTAGTCGAGACAACAACTAATTTGCTGACTGTAGTCGAGACAACTAATTTGCTGGCTGGAGTCGAGACGACAACTAATTTGCTGACTGGAGTCGAGACGACAACTAATTTGCTGATTGGAGTCGAGACGACAACTAATTTGCTGACTGGAGTCGAGACGACAACTAATTTGCTGACTGGAGTCGAGACGACAACTAATTTGCTGACTGGAGTCGAGACGACAACTAATTTGCTGACTGGAGTCGAGACAACAACTAAGTTGCTGACTGGAGTCGAGACAACAACTAATTTGCTGACTGGAGTCGAGACAACAACTAATTTGCTGACTGAACAACAACTAATTTGCTGACTGTAGTCGAGACAACAACTAATTTGCTGACTAGTCGAGACAACAACTAATTTGCTGACTGTAGTCGAGACAACTAATTTGCTGACTGGAGTCGAGACGACAACTAATTTGCTGACTGGAGTCGAGACGACAACTAATTTGCTGACTGGAGTCGAGACGACAACTAATTTGCTGACTGGAGTCGAGACAACAACTAATTTGCTGACTGGAGTCGAGACAACAACTAATTTGCTGATTGGAGTAGAGACAACAATTAATTTGCTGATTGGAGTCGAGACAACAATTAATTTGCTGATTGGAGTCGAGACAACAGCTAATTTGCTGACTGGAGTCGAGACGACAACTAATTTGCTGACTGGAGTCGAGACAACAACTAATTTGCTGACTGGAGTCGAGACGACAACTAATTTGCTGACTGGAGTCGAGACGACAACTAATTTGCTGACTGGAGTCGAGACGACAACTAATTTGCTGACTGGAGTCGAGACGACAACTAATTTGCTGACTGGAGTCGAGAAAACAACTAATTTGCTGACTGGAGTCGAGACAACAACTAATTTGCTGACTGGAGTTGAGACAACAACTAATTTGCTGACTGGAGTCGAGACAACAACTAATTTGCTGACTGGAGTCAAGACAACAACTAATTTTCTTTTGGTCGCTAGCTAATCAACAACTTCTGCACTTCACATTCAACTTCAATCATTTGTTTGCTGAAAAACTGTAGCTAGTAGCTTTTAAGAAATGGAACCTATTTACTATTTTATAAGAGCTAAATAAAATTCTTATTAGTATTAATAATGTTGATTATAAATTGGAAGTATTTTATTTTATCCTTTTTAAAGTGTGGCACCATAGTTCCAATTAATAACTGTTACCGAACTTTCATTTTAAATGGTTTTAGACAAGTAAAATGGAAGTTAAATAAATATACGGTTTTTTCTCATAATTGTTTGGAAACTCATAACTTGGTACTTCATCAATTCAATAGTATATTGTAATACAAATTATTTCCTCTATTCAATATTATTTAAGAAAACTTAAAATTGTAATGTGTGATTACTTACTTTCGTGATTTATCATCATTTTGATTTTATAAAATCATTCAAGAATATCATTTGAGTATTTTATCTGCTTAATTTGTAAATAAATTACTCGATTCAATAAAAAGTATTTTTAATTCATTACTTGTGTAGGTAGTTATTCACACGAATCATGTAGGTATGTAGATAAAATAGTATTTCAGGAAGAATGCTCATCCTTAGTACTATATAGAAAGAATTATAATAAGAAAATAGTTCAATGTTTATATGGAGAAAAGGAAGCATGTTGATAAACTTAATAACTTTTGGCGTTTGGGTAAGAAAAACAAAAAATAATTTGGAGTTGACAGTCGTGAACGAAAAGCGCTGACTAAATATTTCGGAGAAAAATGGCCTTTGTCTGTACCAAGGCTAATTAATAGACTATAATGCCTATAAACCTTGCTCTGGACGTGTCTTTGCTACCTGTGTACACTCGGTGATTGTGTCAGAGAATGAGCTGCAGGTGTGACAGCATGTAGAAGTTAGGTTGTGTGACCTACTTACACTGAAGACTTTAAAAGAATCCTGTTGGTGATTGTATGGTTCTAGGAAAGTTCCACAGAAGACTATAAACGGGAGGAGAGTGAAGGAATCTCTTGTTTCATTATGGATAATTATAGATTATGAACAGTCTTCTTTATTTACTGTCCAATGTAGATGACAATTTGATTATGATATTCAAACTCTAAGAAAACGTTCATTTTTCTATAATTCAAATATTGAAAATTTTAGACATTATTTTATGATTTAAAAAAAAATTATTTCAATTCTAAAAGTTAAATTGAATTTTGAAATTTTTCTGTAAAAATTTTAATATTCATTTTATCGAAAAAATGTCATGAATAAAAGTTCTTTAGAATTTAATTTTACACACCATAGAAAATTCAGCTACATTGAACTGTAAATAAAAAAATGATGAGTCATCTCTTAAAGAAAGATGTAATTTTATTTAGGAAAACATCGAAGAAGATTGTTAAAATTTATTTTCATGATGATTTAATTTAGACTTCATTAAATCAATAATTTATTGAAAATAATGATGATGTCCTATTTTTCGGCTAGAAGAAAGGAAAGTTTATCAATTAATAAATTTGCAATTATCAGGGAAGTAACTATTCATATCCCGTATTTTTTATTTAAGATTTCCCCCACCCACCAAAAAGGGACCATTGTACTGCAGTTATTTAGAGATTCACATTTGTTTAATTTGTCATAGAAAGATGATTTATACACTTTTTCCAGAAAGAGAAAAAAAATGTCATTGAATTCATTTTTTAATTTTCAGTATACTATTCTACAAGTGTTCTTTTTTACTAATCTTTAAAAATTATTACAAATCATAAACTTTTTACATAAATTTCTTTTAATATTAAAATTCAACTTGCAACTTTTAGTAACTATGTGTGCGAGAGGAAACTATGCAGCAATTAACCAACAGTAAAGTGAATAACAAATATACATGAAATTAACGCATTCTAATTAAGTGGCAACCTATATTAATTTCAATACCCAAGTTACATATTAATATTAATGTACAGCTTTAACTGTCCTGCTTTGATGGACCAATGAGCCAATTTATAAAGCATGAATTAGTTAAATGAAATCCTCCATCAGTGTAACCCTGCCTCATAGCCTTTACGCGCCTTGCACAATCTTGAGATTGCCGCGCATTTTCAAAAGATCCTAAAACGCACTGCGCATTCTTAAGATGGCACCATTCAGTAAATTGCGCTCCTAAATCTTTTATAAACAGATCCTTGCATATCCTATATAACAATAAACGTAGGTGTAACCATGAATTAAATAGTTAGGGTACTCGCACTCGACAGAAATACCGACAAAGAAAAAGAAGGTGACGTCACTAGGAATACGATTTGAAGGTTCTTGTATTGTTTACTTTGAGTCTGTAGCTCAACACTAGCTTTTCTGTAGCTCAACACTAGCTTTTCTGTAGCTCAACACTAGCTTTTCTGTAGCTCAACACTAGCTTTTCTGTAGCTCAGTACTAGCTTTTCTGTAGCTCAGTACTAGCATTTCTGTAGCTCAGTACTAGCTTTTCTGTAGCTCAGTACTAGCTTTTCTGTAGCTCAGTACTAGCTTTTCTGTAGCTCAATACTAGCTTTTCTGTAGCTCAGTACTAGCTTTTCTGTAGCTCAGTACTAGCTTTTCTGTAGCTCAGTACTAGCTTTTCTGTAGCTCAGTACTAGCTTTTCTGTAGCTCAGTACTAGCTTTTCTGTAGCTCAGTACTAGCTTTTCTGTAGCTCAGTACTAGCTTTTCTGTAGCTCAGTACTAGCTTTTCTGTAGCTCAGTACTAGCTTTTCTGTAGCTCAGTACTAGCTTTTCTGTAGCTCAGTACTAGCTTTTCTGTAGCTAAGTACTAGCTTTTCTGTAGCTCAGTACTAGCTTTTCTGTAGCTCAGTACTAGCTTTTCTGTAGCTCAACACTAGCTTTACAGAATACAGCTATAGCAACTTTATTCTATACAGTTCTTTTTTTATTCATTTTGTTAATTTGTGTACATTATGAACAACAATATAAAGTTAGTGATCTCTAATTTTCATTCATTCGTTAATTGAAGAAATCTGCCGACAAACATTAATTATATATATTTCACCATATCGTTTTTATCGTGATAAATAGTTCATATACCTACATTTTTATATTAGAATTTACTCTCTATAGTTCTTCAATTCCAATCATTGTTGGAGAATACACAATCGATCGTAGTCGACACAAATCCAATTATTGTTGAATATCATCTGAGCTAAATTCAATGAATGATTTCAGTATTAGGTATATATATATATGTTATTATACATATTAAAATTTACGATGTTTTTAATTATATATTTGACCATGTAATCGAAAGTTATTTCATTAAGATCTAAAATTAAAAATATAAAACCACTGCATTTATCTCCCATTAATTTGAGACTGATAGATAAAAACTAATTCCAATCCGTAGAATACTAACTACTGTATAATCTATGCTACAATTAAAGGACTAGGAATATTACAAACTAAATGTAAAAAGCAGAATATAATTAAACGAAACTAAATAATTCGGGTCTTTCCCATTTGACAACCCCCACCAGATTTAATTTGAATTAATTTTTTATATGTATATTTGTCCATAGAATCTTAAAACTGTAATGTAGTTTGTTGTATCCGCTAGTTTGATGTACTGCACACTTCATGATTGTTTAATGATCTGGCAGGGGGGTATGGAGGGCGGAAAATAATTTGAAAATATCACGGAAACTGGAAATATTTTTGATATATGTATTTAAACAATCATGAAGTGTGCAGTACAACATACTAGCGGATACAAAAAACTACATTACTGTTTCATGTAAAATATCTATATTGTTTGAGTAATTTCAATGAAAACACGAGTTTTTCAAAGTTCCCAATCCTTCAGTAATACATAGGAAATAAATAACTTTAAACCCTCATATCTCAAAAACTATCAGTTTCTACAAAAAACGGTTTAGATCTTCGAATTCTATGGACAAAAATACACATAAAAAATTAATTTAAACTAAATCTGGTGGTGGTCGTAAAATGGAAAGATCCTAGTTAAATATTAAACAAGTCGTATTTTTTTACCTGATTGTTTGTCCAAAAAACTTCCCTTTTCTCTCTTATAGCGAACAATGCCATGGTTAGCGCCATGAAATTGTGATCGCTCACTGCGCGATAGAACGAACACCGCCACCGTTTTAGAGGAACTAAATTTTTACCGAAGCCCGCTGTAGAGATTTAAAATAATAGGAAAAAAAGTTCATTTCTTCATATTCAAAGTTATTTAGGACTTTGTATGACTACTGTGAAATACATTGTATAATCTGCAAAAAAAATAACCAGGTTTTGTATAAAAGAAGAATTAACGCTTCTGTGTAGTCAGTGTAGGGAGTAGGGAGTGTTGCCGTACAATCAATAAAATTAATCTTTATAATATGTAAGTATGGAATTGCTTCTATTTTTATAAATGATGAGCACACAGCTATCAAAAAGATAATTATTTAAATATATATTGGTGATGGCATCGAAATTTATTGTTACGATGTGTTTCAATGTAAATTTTTCAACTTTCCCTAAATTTCAATGCATCATGACCCAGATCGGTACTAGGACAGAATGCTACGGACGAAATGCCTACGGACAAAACGCCTAACGGACAAAATGCCTAATGGACAAAATGCCTAACGAACAAGATGCCTAACGGACAAAATGCCTAATGTACAAAATATATGAATATTTGAATATTAGAATAATGAAGTAGAAGAATTTTGAAAAGAGAATAAAAAAAATAAACTCAATAATTTGATAAAAGGGCCAAATAGGAAATATTGAAGTAATATCCCAGCTAACAAAAGCTGTTCGTCCCACGTCTTAAGACGTCTGATACCCCTCGCTATAGAGGGATTTAAGACGTGGGGCGGGGGACATCAGACGTCTTGCAGACGTCTAACCCTCTTCATTTGCACAGGGGACCCCTCTGCAAGACGTCTGATCCCACGTCTTGTCCCCCTCTGACAGAGGAGGACATCCACCTGTCGCACGTCTTACCCCACTCCGTTTTCAAGACGTGGGACAGAGTGTGGACGTCCCTAGCTATAGAGTATAGAGGGATTCAAGACGTGGGACAGAGTACGGATGTCCCTCGCTATAGAGGGAAATAAGACGTGGGACCCACGTGGGACAGAGTGCGTATTCAAGACGTGGGACAGAGTGGGAATATCCCCCTCTGCAAGACGTGGGACAGAGTGTGGATGTCCCCCTCTGCAAGACGTGGGACAGAGTGCGGATGTCCCCCTCTGCAAGACGTGGGACAGAGTGCGGATGTCTCCCTCTGCAAGACGTGGGACAGAGTGCAGATGTCCCCCTCTGCAAGACGTGGGATAGAGTGTGGATGTCCCCCTCTTCAAGGGGGACATATTTCTCTTTTGGCTCAAACTACTTCGGTTAATTGGGGTATATAAATATGTATAAGAAATAAAAAAGATCATACTAATCATTATTGCAATTTCTTACTATATTGCATATAGTGTATATGTTTATTTGGCTGTATATCAGTTATTTTAATATTACATATTGTTATATACAAATTAAACGGGAAGAAATGGAAAAGAATTGTAGTGGTGAGCTTGGGAATCGAACTCAGGACTCTAGTGTGATGTACTATTGAAGTCTGCGACGCTACCACTCAGCCATCCTGGACATGGTAGAAGTAGTATTGGAATGATGTTTATCCAACTTGATAACTTGCGTGCTTCTTAAAGTTATTTTAAATAAATATAATTTAATATTCTACATTTAATGTAAATGATAAGAATGTGTATAAAGTTATTTATTAATATTTGTATTGATAATGTTAATTAATGTTATTAACTACCTAATTATCTATAACTGTTAATTAATCTTACCTGTAGTTACCTACTGGTGGTATCACTACCTTATACCTATTTAGTTATCTACTAGAGTTTATTTATAACTACCTAGTAACCTACAAGTGATAACCACCAATTTAGTAACTATTGGTGGTTATCACTACGTACCTATCACGTAGTATTTATCAGTACCTACTTAGTTACCTACATTACTGTTTGTCAATACCTACCTAGTTACCTACTGGTGTTTATCAATGCCTACCTAGTTGCCTTCATCTGATTATCAATACCTAATTAGTTACCTTCTTGTGTTTAACAATACCTACCTAGTGGCCTACAACTGTTTATAAATACCAATCTAGGTCCTAGTTACCTACTAGTATTCATCAATACCTACCTAGTTACCTAAAACTGTTTGGCAATACCTACCTAGTTATCTACTAGTGTTTATCAATGCTTATATAGTTACCTATAACTGTTTGCCAATACCTACCTACCTAGTATACCTACTAGGTAGGTAGGTATAGTATACCTACATTATAGTATACCTAGTATACCATTATAGTATAGTATACCATTATAGTATAGTAGTATAGTATAGTACCATTATAGTATATTATTATAGTATACCATTATCGTATACCCCATTATAGTATACCTATTATAGGTATACATTATAGTATACCTATAGTATACCTATAGTATACCTACCTACCTAGTATACCTACTAGGTAGTGTTCATCAATCCGTACCTACTTACCTACTACCTAGTACTATTCATCAATGCCTACCTAGATACCTGCATCTGTTTATGAATACCTACCTAGTTATGATACGTAAATAAAGCTTGAGATAGATATACCTTTTTGGTATAACTTTTTCCAGCGTAAAACAGACGAGGGACAGAGAGGGACATCCCGCGTGGGACAGACATGGGACAGAGAGGGATATCCCGCGTGGAACAGAGAAGGACAGACGTGGGACAGAGAGGGACATCCCGCGTGGGACAGAGAGGGACATCCCACGTGGGAAAGAGAGGGACATCCCGCGTGGGACAGACGTGGGACAGAAAGGGACATCCCACGTGGGACAGAGAGGGACACCCCACGTACTTTTTCCCGCGTAAAACAGACGAGGGACATCCCGCGTGGGACAGAGAGGGACAGACGTGGGACAGAGAGGGACATCCCGCGTGGGACAGAGAGGGACATCCCGCATGGTACAGAGAGGGACATCCCGCGTGGGACAGAGAGGGACATCCCACGTGGGACAGACGTGGGACAGAGAGGGACACCCCGCGTACTTTTTCCCGCGTAAAACAGACGAGGGACAGAGAGGGACATCCCGCGTGGGACAGAGAGGGACATCTTGCGTGGGACAGAGAGGGACATCCCGCGTGGGACAGAGAGGGACATCCCACGTGGGACAGAGAGGGATATCCCGCGTGGGATAGAGAGGGACATCCCACGTGGGACAGAGAGGGACACTCCGCGTGGGACAGAGAGGGATATCCCACGTGGGATAGACGTGGGGCAGAGAGGAACATCCTGCGTACTTTTTACCGCGTAAAACAGACGAGGGACATCCCGCGTGGGACAGAGAGGGACATCCTGCGTGGGAAAGACGTGGGATGTGAGTGGCATTTAAGACGTGGAACAGACGAGGGACATCCCGCTTGTGTAAGACGTGGGACATGAGTGGGATTTCAGACGTTGGAAAGACGTGGGATTTCAGACGTCTGGAGATGTCTGAAATCCCCCGTCCCTCTCTGTCCCTCGCTAGCGAGGGATGTCTCCCTCTGTCCCACGCAGGACAGAGAGGATATGGTTAGCTGGGATCTTTAATGAAATGATTATTAGTAAAAAAATAAAACAAACTACATGCATTATATTGTGATTAACCTTATCATTGAACATCAAATAATGTTTTATTTTTTTATTTATGTAAAACCTAAGTATATAATAAATAATTCGTCTCAGCCATGGAAGTACTAGTAGGTCTCAGCGGATTATTTATAAGCATGGGTAGTTAATTGAATATCAGCACTAACTTATATAAACATTGAAATTACCCAACGTGCTTTAAAATTTCAAAAGCAACGATAAACATCACTATAGATTGAAGATGATAAATTAATATACATAGTTATCTAACAAAATAAACAATATTTTAAAATAAAAATAGAATGAAATGGTTATAGATATCTAATGAGAAAATGAAAGGAGATGATTGTAGATATCTAATGAAAAAAAGTCAAAAATAAAAGAAGACTGTAGATGGCTAGTGAAAAAAAAAATTGAAATAGAGGAAGATTATCATAATTAAGTGATTTGTTAAACAGATCGAACACTTTAGTGAGAAATCACAAACACAGCAAAATAATACAGTGTTTACACTAAGCACGCTGAGTAACAATTGTTCATATTCAATGTGATAGTGATTTAATAAACTCTCATTGAGACAAACTCTCTGTTCCACTTGGTCTCACATGTTAGAAATTATAAATCTTTGTTCACTATTACTATATTTAAAAAATGTTTACAATGCATTTTAGGCAATTTGCCCGTTATGAATTTTGTCCATTAGGCATTTTGTCCGTTAGGCATTTTGCCCGTTAGGCATTTTGTCCATTAGTCATTTTGTCCGTTAGCCATTTTGTCCGTTTTTTCGTTTTGTCTGTAGGCATTTTGTCCGTAGGCATTTTGTCCGTTTTTTCGTTTTGTATGTAGGCATTTTGCCCGTTTTTTCGTTTCGTATGTAGGCATTTTGTCCGTTTTTTCGTTTCGTATGAAGGCATTTTGTCCGTAGGCATTGCATCCGTAGTCATTTTGTTCGTTTTTTCGTTTTGTCTGTAGGCATTTTGTCCGTAGGCATTTCCTCCGTAGTCATTTTGTGTGTTTTTTCGTTTTGTCCGTAGGCATTTTGCCCGTTTTTTTCGTTTTGTATGTAGGCATTTCGTCCGTAGTCATTCTGTCCGGTCACGCCCAGATCTAGGGTAATTTTGAAATAATGAGATAACAATATCTTCGATTCATACCTAATAATTATTCTACCAATTATGGTTTATGACTACCACCAGCTGAACGATCATTGCCATGTCGACTAGCAATTATCGAAATTGGACCACCCTACAGAGTAATAGGGTCTTAATAAACTAACAAGTTAAGCATAAAAGGCATATAAATAAACGGGTCTCAGAGATCAACTAGTCAGAACTGAATTTTAAACTGACTTCTATTGTAATTTACAAACAATAAAGCACATTAGCACAATACGTCTTTTCAGCACTTACCGTAAATTACGAAATGACACCTAAAAAAAACACTCTAAAAAACATTAGCAAACAAGTTCAGAACGCGTGTCACAGTACGCGATATTCAATATCCCTGTATTCTCTTTTTGAGGAATTTCGGCAGTTTGAGAATGTTGTTGAAATTTAGTATTAGCTAAATTTTCTTCTCTTTTTGAAGCACCAATTAAAACCCACAAATTTGGATGAATTTTACTTAGCGAACTATTCAATGACGAGTGGAATGGTAGTACTGTCCTTTAGAATTAAAATGAAATTATAATTAAAAAATATAATAGTATATATATATATTAATTTTATTTGTAACTATCAATGAATTATAAGGTAAAAGTGCATTATACCAACCACTTACATTGTTGGAAAAATCAACTACCCTTAAATGAATTCACTTTTACCAATTATAATTATACCTCTTTTATTTTCAATCGTCGACGAATTGTCCGGAAACCCTGCTAGATATATGTATTATTTTCACCCTTTCGTAATGATAACTTTTTATCAGTGTTGATGGAACTTTGATTTGGGTCAGTCTGAAAACTGAATCTAGTTTTGTGCTAACTAGTGGTGAGTTTCTTATTTACTCTTATAAATCTTTTCTATATATATACTAGATTTCGATAATTCCGATATTTAATTAAAACTATTAATTATCATTTGTATTATGTTGTGAATGGGTTTAGTTGAACCTGTGGGTACTGTATTGGATTGAGCTGGTTTAAATCTAAACAACTCTGACCAAGGAACGCTTATGGTGCACCGGTCCATAGAGACATTCGGGCATACAATCATTTGCAAGTACAAGGTTCTGAGGACATGCACGATGACTATCGCTGTCTATAGATTAAAATAACCTCTCCGCTCTTTCTGATTAGCACCTGCTTCAATTCTCTTTCCCATATTCACTAACTTCGTATAAATACTTTATTTAATTAAGCTTGTAGAAGTTAAATGTTCTGTTTTGTCCTGGTTCGCCAGAGTTCTCGTACTTGGGGCCTGGAAACTAAAATCCCTTGATTCATAGGGGACCACTGTCCTAAATGGAGGCTTCCCGAAGACTGACTAGCGTGAACCCTATTACCACTCTTACAAGAAGTTAAAATACCAAATTCAAAATGAAATAAATATAACAAGAAGTATTATATGACCTCATCTTGCAATTAATATCGCTGTTGTGTTGGTGATAGGGAAGAACATCGGCTTGAAATTGAAAATCTAAATACCTCAACTGATAAAGAGCGTTCACACAACCTTTCTTTCTGCTGTGATTAGTCAGCAAAAGGTTTAATTTGAAACAGTGAAAATGCAAGTTACCTAGTATTATAAAATATATTTATAAATGTCAAATATTAATAACTAACAAACCTAACCTTAAAAATGGGGTGGAATATACCTAGGGTGGAATATACCGGGGTGAAATGTACCTAGGGTGGAATATACCCAGGTGGAATATACCTAGTGTGGAATATACCTAGGGTGGAATATACCTATGGTGAAATGTACCGGTGTGGAATATACCTAGGGTGGAATATACCGGTCACCCATTTAACGCACACATTACAGGCATCCCCCGCTTTAGTTACCAAATCACGACTCAGTTTAGTTACCAAACAGTAACTAAAACGAATAAAAGTAGGTAACAAGAAATTTATAATTGTCACTCCTCAAATATATATCTCATTTTCTATGAGTTTTAGAAAGAAAATTTGTTTTAGGGTTATTAACTTTTTAGAGTACTACGCATATAAACATATTAGTAACAATATACAGTTTTTCATTGTTTGTGACTGTGATGGAAAAGTTTGAAGGTCCCCTCCAAGCAAAAATTTTTATTGCTTTATTTAACGAGGCTAATGTTCCTTATCATTTTGCTGCAAACCGCATCGAATTTGGTAGCGTATTTTTAATTTTATATGCTTTTAAAGATTTTTAAAATCAAAACTCTACAAAACCTATTTTACTTCCGACTTACTAATTTAAGAAATTTTCAGCCTGAAGAAAAAGAATGTACACCATTTGTTTTGATTGTCAACTAGGTATTAGGTTTAATAAATCCATTTAATATTCGTGTAAAGGTATAAAATTGAATGAAATTATAATAGAACCGTTTATATACTTTAGGAAACCATTAATATCTAAAATAATTTAAATAAAGGCCGAAAACGAATGGTTTGTTTATAAAATTCAAATTTGTAATCAAAACAAAGAGTGTACAATCTTCTTCTTGAGCATCAGATTAGTGATTCGCTTAATTGTTGCTCACAGAGTATTAAAAAACTTTAAAAACAAATTATAAAATATATATTGAACAGAATTGTATGCGGCTTGCAGAATAATGATCGTAGACCTTAGTTCTATAATATCATGTTATAAACTCATTTTTTTCCCGGAGCCTGGAGAGGACCTTTAAAGTCGTGCATTTATTAAATGTTTTAAAATCCATCCATAGCTTAACTCTTACTCAGTATAGGTGAGTAATAAATAGATACTTAGATTTCTATAATTATTGTGCTACATTTAACAAACCGCAATTTTTTGCTCTATGAAATGTTTTTGGTAGTAGGGTACTAAGTTCCAAATTATTGGTTGGTTCTACAATTTTGGACACGTCAGAAAAGAAAATATTATAATTATTATTTAACTTCTATTCTAATTGGTATCATGGAGACCAATTGAAATAAAAGTTAAATAATGATTATTGTATAAAGATTTTCACTTGTTCGAAGATATGGAACCGTGCGATAACACGGAACATACCCTAAAATGAGACATGTTGAATTTCAGAACCAATTGCTTCTAATAACCTCATCTGGATTATAATTTTGATGTTTTTTTAGTTACCGTGAAATAATCACAAAAAGTTGTCTCCGTTTTCTATGTCTACGAACGGTTCTTATTTCGAGACATGACTCGAAATAAGTACCACTTTTGTTAAAGTTAGTTGTACTTAAAGCGAGGCCTGCCTGTACTTAATTGGCAAACCTTTCATAGTTGAACCTCAGTTAAGCTGTTCAGTTGATACAAGGTAAATGCGATACCACTGGTAAGTTATTTAGGTGGTCGATGTTTCTGGAAATTTTTCCATTTCAAACAGTTCATGTTCAGGTAAGGACCACTGTGGTCCAGTTGCTTTGAGTAGGATTAATGGAGTAGATGTCTGTGAATGAAAAATAGTGAATCCTTCTTGAAACGTATTCCTGATTCTTGTAATGTACTAGATTGGGCAAATGAGATAATTTTTTGATGATATTTTCATAAAATTACAGAATGATGTAAACAATTAAAATTAAAGATAATGCTTATGTTAAATGTGACAATGAAAATGTACTAATTTTACCTAAAATGGCACGTAATGTTATTCTTAAATCTTTACATAATAATAAATGATATGAGAATAACAAAAATGTTGTACTAAGTAAAGGAACGTTAGTTTCGGCAAAACCTAGCATATGATGTTAAATTTTCTTGTAAAAATGTCACTCGTGTGTTGTCTATAGGGAAAATACACCTCAAAATGACGTACCCTTACTTCCTATTGATATTTCTTATCTTGAACATTTTCAAAAAGTTGCTTTGGATATATTAGGTCCTCTACAGAAATTTAGTAATGGTTTTAAATATTTCGTTGTTCTTCAGGATCACTTCACCAAATGGCCTGAAGTAATTTCACTTGAATCTGTTAATGCTGACAATATTATTGATTGGATTACTTCTGAAATGATTACTCGTTTTGGTATATTTAGCGAATTGACAACAGATCAAGGCTGCCAGGTTGTGAGTGAAAAATTTCAGACTTTTTGTCGTTCTGTTGGTATTAATCATAGAACTACTTCATCATTACACCCACAAACTGACGGTCATCATAGTTAGACTTATTAAATCTAGTATAAAACCTAACGATTTAGCACATTGGAAGAAACCTAGGTATTGCAAAAAAGACGCAGTCCTAAATTAGCACCTATATAGAACTACTTCACCATTACACCCACAAACTGACGGTATGGTCGAGAGATTTAACAGATCTTTTTTAAACAAGAATAGACGCTATGTAAGTGAAGACCTAAGTAATTGGTCAAAACATATTCCTTTAATGTTGAATGCTTATCGTTCAACACTACATGATTCTATTGGAGAGGCGTTACTAGGTAGAAAATTCAAGCTGCCCATAGACGTGTTAAAGCCTCTCTCTTTAGAGTTTGGAGCTAAAAACTTCTCTCTTGACGAGTTATTTTGATAAAATGAAAGTTATTCGCAGCTCTGTTCACGATCAATCAGTTAAAGCCTTTTGCAAAGCGTCAGCGTAACTATGACAATTCTAAAGTTAGATTTATCAAATCTAGTATAAAACCTAACGATTTAGTTCATAGGAAGAAACCTAGGTATTGCAAAAAAGACGTAGTCCTAAAATAGCACCTATATGGCAGGGACCATTAGTTGTATAAACTAAATCGTCTGTTTTGAATTATATGTTATAAGTGATACCAATGGGCAATAACTCTAATGTACATGTTGATAATTTGAAACCTTGTACTGATATCACTGTAGTTCCTAAAACTAATCTTACTAGAGGGAGACCTAAGAAGAATAAACAAATTCCTTATTGGAAGGAAGAGTGTAACGATACTAACATATTTACTGGTACATTACAGTCATTACCATATGTTTAGAAACCCTGAACAGGTGACTTGCCTTATACTAATTTGGAAGCGAATTTTATATCCTTTTAAGTTATTAACTAAATAAGATAACAATAGATGATAACTTAAAGTTATTATCTAAATTGTGATAACAATGGATAATAACTTAAAGTTATTATCTAAATCGTGATAACTAGTATTAGCCAACATTAAACTGCTAAACATTTAAAAACTATTAAGTCTCATAAATAAACTTAGGTCTCTTTTTATAATTTTGAACCGTCATTATTGAATTATTATGGACAATAATCTCAGAAGTAATGAAACAATATTTTATTGATAGTCAAACATGGCAAATGTTCTACAACATTATATGGTTTTTCTTATTGTTAAATACCAAAATTTGTCATCATATTCGGAATTTTCTTCAAACCCATATTGTTGGATTAATGGAAGTAGTTCCGCAAATGTATACACGAAACTTTCTCTTATACTTAGCACCCACAATTCAGTCAACTTGGTAGACTGTTTGAAGAGACTCAGAATATTCTTATAAAACTTGATAGCCTCTTCACCTGAAAAAGATTGTCCAGTTTCCACTCGAACATTAAGTAGTTTAAGTAGTTCAAGATTCTTACATTTCGTCAGAACTAATGTCTCGTGACCAGCCAATATATGATCACCGATAGATAGAATCTCTAAAGATTCTGGAATGAACAAATCCAGCAGTTTCGGATGATTATGAAATGGATTCATCAACTCGTATCTTGCTGGTAGCACTAAGTGACGAAGATTCAATTTAGGAAAATTCATAAGATCCATTCCAGGTTCCACAGTGAATGATATCTCTATTACAATAGATTTTAGTTTCTTGCACTTAGTGAGTAAAGATAAAAGTTTTGGATTCAGATTGAGATCTGTACATTGCAGCTCTTCCAATACATCACTTGAACGATCAATAATGCTTGTTGGTAGCAGAGTTTGAGGACCAAAGTGTGTTATGGTTCTAAATTTCCCAGGGAAACTGTTGACCATTTGATCAATATATTTCGATCTTTTGGTATGACGATCTATGAACAGATTTCCATCTTGTGACGAGAATACCTTTTTACTTCTATTGTATATTTGGCATTCAACTTTATCTAACTTAAGACATTCTTTGAGAATATTACAGAGTATGTATGGAAGCGATTTTTCGAATTTTTGTTTTAAATTTTTCTCATTCATTGGATCGAAACCCTCCTCCAAGTCTATGATGAGAGACTCCAAGTTTTTGCACATCTTGGCTTCTTGCACGAGTTTGTTCTTTCTTAACATGTGCAGTTGATAATATTCAACGTCGTCCATCTGAAATAGAAAGCTAAGATTAGATAAATTACACAAAGAGTGTCAGGACTTCTTGAACAATTATGTAATTGGGTGAATGTGGAATAATCAATTTACAGGCAGGCCTCGCTTTAAGTACAACTCACTTTAGTAAAAGTGGTCCTTATTTCGAGTCATGTCTCGAAATAAGAACCGTTCGTAGACATAGAAAACGGAGACAACTTTTTGTGATTATTTCACTGTAACTAAAAAAACATCAAAATTATAATCCAGATGAGGTTATTAGAAGCAATTGTTTCAGAAATTCAACATGTCCTATTTTAGGGTATGTTCCGTGTTATCGCACGGTTCCCAATTTTCGAACAAGTGAAAAGCTTTATACAATAAAAGTCAATAATCATTATTTAATTGTTATTTCAATTAGTATTCATGATACCAATTTGAATAGAAGTTTAATAATAATTACTATTATTATATTTACTTTTCTGACGAGTCCGAAAATGTAGAACGTACCAATAACTTGGAACTTAGTACCCTTCTTCCAAAAAATATTTCATAGAGCATAAAATTGCTGTTTGTTCAAAGTAACACAATAATTATAGAAATCTAAGTATCTATTAATTACTCACCTATACTGAGTGAGAGTTAAGCTATGAATGGATTTTAAAACATTTGATAAATTCACTACTTTAAACTTTCATCACAGTAACAAACACTGAATCACTGTTTGATGATAAGCTTTAGTGGAGAACCGGGAGCATTCGGACATAGAGATGGTTCGGCCAACTCGTTTCAACATGTTCATAGTAGTTGGGTATGGTGTCGAAGGTCAAAGTATCGAAGGACAAAGTATCGAAGGACAAAGTATCGAAGGACAAAGTATCGAAAGACAAAGTATCGAAGGACAAAGTATCGAAGGACAAAGTATCGAAGGACAAAGTATCGAAGGACAAAGTATCGAAGGACAAAGTATCGAAGGACAAAGTATCGAAGGACAAAGTATCGAAGGACAAAGTATCGAAGAACAAAGTATCGAAGGACAAAGTATCGAAGGACAAAGTGGCGAGTTCAATTGTCGGGACCCATGCAAGTGACTTGAGCCCAACTGTCGGTCAATGAACAAAATTCATATTTCAAGTTGTGTATAACTGTAACACCCCCGAAGCCACCGCGTCTACGTCGTGGGGGTACCCTCACCCTGGGGCTCCTCAGGGAGAGGTTAAACGGTGGCACCCGCCCACTGGCATGCTCTCGTCTCTTTCCCCTTTTCCCCTGGGGTGACCATGAATGATGAGACATGGCCACCCCACTCTTCCCTCCCACCTTCTTATCGCCCCGTGCATTCTCCCCTGATGCTTGCTGGGGACATTCACCCCCACCCTAGTCCGGTGTCACCCCCCCCCCCCCCCCCACACCTGGGAGTTCCTCCAGTGACTTCTCAGGTTTCAGCGCTTCCATAGTACCACCTCCACTTCTCTCCCTCGACCTCAGGAAAATGAGAGACTCCCTCCCGGACAGCTCTTCCATCTTCTCGGACGATCTGTCCGGGCTTCTCTGGTTTCTCCCCCCGTACCCCACATCCTCTCATGAGAAGAATCCAAGGAAATAGAAATTCCCCCCCCCCCCCTCAGGCATATCCATCCTACAACTCAATTGCAATGGTATCAAACACTCCCTACCTGAACTCATCCCCTTAATCCACCAGCATCACATTGATATCGCCTGCATACAGGAAACCAAGCTCGCGCCCGACGCTCCTCTCAAAGCTGTCCCAGGCTACACGGTGTTGCGACGGGACAGGGCGGGGGAGGACTGGCATTCCTAATCAAACACTCTGTCAGGTTCACTCATCTCGATTTGCAGCACCTCAATGACGGCACCACTGAGGTGACCGGCGTCTGCGTTGAGCTTCACGATTCCCCCCCTCCAGATCATCAATGCATATCTCCCCCCAATCTCTTGCTGCCCCAGAGGCTATCAGCCCGATTTTGTGGCTCTCTTGGAACACAACTCAGACACCACCATCGTGGGCGACCTAAACTCTCACAACCCCACTTGGAACTCCCATACATCAGATGCCCGTGCAGTTAGACGGGGCGAGGAGCTCCTAGCTGCTATTAACACTAGTCATTCTGTCTGCTCAACACCCCTACGCCCACCAGAGTCCCATCCGCGGGACCCACTTCATCTCCTGACCTCTCCCTCATATCCGGACACTTGGACCTCATGGCTGAGTGGAACTGCCTCACCAGACTTAGCTCCGACCACCTCCCGATCATCATAAAAATAGACCTCCATCCTGCTCCTTCAGAACGCCTAAGGAAATCCTACAAAAGTTTCCGGAGCGCCGACTGGGCATTGTATAAAACCACCACGGAGTCCATATTTGCTGCTGCCCCACTTCCCACTTCCTGCTCCTCGGACGAGAAAGTCTTCAGAGAGGCCCTTCTGCATGCTGACGCTGTGAGCGTCCCACTGGCTACAGGAGAGATTATATCCCTGGTATTCCATCGGCAGCAGCTCGGGAGATAAAAAGGAGGGATCAGATTCGTCGTACTGACCCTTCCTCTCCCCTCTTAGGGATCCTCAACGACGACATCGCCCGCTCATAGCGGGAACATGCCCGATCGCAGTGGTGTGAGCACCTAAATCGGGTTACAAATGGGGGAAATCCACGCACCTTTTGGAGTCTCCTCCGCTCCCTGTCCGGACGCCGATCTGCGGCTGCACCGAACCAACCAGTTTCTTTCGCAAACGACCCAGTTTACCACACACAAAGACATAGCAACGGGATTCAACAAACAATTCACTTCAGTCGTCCCTCACTCATCCGACCCTGCCACCCGCAAGCTTATCAGGGACCTCCACCGATCACATCCACTCGACCACTCAGCTTCAATGTTCACAGAACAACAAGTCAGCCGTGCCATTGCTGTTTCAGGTATCTCCACGGTACTGGGTCCAGATAACCTCAACATCCACCACCTCAAGCACCTGGGCCCCTCTGGCATCAGTTTCCTCACTAAACTATACAACATCTCCCTATATTCTGCAGACATTCCAGCTATCTGGAAATCTGCAGTCATCCTGCCTATCCATAAACCAGGGAAACCCCTTCATCTTGGGACCTCCTATAGACCCATCAGTCTGCTCTCACCGGCAGTGAAGGTCCTTGAGAGATTGCTGCTCCCTCAGCTCCGTGACCACCTCCCCTCCTCAGACTCCCAACACGGTTTCCGTGAACTCCTTTCCACCACCGCCGCTCTCCTCCCCTTCACCCACTGCATCGTGAGGGGATTCAATATGACCCGCCCACCCAGCCGCACCATCGCCGCAGCAATTGACCTTTCAAAGGCTTTTGATACCATCCACACCAACACGCTCATCCGCATGTTGGCATCCTCTTACCGCCGTGCAAACACGTTGAGGTGTCTTGCTGCCTACCTGAGAGGCAGGATGGCGGCGACCACTTACCGGAACGCCCTATCAGGGCACCGGCATGTCAAAGCCGGAGTCCCGCAGGGCTCTGTAATTTCTCCGGCCCTTTTCAACTTCTTTGTGTCAGATTGCCTCGCCACCCTCCAAACCGTTACCTCCTATGCGGATGCCTTCACCTTCGCCGTGACCAACTCGAACATCCCAGAAGCCGAAAGGGAGCTGAACGAAGGCCTGGCAGAGGTCTCCACATGGGCAACGTCAAAAAACCTGACCATCGCACCCACTAAGTCCTCTGTCACCCTGTTTACCCCTGACCCAGCCCAGTCACGCTACCACCCACAGATTTTCCTCAATGATACTCTCCTCCCCTTATGCAAGACCCCACCATCCTGGGAGTCACCTTCTCGACACACCTCTCCTTCATCCTCCATATCCAGTCGGCTATCACCAGAGCTTCTGGACGCCTCAGTGTCCTCAAAGCTCTGGCCGGAACCACATGGGGTCTCCAAAAGGAGACCCTACTCCAGACCTACAGGGCAGGGCCCTCATGAGACCCATCACCACATACACATCGCCAGTCTGGCGCCGAAATTCTTCTACAACAGCCTTGTAGTGTCTCCAGAGACTCCAGAATCACGCCCTCAGGGTGTGCACTGGCAACGTACAGATGGCTGCATCCGACCATCTGCACTCTGAGCCCATGGTCCTCCCTGTGACCCAGCACCTCGATCTCCTCTGCAGGCAGTACCTCCTGAGTACACTCCGCCCGTCCCACCCACTTCACCTCGACTCTCTCCTTCCACCTGGCCCGCGCAACATGAAGTACACCTTGCCCTCCCTGTACCTGGCCGATGTCTCTCATCTTGTGGCCAATGGAGTCCTTCCCGAGGACTCGCACGGTGAGGCCATCAGGTTGGCTCACACTGAAGCCGCCGAGGGCTGCATAGCTGGTCTTAGGCTTAACAGGGTGCTACAAGCACCAGCTCCTCCCGTTTGCCTCTCAGAGGCTGGTATCCCCCGCTCCATCAGGTCCACCCTCTCCCAGCTGAGATCTGGTTTTTGCTCCAGACTGGGAGACTACAGGTTCAGGCTGGGGAGGACGATCTCGCCAACCTGTCCTGACTGTGACTCGGGGGACCAAACTGTACACCATGTCTTCAACTGCGAAGCGGGCTTCACTTCACTTTCGCCAGTCAACCTCTGGCTCAACCCTGGAGCAGTGGCGGACACCTCCCCAGCTTCGGACACCTCCCGAGGCCCCCTCCAGAACCTCCACCTACCCCACCCGATCCTCTACGTCCCCCTACCCCACCCGATCCTCTACCTCCCCCTACCCCACCTGATCTCCCCACTCCCACTCGATACTCTGTCCTTCTCTCGATACTCTGTCCTTCTCTCGATACTCTGTCCTTCTCTCGATACTCTGTCCTTCTCTCGATACTCTGTCCTTCTCTCGATACTCTGTCCTTCTTTCGATACTCTGTCCTTCTTTCGATACTCTGTCCTTCTTTCGATACTCTGTCCTTCTTTCGATACTCTGTCCTTCTTTTGATACTCTGTCATTCTTTCGATACTCTGTCTTTCGATACTCTGTCCGCACACCATATTCTACATATCGTTTCCATAAGTTTATATCAGAAGGTGAATTTTCTAATATGGTCTTTTCTATTTTCTGCATAACTATTTCTGCTATAATTAATGAAATTGGTGATCATATCGATGTGCCTATAATTTGTTTGTAAAGTTTTTCGTCATATTGGAAAAATGTAGATTCAAGGCAAATTTTAGTCAAGGCCAAAGATGTTTTCAGGGAAGTGTAACTTGTATGTATAGCTTCTCTTACAGCTTCTATGGGAATGCTCGTGAAAAGGGCTTTAACATCGAATAATACTATTATGTAATTTGGAGGGACTATTAAATATTTCAGGGTATCTTTGCTAATTTTGCCAATTCATAAGTTGGACTATCGTTAAAAGCTACAATCGGTCTAATGCGTAAATTTTCTTCGTGGGTCTTGATGGTAGCATAAAATTAGGGGGGTAACCTCTTTGTTGCATCTAAGATATTTATATTGGTCTTCAGAAATTTTATGTTTGTCTTTTAGTTTTACAAGTTCATAGTTTACTTTTCTCTGTAGTTTTTTTTATTGGATTAGTATCTATAGGTAAGTATGCATCATCATTTAAATGTTCCATTATTTTCTTATTTGTAATCTAGTTTGTCTATAATAACAGTTTCATTTCCTTTATCTCCTTTTACAATATGTAAATCTTTATCTTTTTTCAATGAAATTAAAGCCTGCTGTTCTTTGAATGTAACCTTGGCAAATTGAGAATGTTTCCTAGTGTCAGCAATATTTAAGGCATTAGCTACTTGCAGTCTTATAGTAGGTTTTTCTGCAGCTGGTATTTTATTCGTAATACCAATTTCGTTATCAAGTGCTGCTGCTAAGTTCAAAATGTCTTTCTTACAATGGCCGGTGTTAAAATTTAAACTTTTCTCTAATACGTTAATTTGATCTTCTGATAGAGGTTCACTGGGTATGTTTGTAACAAATTTAATATTGTTTCTAGTTCTATGATGTGAGGAGTTATCAGCTAATTTATCATATTTTTCCATTAGTCTGCGTTTTTCTAATAATTTTGTTGTGGTTTAATGCTCTTTCGCTGTTGTTCGAGTAATTCATTAGGAAGTTGTCCTTTTTAAAATATTCATAAGATTTCCTATCTATTTGTACAAGGATGCTATTTTCCTGCAATTGTCATTAATGAAGAATTTTAAAGCTTGTCGGGACACTGTCAGTTGGTTGTGAATGAAGAATTTCCTAGTTCTAATTGTGGGTTGTCCTACGATCGATTTACTTGGTCTACTAACGTAATTGACCAAAATGTATACACATCCTTTCCTTTGAAAAACAAATTAACTTTAAAGGTTCCCTCCAAGCAAATTTTTTTATTACTTTGATTAATGAGGTTTATGTTTCTTATTATTTTACTGTAATTAAATTTAATAACATATATTTAAACCTATATATTCTTTATCCAAACTCGACAATACCTGTTTCACTTCCGACTTGCTAATTTTCAGTCCAAAGAAGAGGAATGTACACCGTTAGGTTGAAATGTCAACTAGATAGGTGTAATCTACTGAAATTTTATTTAAAGGATTAAAATGTGGCTATTATATTATAGACACGTTAAAATACTTCAGGGAATAATTTACAAGCTAAACAAAATGTCTGACATATGCATCGTTTATTATAGTATTCACATGGTAAATGAAGACTAAGAGTGTACAATCTTTTTCTTCAGCTTCATATAATAGTGTTTCAGACAGTTGTGCACATATTATGAAAAACTACAAAAGCTTATGAAGAAGGATAAGCATCTACAAGCTTATAACCTAATTTCATGCGGTTTAAACTACAAAATATTAAAAATTGAATGTTGGTTACCAGATTACGGATGTAGTTGGTAGATAAACAAACACTCTAGTAGGTAAAATTTCGACACCAATTCAGTCTCATGAATTATTGGTCTATTATCAGATTCTAAGTTTTTTCCCCATTCAAGATAATTATAGGAATTATTTTTGCTTTTCTAAGATTTAACAAAGAGTAACTTTAAATACTTTTCAAATTATTATTAATCTTGATGTTATTATAGTGGTACATAACACTTATTTATTTATTTTATTTTAGAGCCTTACCGTGATATAAATACTTTTCCTCCAAGTTTTAACCTTTGTGAGACTAAGGAAGCGTCTGGACAATTCAGAGAGATGTTTTCTTTCCAGCATACAGTCGGAGTGACTGAAGATCTCGAGAATCATTTCGTTTGGTAGAAAATCCATCGGACTGACCTGCGGAAGAAGAATTGTTGATTTAATATAAATGAATAAGCTCACAATTTAAAACTATATTTCTGGTCTTAACTGCCACATTCTCAAACATGGAGATTCCATGAGTCAACATGAGAGCCATCTCACAAACTTAACATTTCAACCAAATGTACAATGAAAGCAAGGCCTGCCTGTACTGTATAGGCCTACGGCTCAGCATAAAACAAAATGGTGGGTAGTTTTTGAGAGCGAGAGACTGAAGGCGTATTGTGATATCTCGTAAGCAAAATACAATGAAACCGCGATAATTGAACTTCAGTATGAAGCAATAATATGATTTGGTAGATTAGAAGTCAGTCGCGATATCAGAACCACCAAATACCTTAAAACTGTCGAATAAAAAAGTTAAAGATATCCCAAATAAAACAGTTATGAAATTGACGAATAATTCTGCCATAGTCAAACAAAAATATAGGAATAGATTAGTTAAATTAGTACATTTTTTGATTTTGAAGCTGGGAGAACCAGTGACAATTCTAACATATATATTTTTAGAGGTTATACTCAGCTATTCATCAATAAATTCAATCAAAAACTTGAATAACAATGATTGAAAAGACATAGGTATAGGCTGTAAATTTGTAAAATAAACATTTCCGTGTTGTTATTTCTCAATTTATTGGATACAGAAAGGCCCTGCTTTTATTACAGCTCGCTTTAATAAAACCTGTAATAATGGCGTGACTTGTTTCAATGTTATTACAGTTTGTAGACATATACAACGGAGACAATTAACGGTAACGGGTACCCACAATAAACATCAATATTATAATTCAGATGAGGTTTTAGAAGGAACCTGTTCAGAACAGGAGTCTCTATAACAGGAGAAATTTTAACAGTGACGGTATATAATGCACACAGGATAATGTATACGATATAATAAATAATTAACCAAATAGTTTGAGTGATATATAAAAATAAAGTATAGGTATTTTCAATATTAAAAATTAAATTAGAAGTTATTTAACATTTATTATAATATTTTCTTTCCTTGGAATTCACCCTACAAAAAAATTCACAGAGCATAAAATTACTGTTTGTTCAATGCAACACAATTGTATAAATAAAAGTATCAAACTAATTACTCATCTGTTTACTGAGTGAGAGTTAAGCTGTAGCCTATAGGTGAATTTTAAAACTTCTAATTCATTCACTACTTTGAACTTTCATCACAGAGCATCAACATATTCTGGCGACAAACACTGGAATACTGTATATTATTCAATAGACTTAGTCGAAATATAAATACAATTTTCTTACATTATAACTCATAGAAAGTTAATGGTTCAATTACGGAATAATTATTATATAATTCTTGTGACTTACCTCGGTCTTATTCCCATCTGATTATAAGACCGGTCACCGAGTCTTGATTTGGTAATAAAAGCGGGGCCTAGCTGTCTGTATCCGTAAAATTACAATATATATTGTTCATTTAAGAACGTGTAGAAAAGATTTTTCGTATATCAGGAACATATGCTGAAGAATTAGCACGACCTCACAGTAGTTCTATTTAGAGTGTTTATTTCTTATAGAAATTTCTAGTTTTCTATGAGAACCACTTGAATTTCGTCAAGTATTGGGACACCGAAATAAACAGGACATTTCCAAGCTAACGCGGTTGTTGTGCTTAACTCTAGATCATCCAAATCACTCTACCATTGTCCTAATATATAATTTAATACTCACCATTGCAACATCCGAAGTCATTGTATGTGTTTAACTACGTATTTAACCTCAGTTAACACTTAAAGCTGCTTGAAGACCTTTCTCCACCAGGGATGAACTGACAATGAGCGACTGAGCGGTTCAAACCCAATTCCTTAGTAAAACAACGTGGACGTACAAACTTACGAACAACGTGGAATATCTTCTAATTTAATTTAAATCTTCTTTTATTCATTGTAACTCAATGGAATTTCAGAATATAAATAAACTGTGTCTTTGATTAGGTATATATAATTACATATACTAGCCTTATTTGCCAAAACAGCACATTTTGAATCACTTTCGGAAGTTGTAGCGTGTGTTCAGTGCATTTATTCCTGGCTTTTCTTTAAGAGTATATACTTGAATTCTATTGACTGATTTCCAGACCGATAATATAATATTTCTATACTCTTATATATATTCTATAATTTCCATATTGTCAGGTATAATCATCATCCGAACAATGAAAGCTTTATTTATTTGTAAAATATTACAGTTTGAGATGTAAAATAAACATATTCTATCAATTTCAACCGGGTAAATTCTTTTATTAATTGCAATCTTTGGTGCTCAGGTTTCCAGTCCATTCAAAGTAATTTATTTATATTATTAGCGCTGATAAAATAGAATTAGCACAGAGTTAATTTTCTCTGATAAAATTAGGGTTAACAACACAGTTCACTATATCATTTGTATCGTCTGACCAGGATACAGTAACTTAGGGTATGGTAATCAGCTGATCGAATCTAGTTTGACGTGACCACCGGATGACTGGAAAAGCAAATAATGAAATATGTACTGAACCGAATTGTATGCGGTTTGCGGAATAATGATCGTAAACCTTAGTTCTATAATATTATGTAATAAACTCATTTTTCCCCAGAGCCTGGAGAGGACCTTTAAAGGGGATAGTAAAATCAAAATCAAACAATCGCCAAATTGGTTTTAAATCGATTCAGAATATTTAATTATGTAATATCTGAATGCCCGTTTATTTATAAAATGTTCATATAAAAAGAATATAATAAAATTATCGACACCTAGCGGAAGCATTTGCACTCATTAGTATGTGCGTGGATATGTTTGTTGTTTTCATATTAGTCTATGTATGCAGTAATCAACATTTGTTTACGTCAAAATAATGAAAAGATTCAAGACAGTTAAGAAGGCATAGTTTTAAAAATAAAGCCATCTATTCACTTGAGCTAGAATAGAATCTAGATAGAAACTTATCTCAGTTGGTTTGTTTACAAGATGGCGCCACTGATTGTGGCGCAATCTGCCGTCAGCATTTGGTAAGAAATTGATTATACAAAAAATGATATATTTCCATTATTATATTTTATTGAACATTGCAATGTCACACGATATACTTTATTATTACTAAGCAATCGTTTGACATTAAAATTGTTAAAACAAAAATTGACCGTACTCGACGGTACTGCCTCTTTAAGATATCTATTAATTATTTCCTGAAATTTATGAACGTTCCTATACTAAGTCTTGCGAATTTTATACCTTTACACTATATTTAATGTTGGATTAATTGCACCTACCTAGCTGACATTCAAACCAAATGGTGTACATTCTTTTTTTTTTTTTGACTGAAAATTAGCAAGTCGGAAGTAAAACGGACCGTTCTGTTGAGTTTTGAATAATGCAATCTTTAAAATCATATAAGATTTAATATATGCAATCAAATTTCATGGAGTTTCCACCAAAATGATAAGAAACATTAGCGTCATTGATTAATAACATAAAAAATTGGCTGCTATCAACTCTTAGTTTTATCTATAAGTCGGAGCGTGCCGGGTAAGTTGGTAACTAATCTTATGTAACGCAAAATTGCAAATTGTTTGTTTATTTTTAAGAAGTTCATTAAATGTTATTATAAATATCATTTTGATACCTAAATAGCCTCTCTGAAGTGTAGAAAGGATGTAAATAATTTCTAATGTCCATATTTTGCTTCGTGTTTGTGATTAAATCTCAACCAGACCAGGATCAGGACTGCAGAAATTGAGGTGTTCTTTAAATAATCTGTTTATTCCATCCACCATGTATAAGAGTATGTCGGTTAAAGCCAATTAATTGGCTTAGATTGGAAATCTTCAAATCTCAGATATGTCTAATTGGCTTTAAATTTTGAATCAATTCCTATGTTCCCATGTTAATTTTGGCTTGAAATCTTCAAAAAATGAGCCAAATTGGCTTGGCTCCAGTCTGCAGAATATGGAACATTTTTCCAAGACTCTCTGCGGGAGTTTTTGAATGAAATTTTAGAAATTGGAGATCTCTGCGGGAGATTTGGAATTTATTCCCATGTTACCATTAATTTAGGTGCGGGAGATTTTGAAGTAATTCCTATGTTACCATTAATTTAGCTGCCGGAGATTCTGAATCTGCTGCTGAGAGTCAGAGAGTAACTTTCTCTCAATTTATAATCTCTGCAGGAGAAGAGACACATTCTGCAGACTGGCACTCTACAGTCCCCAGTCTGCAGAAATTGGTTTAGTGTTCGTAGAGATCTCTTTATCTGTTCGTAGCAAAATTAATGTAAATATAGGAATTAATTCAGAAGTGTTCGTAGCAAAATTAATGTAAATATAGGAATTAATTCAAAATTGTTCGGAGAGAATATCCCAAATATCTCACATATTCTGCAGACTGGTACAGTCCCAGTCTACAGAATATGGGACATTTTTAACATTTTCTGTGCGAACAATCCTTAATTTCTTCCTATATTTACATGTATTTTACTGAGAACAAAAGCTAAAATAGAGAATTTCTTGGAGAACAGTTTACCAGTTCCTGCAGTCTGGCTACAGTCTACCCAGTCTGCAGAAACAGAGAAACTGGTTACAGCCTTACAGGTAAAGTGTTTGTACCAGTCTAGACTGTATTTCGTGGTTAATTCCACCTACATGTCGGTGGAATTTTTCTCCATTGAAAATAATATTCTGGCAAAGTCAGTGGATTTTTAGCTATTTATTTCTATGTTACCATTAATTTTCTGTGAAAAAATGGGTAAAATGTTGGTGGATCCCAAGTAATAAAGCATGTCCAAACTCGCCATTTTAATGGCGAGTTTGTGACAGTTATTTTGAGCCCTTCAATTGCAAATGGCGAGTTTTTTTCTATTTTTCTCCTATGCTACAATGTTATTTTGGAGAGAATTTATGATAATTTGATCATTTTGGAGAGAATTTGTTGAATTTTGGAGAGAGCTGGAGAGACTAATGGTGAGTTTATGAGACATACAATTTTACTTGGGGTGGATCAACCAAATTACTGGAAATTTATGATGGATTTTTTCAGCTTTTTTAAGAAGTCAGTGGAATTTAGTGTACCAAATACAGACTGCTGTTCGTAGAGATCTGAGATCTCTCATTCTGTTCATAGCAAAATTAATAAAAAAATATAGGTCAGTCTGTATTTGGTGCACAAAATTCCACTGACTTTATGAAAAACAGAAAAAGCTGAAGAAATCCACCATAAATTTCCATTAATTTGGCTGATCCACCAACATTTTACCCATTTTTCCACCGAAAATTAATGGTAACATAGAAATAAATAGCTAAAAATCCACCGACTTTGCCAGAATATTATATTCAATTTGTAATAATTTAAAGGGAAAAGATTCTACTGACATGTCGGTAGGATTTACCATGAAATACAGACTGGAATATAGGGATTAATTCAAATTTCAGAAGTGTTTGTAGCAAAATTTTGGTATTGGTAAGAAGGACATGTTTTTGGTATCAGTCAGCTGCAAGAAAACAGTTGAATCGATTTATCTGATATTTTGTACAGAGAAATAAAAAATATTGATAAACAAAATGTGATTTTCCAATTTTTAGTTAGTTTAATAGTATTTGAATTACAGCTTTTGAAATTTGGGTATCGTTTATTTTGGGACACCCTGTATATATAGTAAATATATCAATTAATCTAACAATGTTAGAAGTTAGATCATAGAAAATCTTTGAACCCCAGATTTATTATTTAATATTTATAATATATATGTCATTGTCAACAAGCTGAGACAACAGTTGTAATTTCTCATCAATGTAATGTCTGGTGGCTGTCATTCTTTATTATTATTAATTGTTTTATAACCTAACATTTCTATAATGGTTAATAATTGTAGCTTGAATTCCTAAAAATGAAATCATTTTTAATATTGTTAAACTAATTATCTCTCTAATTTCACATTATAATTTGTAAGAACCTCGCCTCATTTTCACTCTTCAAAATAAAGGTCAAGTATTCTCTTTTATTAATTCATTTATAATTTACTTGAATTTCCACACTATGTACTGTTATTGATTTTTTCTCAGGTGAATTAATTGTAGGTAGCTAGTTGGGAATGGCATTTTACTAATACCTCCTTTTCCTACAGAAAGTCTTATACTCCGTACAAATTAAAATCAGTTTATCATTGTGTTTGAGTATATTACAAAATATGAAACTCTCTAAATGTCTGAATCTGTATCAATGTGTACCTTCAATTAATATCCAATGGATCAATAGATCAAATATTCTCCACACGAGTCAAAGATTCTCATCCACGATAAAGTATGAGCAATCAATGTGCTTGAGAAATGCTTTCTACACTAAAAATAGCACTGCCTGCCTCTCTCGTGTACAAGATATCCACTGCCACAACAGACAGTGTATCTCTCTGTTCCATGACTCCTCTCCTCTATGCAACTCTGATCAAAAAGAGGGAATCTTCTCTAGACTGTTGTACAACAGAAACCAAGCTAGATTAGTAGATAGTGGGACAGAACACTATATCAACATAGCAAAAAATATAGACATCATCCACTACTTCAAATGTGAGTTGCAATTTATTTCTGTTTCTTTTTATATGTTGAGCATCTATTTTAAGTAGAGTAAATATATCATCACCTTATTCCTTTATTAAACATCAGATATTAAAACTAAAATGCATAGCGCTTGAGGCTTGATGAACTCTGAAATAAAAGATATATATTATTATTCCATCAAAGAACTTCTGGTAGCTAATAGCTATCAAAGTATTTTATGTAATTAGCCAAGACATGTTCTACAATGAATAACTGGTCAGTATTGCTCTTTCTATATGTCTAGGTAGCTAGAAGTTGAAATATTTCCACCATACCTGAATTCTCTTAACATATGTTACTTTTGTTGGAATTTGAAATTCCCTGAAGTCTCATTTTCCAAAACTATACTGACTAGCAAAGAGAAACATAATCATTTGTACCTTTTCTCTCTCCTCAGTATTGTCCCTACCCGACACGTTCATGTCATGGTACCTCATAATGGAGTTACACGTGTGGCTGCTGTCTGCCAGATTGGGCAGAGAAGGAAAAGACGGCAAGATTGTCAGAGACTCTGTGATTAAATCACTCTGGATGGATGTGGAGAATAAAATCAGAAACTTGGGGGTGAGGTTTGATGTAGTAAAGTCTTTAATTCATTTGACAAATCAAGTTGTACGGATATCTTTCTCTTGTCTCACAGCTACTAATTTCAAAATACTCTCTAAATAATTATCTAGCTAATACATATCTGGAATATAATAAATTGGCTAATTAAAAGGTTGTAGAATTAACTTAATAAATTATATATAGCTAACTGGAGTAGCTAATCTCACGAGTTATTGGGCAGTTGAACATTTTAGATCATGTAAGAAAAAACATATATTAATTATAATGTTTTATCCATTATTTTTAAACAATATCCATGACAGATGCAAGCATCATGAACCCCAATTAAATTAAGGAGTTACATTATATAGTTTTACATGATTGAAAATGTAAAACTGTCCAATAACTTGGAACTGGCTCTACATCTACTCTTTTTGTTTCTACCATACCAATTCAAATAGTATTTATAAATTTAAATATTTGACTACGCACCAGAAACCAGTTGGCAAGAAGAGGCACAACCTCGAGATTCTGCTCAGTCATTTCCAGTTCTCGCTAATATTCTATGATGAGGGTCTCCTTGGTAACGACAGAGATCTCGCCAATGCCGTGTGGTACAACATCATCAGACGGGAAGTAGATTATGAGGAATTGGAGGATGACGCAAAGGAGAGTCCGACCTATGATGATATAGACTACAGTGAAGAGGACCTGGAGTTCATTCTGGCCCCTACCAAAACTGATCCTCTCTGTTTGGAAATCATGGTGCAACATATTAGAAAACAGGTGAGATGATGAATAGCAATTGACTGAAGTTGTTTGTGATATGAATATCCTTAAACCCTTTAACGGCCAATGCAGTTGTAGACCAAAATTAATTTTTTTTTGATAGATCAATACTAGGGTAATTTCTTAATTATCGGTCAGTTCCACATTTCTGGACATGTAAGAAAAAAATATATAATGCTGATTATTCAATTTTAATTGGTATCCATGATACCTGCAAGTATCATGGATACCAATTATAATTAAAGTTGAATAATAATTAGCTATTATATATTTTTTTCTTACATGTCCAAAAATGTGGAACCTACTTAAGAAAGAATTTGTTTAAGAATTTTTTTTTTTTTTATTAAGTCTAATGTCATTTGGGAAGAACGTTGGGTGATTCAAAATCTAAAATCATTATGTGGCAGTGCCTACATTTATTTTAATTTAAACATTATTTGATATTTCCTAATGTCCTCCACAGAGGACAGTGGTTGTTAAAGGGTTAAAGTATGTATGTAACATCTACTCTTTTTTTCTATGATGTAGCTACTTAGGGTAATGTTACAGTACTCTTGACACTTGAGTAGGCACACAGTACTCGGAAAGTGGATGTTAGGTCATGTCCGGTCAGTCAGTAATATCTAAAGGTCAGATAGGTTCATGTCCTGTGTTAATGCCCACTTTGCGAGTACTGTAAGTGTCATGTAATCATAGAGTTATGATAAACTACTCTAGAGAGAGGAAGTGTTGCAGCGATTGCAGGGCGCTAATGAAGACTGTGTAAAACCTTATTTTGTATCAGTTATATCATTTCTCCATTAAATTTTGTTTCAGTTATATCATTTCTCCATTAAATTTTGTTTCAGTTATATCATTTCTCCATTAAATTTTGTTTCAGTTATATCATTTCTCCATTAAACTGACGCTAGATTGCCAGTCACGTGACCCCAAAATAAGGATTATAGCGTCCTGCAAGACGCGATATTATTTTGGCCACTGACTCACCACTTCGATGTAATCGTTATAAAGCTTCATGTTTATTTTCTCCTCAGATTCAACAGCTGGATGAAATCCCTAGTGAGGACATCCTAATGAACAGTAAATCAAATTGGCTCAAACCTCAGCCTCTCTTAGATTGCTAATTACTTATTATCATGTATATACTGTACGTATTATTTCTAATAAAACATTGAATGTCATGGTGGTCCATTTATTCTCTAAATAAGAAAGCGTGAATTTTGATGACATCTGCATTTCACAAATCTAATTTAAATTCATAATAGTAGCACAGTGTTGTATTAGCCATATGTTGTAATTAATTGAGGGATGTCTTGTGAGATCTTTCTCAGTGCGACTCTATCTTCTGAGCGGTAAGGTTGTGTGGTGTCTCTGTCGCTGCTACCTACTTTCGCTGGTGAAAAATATATAGTAAATGCCGACGCTTTCGTTTGGTAAGTTTGCCACTTCCTATTGTACCTAATAAATGCTACTTTTAGGAGAATGCCTGGAAGTGATTTGATTTACAAAAGTATTTATTACAATGGGGGGAAATTAAATAGTTTGCGCATTATTGTGGCGAATAAAAAGCTTTCTTTTCCTCCAATAAATTTTTAAATGGAAAGTCCCAATGCGATCGAAGCAGATTAAGTTTCTATTTCGTACTTTTGGGACCGAAACAAATTTTGTGAAATTGCTTGTTAGTGTCTGTTGTTGTGATTAAAATAAATAACGTTACCTGTAATTAAAATGAGATAGGAATTGTCGTTGGCATCTTATGTTTTTTATTGAAGAAAAAAATAAGTAGTTCATATTTTATTCAACATTTTTATTATAGATAAGTATGTACGATGTTTTGCTTTATTTTAATAGGTAAATTACATTAAATAAATTCAATGAATAGAGAAATATTGTTTTGAATTACGTACAGTAAAATATGATTTAAGAATAACCCAAAATCAAAGATGACAGTAAAGAATTATTTGCTTTTTATGGTAACCAATGGATAGAAATCTTATTTTTTTATTGACTGTACCTACATTGTAAGCGTAAAGTGAAAATAACAATATATTATTAATAACTGGATGACAACAATCAATAGAATTTTCATTGCCGAGAAAACATGGGAAATAATATAATTTATATCGGTATCCATGATACATCATACTAGCAGGAGTGCTTGTATCATGGATACCGAATACAATTTTTATTCTTGTTCCTCAATGATTTTATTTTATTGGTTGTTTTGTTGTGTTAATAGCTGTCCTGTTAATTTTTCTTACTGTATTTATTTGGCATCTGCTAAAGACTTGAAGTCAGTTTTTTCCAACTGTGAGCAGACGTCAGAATGCGTCTTTCTTATCGTCGGCTGATGTGTCGTTACGTCTCACGCCATTAGATGTTTAGGCACGCTTCCGACGTGTGGTGATAGTCATTCACTTTCTAAGCATTTGCTAAATAGATGCATGAAGTGCTTGGTGTAAAGAGAGCCAAATGAAAGTTAAAGCTAATTCCACGCCCCCTTTCAGTGAAAGAAAATGCTTTGGTTTTTTCTTTTTATGGTAAAATGGCGGATATTTTATACAATATATTTTCTTTGCGATTTTATTCCTCGAACTAATTTTAATTTATCTAGATTTAATAGTTATCCACAAATAACGTATTAATTATTTTGAGGAAAGAGTTATATTAATTAATTTGAACGATCTAATAAATAAATATACGTAGAAAATAATTCTTAACTGGGTTAAGTTACGAATTATCGGTCGGTACTACATCTTCGGACATATAAAAATTGTTATTATTGGACAGTGTGTAATAATAACAATTTTATATTGTTTTTTCTTATATGACCGAAGATTTAGCACTGACCGGTAATTCGTAACTTACCCTAGTTATATTAAATTATAATTTTCAATTACATTGTTCAATATTTTTATTAATATAATACTTCAAGGTAACTCATAATTAGGGTTGTGACAATATGCTTTGTAAATCATAGATCTTAAGAATATCACAGACGAAATGAAATGGTATCGAATACTATATACCGCTGGTGTAGAACCATACAATACTCTTTAATTCTCTCCGTCTATAATATTTAGGTGATCTATTGTTTTCAGAGCATATTGTCGCAACCCTGGTTATCACAACGTTCCATATCAAGTATACCCGCAATGAGGCCGCAACTCCCGGATTTAGTGACGGTGCATAGCAAGCTCTACATACAGGACTCTGTTTTACCTGGTTACTGAAATCGAAAGCTGCTATCATTTCAACACAACTCTCCTGTGACATTGGACTGGTGTGTCGTGACTGTAATGAGGTACATTAGGCAAAGAAAACACAAACACCTCACTTTCAAACGGTTCACTCCATTATTAGAGTGGTATTGGATATCTATACAGCAGTCAGAAAGAGGCTCTTAACATGTCATCCTTAATGATAGTAATTTATTGAAGAGAGAAAATAAAAAACATAAAGTAGCTACACAAGAAAAAACAAACAACTTTAGATTTTAACAAAATTAACTATTTAATAATGTCAGTAGGGGAAGTTCCAAGTTATTGGATGGTTTCATATAAGAAAAAACTACAGTTATAATAACTACTATTTACCCTTAATTAAATAGGGCAAATTCAAAGTAAATAAAAATAATATATTTTTTTTTATATATATGAAAAAAAAATAGACTGTACACTGTACTTGATATAATACACCATCTTGTGAATAAAGTACACTGTACTTGATATAATACACCATCATGTGAATAAAGTACACTGTACTTGATATAATACACCATCATGTGAATAAAGTACACTGTACTTGATATAATACACCATCATGTGAATTAAGTACACTGTACTTGATATAATACACCATCATGTGAATTAAGTACACTGCTTTAAAAGGTCCCCTCCAAACAGTTTTTTATACATTAAATCAATGTACCTTATATTTTTTATCATTTTACTGCATACTCAATGAAATTTGATAACACCTACTTAATTTTGTATACATACATACATTTAAAAAATTTAAGATATTTTGATATTTCACATTTCCAAAAAAGTATACTTTACTAATTGTAATGCCTGTAGATATTTCATAATTGGTCTGGATACACGATGAGAAATTGGTAAGATTTGAAAATGATTGGAGATTAATAAACTGTGATTGCGAAACTCTTTTCTCTGATGGTACACCGTTTGTTTTGAATGCCAACTAGGTAGGTGTAATCCATTTAATATTCGTGTAAAGGTATAGAATAGAAGAAACTTAGTATAGAAACGTTTCTTTACTTTAAGAAATGATTTTAAATCCTAAGTGAAGGCCAAAATACATTGTTTGTTTTTAAATTCAAATTTTGAATTAAAACAAAGAGTGTACAATCTTTTTCTTCAGCGTCAGGTTAGTGTTTCGTACAATTGTTGTGCATAGAGTTGTAAAAACTTCAAAAGAATATAAAACCGAATTCTGCGAGGTTTACATATTAATTATCTTAGTTCTACAGTATTATAAAATAACCTCCTTTTTTCATCCGAGCCTGAAGAGGACCTTTAATGAGGATCAATAAACATTAATAAATCTATTTCCAATGCTATGCCTTTAGGGTGAAAATGAACTCAAATTCATTGCCTGGGTTACTTAGTTGTACTGCACGCTTCATGATTGTTAATGATGTAGCAGGGGGTTTCGGGGGGGGGGGGGCACGCTCCCCTGTTACACATATATTAGTATTCGGTTTCATAATGATTAAAATGAAGTTATTACGCAAGCTCAGTATTAAGGGGTTAAAAAACGCAAAGCGCTCTCTCGAGCATATCTACAGGCCACATCATCTACAGGCCCCTCCCTCGACTATCTACAGGTCTGATTTTCTACTGGGCTCTCTATCTAAAGGCCTTTATTTACATGTATACAGTGCCATACAGGCCTCTATTTACAGGCCTCATTACGATGCATGTCATAACGTTCTCTGTGCCTCCTAACACACTGTTCCTTACTCTGGTAATATAGATTGCTTGTGTCTGGAACAGGCATATGCTAGTCACTCTAACGGTATGTGGGACTGAAGCAGATCAACTATTTGTCATACATCTATAACTGCTTAAAGATAAATATATACTTGTAACTATTTGCTTATTTAAGTCTCTAAAGAAGAGAAAATCTGATTCTATTTCAATCCATTTTTTTTTTTGCCGGTTGAGTGATTTTTTTGTCGGTCGATTATTTAATTTTTACCAGCCCGAGCTTTTTTTACCGATAGAGTATTCAAGTGTTACCAATATTATAATCATTGTTTTAATCATATTTATTATGTAGGATATCAATATTTTAAATGAGTATCATTAAAACTGTAGGTTCTAGAAAATGTTCATAAAAAAAATACGAATGCAATAACTAGTCATCCTAATTTTTATAATTGAAAGTGTTTTTTAAATGAAAATACCTATTATAATATAAACTGTATGCTAATAGTAACAGGAACAAGACTATTTTCTTCAAGGTACCGATATACACCATTCTTACGTAAATTACAGGAGAAACTCATTAATTGTTATTCAAAGTTATTCTTTTTATGGGAACTTTCACGTTCAAACCACATGGAGTGAGAGTGATTGTTAGTAAGAAATGAATGAAATAGCTTTCTTAGGATTAAGAGACTCGGTGGTTATCATTTTAGCAATGAAATAGCTTTCTTGGGATTAAAAGACTCGGTGGTTATCATTTTAGCAATGAAATAGCTTTCTTGGGATTAAGAGACTCGGTGGTTATCATTTTAGCAATGAAATAGCTTTCTTGGGATTAAAAGACTCGGTGGTTATCATTTTAGCAATGAAATAGCTTTCTTGGGATTAAAAGACGCGGTGGTTATCATTTTAGCAATGAAATAGCTTTCTTGGGATTAAAAGACGCGGTGGTTATCATTTTAGCAATGAAATAGCTTTCTTGGGATTAAAAGACTCGGTGGTTATCATTTTAGCAATGAAATAGCTTTCTTGGGATTAAGAGACTCGGTGGTTATCATTTTAGCAATGAAATAGCTTTCTTGGGATTAAGAGACTCGGTGGTTATCATTTTAGCAATGAAATAGCTTTCTTAGGATTAAAAGACTCGGTGGTTATCATTTTAGCAATGAAATAGCTTTCTTAGGATTAGAAGACTCGGTGGTTATCATTTTAGCAATGAAATAGCTTTCTTAGGATTAAAAGTAATTATTAATATCATTTGTAGTTTCTTCAATAGAAAGTTTGTAGGTTTTTCTTTTCTATGGCATATGGCAGCATATGTTGTCTGTGTCCTATTTAAAACGTACTTTTAATTCATCTTTTGCGGAATCGGAAGAAACGCAAATATTTATAATTTATTAATGTTTGTACTTTTAAATGAATTAATTTCACTTCAATTGATTTAATTGATCAAAATTTAGTGAACTGATTTGGTTTTAACTGGACCTCTAACTGTTTCAATTTAGATTTCTGAGTGACTCTCGTTAAGTCACGCAGTAGCTTTTCTGCATGCACGCGCCCTCTAAATCTCATTATCTGCTGTTTTCCATTTCACCTCCTAATTACCTTTAAAATCATTAAAATGCTAATATATACATGAGAGGTTTCTTCTCTATGATGTAAGTTACTTACTCATTCGTGTGAAGTAAACAGGTAATTAAACACATAATATTTCTTGTAACAATAGAAAGCTTCAGTCGCATATATTTGCATGTAATGGTGGTATATGTTCTAACCGATTATCGCCCCTGTGGGTGTTAACTACCGATATATTATCACGGTATTATGTGATGTAGGAAAATTCTGAGTTGTCGGATGGTTCCACATTTTGAACTATATAAGGAATAATACATTATTTACTTTGTTATTCAATTGATATCAATGACACCTGCAGGTGTCAGTATAGAGGTATCCATGATACCTGCAGGTGTCAGTATAGAGGTATCCATGACACCTGCAGGTATCAGTTAACAAGTATCCATGATACGTGTAAGTATCACTGTAGAGATATCATCTACAGGTGTACCAACTTTCCCCTGGTATCAGTGATACCAACCGTCACACCTCGTGGGCCCGTGCACATGAAATGGGTCAAATGCTTTAAAAGAGTAGAGAGATGACGCCCTAGTTATGAATTGTTAGAGATACACCTAACCCCATTAAGAATAAGATTGATAAATATGTTTTACTTCATACCATTATAATTTGCAAATCATCATCAGTAGGAATATTTAAATTAATTTTCGTGCATACAGTAATTAGAGTTAGATCTTTGTTATCAGTCAGTGCCACATTTGCGATCATATATGAAAAAATGTAGTTTAACATTTTAATTCATTATTTTAAATTAGTTATATATTATTTCCTTCTATCGAAAATGTGTAACAGTTTCATAAATTGGAACTTACCCTAATCATTATTTATTCTGGTAGAACGATAAAAATAGACCCAGAGTAGCAATTCAATTTTATCTCTGTCACCAAATGCACACATTAACATATATACTCTATATAAGGATATAATAATATAAAGAAAACCTGTACACTGTACAGTAACTGGATCTGCCTTGCTTGATGCATGCCACCAAATTTAATTTTAATTCAGATTCATAATTGCTTTTTTGCAGAAATTAATAGTTTTTGAGATATGAGGGTTTGAAGTTATTTATTCCCCATCTATTACTGATGAACGCAAAGTTCGAAATCTCTTCTCATTTTGAAGAATTTCACGATATTTTAGTGATATAACAGGCGTCTTATTTTCCACTTATTACTTCAATACTGATATCATGTGTAACTAGGGACATTTTCACAACATTTCCCAAATCGCGTTTCCCCTCACTGCCCACACAGTCATTGTTTTCTATTTCTTATCTCGAGTATTTGTTAGAGTGTGTTTCATTACAGAGTGTCTTTTCAGTGAAAGTTTATCCTATCCAGTACATCAACCTACTTACTGCCTACTACTTCTAACTACTCTCATTAAACAACTGTTACTTTGTGTACTGCCACCTACTGTACTAATAACAAATATTATTTTGTGTACTACCTCTTGTCAATCATTCTATGTACATATAACAAATAATATTATTCTGTTCAGAATGGTATTCTAAGAATGTTGGTATGGTTAAATTTAGAATTGCATTATCATAGGTAGGTATCACTATCCATTGGTAGGTATCACTATCTATTGGTAGGTATCACTATCCATTGGTAGGTATCACTATCCATTGGTAGGTATCACTATCCATTGGTAGGTATCACTATCTATTGGTAGGTATCACTATCCCATTAGTGGGTATCACTATCCATTGGTAGGTATCACTATCCATTGGTAGGTATCACTATCTATTGGTAGGTATCACTATCTATTGGTAGGTATCACTATCCATAGGTAGGTTCCACTATCCATAGGTATAGGTATCACTATCCCATTGATAGGTATCATTATCCCATAGGTAGGTATCACTATCCCATTGGTAGGTTCCACTATCCATAGGTAGGTATCACTATCCCATTGGTAGGTTCCACTATCCATAGGTAGGTATCACTATCCCATTGGTAGGTATCATTATCCCATAGGTAGGTATCACTATCCATAGGTAGGTATCACTATACATAGGTAGGTATCACTATACATAGGTAGGTATCACTATCCATAGGTAGGTATCACTATCCCATAGGTAGGTTCCACTATCCATAGGTAGGTACCACTATCCATATGTAGGTATCGGTATCCCTGAGAGCGTGACTGCATAACTGTACCACCGCATGTTACTCCGCTAATTTCTGTGTCACTACATTAACCATATCGCCTCAGCCTCTCGTTATCTAGTACACACATACAGGCACTGCTACATCGTGAAGGGAGAAAGAAATCATACAATAAATGGGGTTCCATATTTTCAATCATATCAGGAAAAATTATATAACTATTATTTTTATTGGTATCCATGATACCTGGGGGTATCATGGATACCAATAAAAATGACTAAGATATTTTTCTTGTATCATCGGAAATGTTTAACTGCTTGATAACTCGGAGCGTACCCTGTTTTTTTTATTCGATAATGTTTCGCATAAAAATTGTATTACTAATATTGCAACCAGCCCATTATTACAACCTTTAGAATTTTTGTCAATTAGCACACACTGTTTTATAATAGATTGGAATTTCCTTTTTTATAAATTAAGAATAATAAATCTACACCGTACCTGATAATTAAAGTGAAATTGGTTTATTAAATGAATTACTTCACGGGAGATTTTTCTGCTCAAACACAACTCTCGACAAACAAACGCAGCAAACATTTTCTATTTGCTATTGAGGCTAACTCGTCCTTAACATCAGGTTTCTAACCTCACACTTTCGTTTTCAGAATTTCAAAAGCATCTGTCACGATGAGGCTGGTGGTGGCTACGCTTCTGTTGAGTCTCCTGGTGGCTGGTGAAAAAGAAGCTGCTAGGAGGTTTGTGAGACCCAGTGAAGAAGTGGTGGGGCTGAAGTTCCCCTACGCCTATGAGATTGGACACAATGTCAGGGCCTCTAAGAATTATCAGACCATAGGTAAGCGACAGGGTGTTGTGGAGGGGGAAGAAGAAGGGGTGAGAAGGAGGATGAGGAACCGGTACAGCGAAGGGGAGAATAGCGAAGTGGAAGAGGAAGTGGTCAGTAGAGGACAGAATCGGTTCAACGAAGGGGAGAATAGAGAGGAGTTGAGGAGGAAAAGGATAGAGAAGTTGAGAAAGAGGTACTCAGCGAGGAGGAAACTTATTTTTGGTCAAAAGGAAAAGAAAGAACCCGAATCAAATGATAACGATGAAGAAGCAGGAGATGGAAATAGCTTATCTAACTCTGCAAGAGAAGTAGATTCTACCCAAACAAATCAGGAGGATAATGGTAGTATTGTTGAGGAAAACAAAATACAAGAGCGTCCAATGAGAAGACATCGCTTCAACCAGAGATCTAAAGATAGAAAACGTTTTGATCACATCAGCACATTCCGACCCAGCACTCCAGAAGATATCGTGACCCCCATTTTACCAGAGTGGCTCAGTACGCAATCTTCTGAAGCTGTAACTCAATCAGATGAAGGGGCGACAGGAAGAACGTTTTCAGACAGCCATGTTGGTTCTCCTCCAACCCCCAAACCTCAAAGACGATTTAGAAATAATGGAGTTCGACCTAGATTTCCAGGTAGGAACAGAAGACCTGAAGAAGATACTCCTCCAAAGCCAAAATTTCCAGAGAGGTCAGGAACGAGTAATGTGATACAACTCCAGCCAGCTTTATCTATCAAGGATGTAAAAATCAATGAGAATTATATGAATGATATTATAACTGATCCAGGCAAACAGAGGTTCCAAATGCCCACTCAGTTACCTAACTCGTCACCACAACCAATCAACAACTATGCAGCGGGACCAAATGGTTACCAAAGAGTCAGAAATAACCCTCCGTCTAACAACCAACAAAGCCCTTTCAGAAGAGTGGATCATCAGCAAACTTTCTCCATTACTTCATCCGAACCTTCTTATGGCAATAAAGATTGGCAGCCAAATCAAAGGTTTGGAAACCAGGAGAGAAGACAACCAGACCTGAAATACGGACAGTTTCAACGTGAAGACTTAAAACAGAACATGGCTCATAGTAATGATAAAACAGACAATAATAACTATCACTATGAACTCACACAATCTTCAGACAGAAAAGATTTCCACTCCAAACCCAAACCAGAAGACCTCTTGGATCCTTCAGAGAAAATACCCTCTCCGATTCGGAAGGACAACCAAGCAACCAGAGTGCCAGGATCTACTCAAATAGTAAAGCAGAATAATTTTCCATACCAATATTGGAGCCATGAAAAGAAAGATTTACTGAATGCAAATAGCCATAAAGATGCAAGTCATAAAATACAACAAAACTCAGTTCACGAAGAGCTAGCAAGTGATGTGTATGAAACACAAACAGCGGTGCCGAGTTTCGATCTCATGCACAATCCTTTCGAAAATGAGATAAAATTTTCTCGATTTCCCGAGATAGAAACGGTTATTACTACATTCACACAAGATAGTCAAAGAAGTGGACATCAGGTTCCACCAAGGCCTCATGTTCCTCGTAGAAATCAAGTTCCTCGAGGAAATAGAGTTCCACATGGGCATCAGGTTCCTCGAGGAAATCGGGTTCCACATGGACATCAGGTTCCTCGTGGAAACCAGGTTCCACCTCAACATGTTACTTCTCCTTTCCAAAGGAGACCTCAGGCCCCTAATGGAGGCTTCCGAAATAGATTTAGAAATCCAAACACAAGTCCCCCAAAACCAAGCCACCTGAATGTAGTTGATCAAATTCCGTTTTCAAGACCCGTTCCAAATGCAATCAACGAAGGCATTAATGTGAGATCATCTGGTTTTGATGAAGTTTCACCTGGAGGTAGACAAAATAATCTAAGAAATTCACAGCATAATTTAGTTACAATTCCAAACGTTAGAATTTCAGCAGAAAAACCTGCCCTACACACTGTCGAAGAAGTATTGCCTTTAATACCACCTCCAAACAATATTGCGATGGTTCCTCATCACAGAAATAGATTACAATCACAGAGACCAAGAAGAAGGCAGCAACAGCAGCAGTTTCAAAGAGCTCCTCACCCACCACCATCTCCCATTACTAGGTTTGCACAGCAAAGGCGTCGTCAAAGAAGACCTGGACTAGCCGTCAATGCTCCTAGATACCAGAACATTCGAGCAATAGATCCTCACCATCCTTCATTTGGTGATCGTGGCTCACTACAACAAATAAATGACACAAGTCATTTCGATGTAAAGTATGCCGATGGCTCAAAGTCCCAGGCTAGACATCCAAACACACACTTTGCTCTCAGTCAAATAAAAAGGCAGTCCTTTGATCCGACATACACTCCCGACTTCTTGCATGCCATTCCAGATCACTCGAATCGAGAGGTTCACGTTTTTGATTCTTCAGACCACCGACAATCACTCAATCCCCCACCTCCTGCAAACTTTTACAGCAACCACCCAGTGTCGAGAGTACCCTTCAGACAGCCTCAGAGGAATGACAATGCCAGACCTCAGTCGTTCTGGGATGGTTTAAGTAACTTTGACTTCAGTGTCTTAAATCCATTCAGTGGGAACTTCCTCTCCTCCGGTTTTGATGAATATGATCGTTTAGATCCGGTGAGTGCGGCTATTCCAGCAAGTGTTCTGGTTCCAGGAGGTTTGGCAGTGCTCGGTGCAGGACTGGGCATGTTCTACTTCAACTTCGTGTGGTACCCCACACCTATCGTGAGAGCAAGACTCATTGACATGCTCATGGAGACTAGTAGGTCTGATGCTCTGACGGAAGATCAGCAGAGAGCCATCACTGATGTCTCAAAAGTAAGTACCTTCGTATTATGAATAATTGTTATTGCAAACATCATCCCATTAGCAGAGTGCGTATCCATTATACAGCAATCGATAAACTGAATCTCTAGAGCCCCCTGCACACGAGTGTCTTTTTCTTGCGTCCGGAATTGTCCGTCTTTTTAAGGCCCCCTTCACACTTGCGTTTCTCAAAGCCGCCTTTAAAAAGTGCTCATGGCAAAAAGTTTAGCTACAATTGATTTTGACGGAGCTCTTCACACTTGCTTTGGAAAAAAAGCTGGTAAAAGAAGCGCAAGTGTGAAGGGCTCCGTTAAATCAATTGCAGCTAAACTTTCTGCCATGAGCATTTTTTCAAAGGCGGCGTTGAGAAACGCAAGTGTGAAGGGGGCCTAATTCTTTTAACGTGCGTCTAAAAGAAACATGTGTGCCTACATACCATAGAGTTAATAATATTTTAGGGTCATGCGTTAATTGACACATGTCAAAAACGCTCGTGTGCAGTTGATGAGTAGAAGTAAATATGAATACCGTGTTAAAATGTATCCAATGAACAATGTATTTCTCGTTGACAATATATACTAATTCTCATTCTTGTGTTTCAGGTTTACTCCGCTCTATCTGACATCGGCTCCACCATCGCAAACGTCTCCAACTCCTCCTCCTTCTCAGCAGAGTCTCTCCGTAGCTTGGAGACGGAGAATCTTCAGAGTCTGGAGGAAGACCAATCTCTGTTGGATTGCAAGAACAGGATAGTTTGCCAGACATACTCAGAGTTTGAGGAGCTCTTCAGCCTCACAGAATTAGTCACTCTGCTTCTAGGGTGAGCGATTTGTTCTAGTTAAAGAAACCAGGAGTTTTATACAGAGACTAGGGGCTTTATGCAGAATTCAGGGGCTTTTAATAGAATTAAAGAGTTTTATTTAGAAGCCAGGTGCTTTTTACAGAATCCAGTGGTTTTATGCTGAAACCAGGGGCTTTATACAGAATCCAGTGGTTTTATGCTGAAACCAGGGGCTTTATACAGAAGCTGTCTCTAAAAATAAAAAGAGTAGGATAGTACGGCACATAATGCACCAATATCTTATAATTAGCATTACACCGATAGGGTTGTAACCTGTAATTTGGCAAATGTTTGGCCCTACAGTCTTCCTATACTATCACCTCTTCATTTTCCTCTTCCATCCGTGACATGAACTTTTGTTAACGAAAGAATTCAAATATATATTCTTATGAATGAAGTTATAAACTAATATCTGAGAAAAAGAAGTCCCCTCCCTAATAACGAAGTTATTAATTTTAATGTACCTACTCTTAGAGAAAAAAATCACAGTATGATGCTAATTTCACAGTTTTATAACTTCGTATTATTTTCAAATCATATATATTTGTCTTCGTGAACCTAGGCTAATTTTAAACAATCTACAAGAATTAAAATAAAGTCACTTTTGGAAATGTGAAATGGGTAAATTGTCAATAAATAATTACATCCACACTCTTCTTTGGCTGTACGTATTTTATATCAATTTATTCACAAAACTAACTAAAATAATAATAATCACAGTATAAAAACAAATTAATAACAGATATTATGACTACAAATGATCATAGATAATGTGACTCGAAGTTATCATAGTTATCGCTCAACTCGTTTTCTATGAATTTAAAGCGAAAGAATTTCTTCGATAGCAAATGAACATTGGAGTGGTAACTGCAATAAAAAACGTCTAAATTTATGTTATTATTACTATCACACATTAGTGACATTGCACGACTAGGGGCTTCATTTAATCGAAAGAAAATTGTTCATTTATTAACAAAAATTATTTACTAATATGAGTAAATAATAACTACTGAAAAATAAGAAAAAAAGTGTGTAGTTTAAAGGTCCCCTCCAAGCAAATATTTTTATTGCCTTAATCAACGAGGCTAATGTTTCTTATCATTTTACTGCAAACCGCATCGAATTTGGTAGCATATTTTTAATTTTATATGCTTTTAAAAAAATTTATAATCAAAACTCTACAAAACCTATTTTACTCCCGACTTACTAATTTAAGAAATTTTCAGCCTGAAGAAAAAGAATGTACACCATTTGTTTTGATTGTCAACTAGGTATTAGGTTTAATAAATCCATTTAATATTAGTGTAAAGGTATAAAATTGAATGAACTTATAATAGAAACGTTTATATACTTTAGGAAACAATTAATATCTAAAACAATTTAAATAAAGGCCGAAAACGCATGGTTTGTTTATAAAATTTAAATTTGTAATCAAAACAAAGGGTGTACAATCTTCTTCTTGAGCATCAGATTAGTGATTCGCTCAATTATTGCTCACAGAGTATTAAAAAACTTTAAAAACAAATAATAAAATATTTACTGAACAGAATTGTATGCGGTTTGCAGAATAATGATCGTAGACCTTAGTTCTATAATATTATGTTATAAACTCATTTTTTTTCCCGGAGCCTGGAGAGGACCTTTAATTTATTTCACTTTTATTGGTATCCATGATACCTGCACCAGTTTATAAAATCGGTATCCATGATACCTGCACCGGTTTATAAAATCAGTACCCATGATATCAGCAATTGAATATAAATTGGTATCCATGATACCAATTAACGTTAAATAATACTAATTACATGTATCTTTCCAATAAGATCGAAAATGAAAGAGTAAATAGTAAAATGTTTCTTTTCACAGAGACAATCTGAAGCTGCTGGACCAGGACCTGCTGTTAGAATACTTACAGGCAGCTGACAGGGGCCACAGTCTGGCAGATGATGACCAGACCTGTCAGGACTACTACCAGCAGTGCCCATTGCCAGTACTGTCAGTGAAAGACAGTTTGAAGGGACTGATGGGGCTTGCTGCAGAGGAAAATGAAGAGCTGCAAAGATGAGGAAAATGAAGAGCTGCAAAGATGAGGAAAATGAAGAGCTGCAAAGATGAGGAAAACGAAGGGAAGACAGAAACTCAGAAAATATTAAGTAATTTATTGAATTGATTCAAAATGACGATTGGCAATCTTGTTTTAAATAGAAAAAGATTAAATAAAAAAAATTATTGGTTGAAAAACACCAGAAAATGTTCTATAATATTAATTTAATTTATTGGTAAAAAAAAACATTTCGTTTGTAATGAAAAAAATATTTTTTTTTAACGAACAGAATTTTTTTGTTTCAAAATGATACGACAAACAGTGTTGGTATATAAATTATTGCAGTAGCTACTATGGTATGACTAGGGTTGTGACAATATGCTTTGTAAATCATAGATCTTAAGAATATCACAGACGAAATGAAATGGTATCGAATACTATATACCACTGGTGTAGAACGACTGAATACTCTTTAATTCTCTCCGTCTATGATATTTTCGGGATCTATGATTTTAAACGCATATTGTCACAACCCTAGGTAAGACATAGAAAGTTGGTTTGTAGACTGCCATCACTAGCTTCAAAGGTCACAATGTGCTATTTCTATATTTATTGTAGCTGTAAAATTACCTTTAATTTCATTTAGGTTTACATGGCATTTTAAATTGTCTCTATGATTATGACTTCATTTTACTGTGATGAAAAGCATGTAACAAGGATACGGGACATGGAAATAGGATACCAGGCATTTAGATAGGATACGGGGCATGTAAACTAGGTACCGATCATGTAAGGTATATCGCTCATTGGCGTGAACACTGTCATAACTTCAAAAAAAACTATATTTCAGGAGAAGCATTCAAGTACTTGCAGAGTACGTACATTTAATGCTATATCGTTAGGACATTTAGCCTGGCCCTCTCTAGCGGTACATTTTAGAGCTTCAATTATGAAACTTTTACCAAATAAATCAGTATTTTAAGATTTACATGACTATACGAATAACTTCTAAGAGTACATGTTTTAGTGTTTAGACGTTGTTCTTGCAAATGAGCGATATAACCTGGAACTGGGCAAGTAACGTAGATACTGGGTATGTAACTTGGATACCGAACAAGTAACGTAGATACTGGGTATGTAACTTGGATACCGAGCAAGTAAGGCTTGTAACCTGGAAACCAAACCTTGCTCTGTGTACCAAGGGTCAATTAGATATCAATACCATCAGATGTGTTGTTCGTGTTGATGACAAACTGTTTCCAAAGATTTGTTTGACTCTAACAGTCTACACGCAATGTTTGTAATGAACTGTTATCTCTAATATCTAACAACACGGTGGAGGTATCGATATCTAACATTAATATCTAACACTATTGTTATATTAGTTTATTTGGATTGAATTGTTTTATATCTCTGAAGTTACTTCACTAATGGAAACATGTGCCTTATACTAATAAAGTTACTGGTTTACTATTAAACTCTGGGCCTATCTTATAATAATTAAAGAAATAATTATAATGCATTGCAATGAATTTGTACGGTAGAATATTTTTCTCTGGTGAGATGGTTTGTTTTAGCATAATAAAGTAATAAGTTGTACAAATAGTTATTTAGTTCCATAGACAGTTATTTCATATTAATAACTAAGTAAAATCTTGTAAATAATTAGAACAAAGAGCATTATTATAGTATTTATTTATTTAATTTATATTTATTTAATATATTTTAAAGTATATTATTTATATAAATTTATAGTATTCTTCACCTTTTTGTATTAGGAATAGAATAAATAAAAACCAGTAAACCACTAAAGGGCGGCCCGTAAACCACTAAAGGGCGGCCCGTAAACCACTAAAGGGCGGCCCGTAAACCACTAAAGGGCCCGTAAACCACTAAAGGGCCCGTAAACCACTAAAGGGCCCGTAAACCACTAAAGGGCCAGTAAACCACGAAAGGGCCCGTAAACCACAAAAGGACCCGTAAACCACTAAAGGATCAGTAAACCACTAAAGGGCCCGTAAACCACAAATGGACCCGTAAACCACTGAAGGACCCGTAAACCACTGAAGGACCAGTAAACCACTAAAGGACCCGTAAACCACCAAAGGACCAGTAAACCACTAAAGTGCCCGTAAACCACTAAAGGACCCGTAAACCACTAAAGGACCAGTAAACCACTAAAGGACCCGTAAACCACTAAAGGGCCAGTAAGCCACGAAAGGGCCCGTAAACCACTAAAGGACCCGTAAACCACTAAAGGGCCCGTAAACCACTAAAGGACCAGTAAACCACTAAAGGACCAGTAAACCACTACAGGACCAGTAAACCACTACAGGACCAGTAAACCACTACAGGACCAGTAAACCACTAAAGGGCCAGTAAACCACGAAAGGGCCCGTAAACCACTAAAGAACCAGTAAACCACTACAGGACCAGTAAACCACTAAAGGACCCGTAAACCACTAAAGGACCCGTAAACCACTAAAGGACCCGTAAACCACTAAAGGACCAGTAAACCACTACAGGACCAGTAAACCACTACAGGACCAGTAAACCACTACAGGACCAGTAAACCACTACAGGACCAGTAAACCACTACAGGACCAGTAAACCACTAAAGGACCAGTAAACCACTAAAGGGCCCGTAAACCACTAAAGGACCAGTAAACCACTACAGGACCAGTAAACCACTACAGGACCAGTAAACCACTACAGGACCAGTAAACCACTACAGGACCAGTAAACCACTACAGGACCAGTAAACCACTACAGGACCCGTAAACCACTAAAGGACCCGTAAACCACTAAAGGACCCGTAAACCACTAAAGGACCAGTAAACCACTACAGGACCAGTAAACCACTACAGGACCAGTAAACCACTACAGGACCAGTAAACCACTACAGGACCAGTAAACCACTACAGGACCAGTAAACCACTACAGGACCAGTAAACCACTACAGGACCAGTAAACCACTAAAGGACCAGTAAACCACTAAAGGGCCCGTAAACCACTAAAGGACTACCATACAATTGCCCCCAACTACTGTATTTTAGATTGCCATATTTACATTACCTCAATGTTTTCCATTTGTTTATCATTACGTATGACAAACTGCATGGCGCTATCTCATCATTGGCTGTCATTTACCCAATAGCCTTAGTTTGGCCTAATATTTTCATTTGGTAAATGCAATTCTCATCAGTAATGACAAATTGTGAGTAAATAAAATAGATACAAATTACAATGAATACCAATGATATATGAGTAAAAACTGGAGTGAGTTACTGCCAGAGAGTTATACTCCCGTTAGTGTGTTACTGCCAGAGAGTTATACTCCCGTTAGTGTGTTACTGCCAGAGAGTTATTCCCGTTAGTGAGTTACTGCCAGAGAGTTACTCCCGTTAGTGAGTTAGAGTAAGTTACTACCAGAGAGTTATATTCCCGTTAGTGAGTTAGAGTAAGATACTACCAGAGAGTTATACTCCCGTTAGTGAGTTACTGCCAGAGAGTTACTCCCGTTAGTGAGTTACTGCCAGAGAGTTATATTCCCGTTAGTGAGTTAGAGCGAGTTACTACCAGAGAGTTATACTCCCGTTAGTGAGTTAGAGTAAGATACTACCAGAGAGTTATATTCCCGTTAGTGAGTTAGAGCGAGTTACTACCAGAGTTATACTCCCGTTAGTGAGTTAATGTTCCTTGCTAACATAAAAACTGAGGCTGTAACATCTGTCTCTATATTAGTACATGGTCTGTTTGTTAGAGACTTTCTACCTTATTCACCATCTCTATTCACCAGTTCTAGAGTTTAGATATCTATATTCACCATCTCTATTCACCAATTCTAGAGTTTAGATATCTATATTCACCATTTAGATCTCTATTCACCATCTAGCCCCCAGACGCCAAATTACTGTTGTTGTAATTTGGATTATGTATAGTCTTCTTTCATTTTTACCATATTAATCATGTTTTAACGCTACTTGCAGTTTTAGAGGATAGCGCTAGGGTTATGCTCTTCAACTACGAGGTCTTAGATTTTGTGTTAGGTAGACTTCATTTACTATCACCTCTTCATTTTCCTCTTCCATTCGTGATTGCAGGCACCAGTTCTTGTGTCCCTTTCGTCACATTCCTTGGTAAGTGACTGTATTTACGGAGTAGCTTTTCTGCATCCATGAGCTTGTCGACGATGGTGGTTGGTGACTTTGTACATGGAGCCACTTTTATTTCTGACTGCTTTTTCCGGTCCCTTGTACTTAATTTCCTTTTGACGTCAGCGATATGGCCTTTGGTTCCGAAGCAGACGTTAAACCCCTACTAAATTAAAAAAAATATTCCCATCTACCCTAATTCTCCTCTTAAATAGCAGTCAATAGTCTATTAGTCTTGAAAAACAACGGACTATTTGCCAATAGCTCCCTACAGATTGACAGTCTCCCCCGATGTCTGTGTCTAATGTCTATGTAATGTCACACCTATTCACTCTCAGGACATTGCTAATGTCGTTTCTAATGTCTTTGTAATGTCGCACCTACTCACTCTCAGGACATTGCTATGTCGTGTCTAATGTCTATGTAATGTCGCACCTACTCACTCTCAGGACATTGCTATGTCGTGTCTAATGTCTATGTAATGTCGCACCTACTCACTCTCAGGACATTGCTAATGTCGTGTCTAATGTCTATGTAATGTCGCACCTACTCACTCTCAGGACATTGCTAATGTCATGTCTAATGTCTATGTAATGTCGCACCTACTCACTCTCAGGACATTGCTAATGTCATGTCTAATGTCTATGTAATGTCGCACCTACTCACTCTCAGAACATTGCTAATGTCATGTCTAATGTCTATGTAATGTCGCACCTACTCACTCTCAGGACATTGCTAATGTCGTGTCTAATGTCACTTATTATAAGGATTGGTGAGAACCCTGTCACAGTATCCAGGAAACACTCTCTGCTGATGAGGGGTATCACAGATACACCCTATCACAGTATCCAGGATACACTCTCTTTTGGTGAGGGGTATCCCAGGTACACCCTATCAACGTATCCATGATATACTCTCTTCTGGTGAGTGGTATCACAGATACTCCCTATCACCGTATCCAGGATACACTCTTTTGATGAGGGGCATCACATGCACATCCTATCACCGTATCCAGGATACACTCTTCTGATGAGGGGCATTACAGGTACACCCTATCACCGTATCTAGGATACACCTTCTGTTGATCAGGGGTATCACAGATACAACCTATCACCGTATCCAGGATAAACTCTTTGCTGATGAGAGGGGTATCACAGATACACCCTATCATCGTATCCAGGATACACTCTCTGCTGATGAGAGGGCACGTGCATTCATATCTTATTAATTATCTTCACGTGACAATGGCGTTGGTTTCTCTTAGAAATGTACTTCCTCTAAGTGCAGACAGGTGTCATAGGGGTGAGAGTGCAGGTTAAATACCTCATGACGTGGCCATTAGCGTCTCTGGCACACTGGGCACTGTAGGGTGTGCCATCACTGCACTAATTTCCTTCATTATTAAAAGAGATTTGCAAGAGAAAAGGGCCAAAATATAAGCGGAATCATTTTCTCTTGAACGTGCCATTTTCTAATTGTCTTTAGAGATTAATATTAATTTTTACTAAGGGAAATCCTCCTATAGTTTTGTTTTGGAAGAAGAGTAAATAGATATTCGTTCTAAATAATTCCCATATACAGGCCTTAATTGAAACACTTTTTCAATTTGTAGGAAGTTTATTTAATATGCAGTTGGACACCTTGTAGCCGTCAATACAGCTTCAATACGCCTCGGAATGGTATCATAAAGTTTCTTGACTTTTTTCACGGAAATTTTCTGTCACTATCCCATCAAAACCTCCAACTCTCCTCCAGACGGGAGAGTAGCGATTCCTGACTTGCTGCTTGCTCTTCATACCAATAGTTAACGATATGAGGATCATAGCATTATCGTCATGGCAGATTCAATCACCTTCAAAAAACAAATAATTTTGTCACCTAAAATGTTCAGGATATCTTTGCAGTTGATACTACCATGTAAGGCAACAATTGTACCAAGAGATTTGTACGTTACGGCTGCCTGCCCAAACCATTACTGACCCTCTTCATTGCTTCACCGTGGGTAGTAGACATTCCGAGTTGAAAGCTTTTTAGGCTGCCTCCACATGTAAACTCGCTCAGAAGTCGGAAAAAGAGTAGTAAAACTAGACTCAGAGTATATTACTCGCTTCCACTGATCTGAAGACCAGGTTTTGTGGACCCTCCACCTTATCATCCGCTTCTCAATGTTTCGAGAAGAAAGGAGATGATTTCGGATGGCGGCTCTTCCATGGTATGCAGGTTTATAGAGCTCACAATGAACGGTTTTGATAGAAACTGGATTGCTTAGATGCTGATTCAACTCTGCACACACCTCAGTTCGCTGGTTTTTCCTCAAATCGCGGTCTAATGATCGCCAATCTCAATCAGAGAGCTTGAAAGACCGATCAGAGTTGCTCCGATTGTTGGAGGTCTTTCTCTGTTTTTCGAATTTTATAAACGTCCTCGATACGGTGGCTCTCGGAAAAAAAATCAATGGTTTTTGGTGATCGAAGCTCCTGCCATGCTAGCACCAACAGTTTATTCTTTTTAAAAATCAGTTAGGTCACGAATTAGAATAATAAGGATAATCTTCATTGATGTTTCATATATGATGTATAATCTGTATTTTCTTTGCTGGTAAAACTACTTTCAATATATATAATTTTAAGTACAAATTGTGATTACAGCAAAGGTTAGAAAGTATATCAAGTGAATATAGTCCTAGTATTACACTATAGACACTATGAGGCATTGTCTAACGTGAAGAATGCTCGTTTTACCGTCTAAATACTCTACTTAGTTCACTTTGACACTTTCACTGACAACCACAAGGGATAGTTAGTTACAACTCATTCATTCGCAGTAAAGAAATAAGTCATGACTAGGGTTGTGACAATATACGTTTAAAATCATACATCTTAAGAATATCATAGACGAAATGAAATGGTATCGAATACTATATACTGCTGGTGTAGAACCATTTAATAGTCTTTAATTCTCTCAGTCTATAATATTTCCCGGATCTATGATTTTAAACGCATATTGTCACAACCCTAATCATAACAGTTATTTATTTTTAAATATATCTTTATACACTAGGGTAAATTACGAGTTATCGGACAGTTCCACATTGTAGATCATATAAGAAAAATATATTATAATTATTATCTAACAGGTTATTATAATTGGTATCCATGATACCAGCAGGTATCATGGATACCATGCAATTGGAAGAACGAATTAAAATGTTAAATTGAAGTTTTTTTTTTCTTATATGAACGAAAATGTGAACTGTTCGATAACTTGGAACTCACCCTAGAAGAACATACTGTGGGACGTATAAAAATATGTTAGTCTAATTCGAAATTGATAACTTTAGTAGATTTGTTCTATCGTGATCTCTTAATATCTTAAACCATGGTCTTAGTATTCCTCATGAAATCATTCACTATGAGTGACAATAGGACATTCTCATCTATATTTAGTATATAATAACAAACCAGAGACTTTAGTATTGTATTTAGTACATAATAACGATGGAGACTGTATCACAGAGCTACACACATCAATAAGTGGTCTCTTTTCCTCCTGTCCCCTATGTAACGCTCACACGGTCAACTGTGCCATCTTGTTTTTACTCCATGCACCCATATGCTGTCACTGCATGAATACTGTCCCTAGATCTGTTAGCGCAAATAACTTTCCATCCCAATTAGACTTTTGCAAACATTCTGAGGCAAATATTATCTGTATCATGGATACGAACATTAAAGAGAAATATAAATGCATCACCTGTATCATGGATACGAACATTAGTGAAATATAACATATATCACATATCACTTGTATCATGCAAGGATACGAATATTAAAGAGAAATATAAAATACATCACCTGTAGCATTGATACGATTTTCAAAATGAGACATTATGGATAACAGAGGGCTGGTAATTTATCCTCAGAAGTTTTGGGTCAAAGTGCTGCAAAAAAATCTACATTTTGGGTCAAATTACTGCAAAACAAAAAATACGTTTTGGATCAAATTACTGGTAAAAGAGTAAGTTCCTTTTCAGCTTATTTAGGTTCATTATTTGTACACAGATGAATGTTCTTTCGTAATAGATATTAGTAAAAGGATAGGTACTTCAGCCTCATTGAAGTCCCTGTGATGAAGATGTACTCATACTCATTGTGATCTTTAGTAATAACCACTACTATTGCTGATGTATTTATCACAGTGTAAGAAATAAAAACTGCAATGTAGTAGTGGTTAAATTTATCACAGTGTAAGAAATAAGGACAGCAATGTGTTGCAGTAGTGGAAGTAGCACGGTGAGCCTCCAAGTGAAATTTTAAGTACACCTCGTCAGACCGCAACAATCCTCCTGATAAAGTTCTTAGGGCCACAGTCGTTCATTATGACAGAACTATTGTAATTTGCAGAACTATTGTAATTTGCAGAACTATTGTAATTTGCAGAACTATTGTAATTTGCAGAACTATTGTAATTTGCAGAACTATTGTAATTTGCAGAACTATTGTAATTTGCTTAGTGCGTGAAAAGAGAGTAACACAGCAGTGTACTGCGCAACTGAAACTACATTGAGCTTTGGGGTAATTATCTCATTGAGGACTGACAACATGTTTCTTCTATAGAAAACAAATTAGCTGTGATCTAAGTTATCGGACTGTTCTACATTTTCGACTATAACAAAATAAATTATTATTCAACTTTTATTTTAAATTGGCATCCATGATACCTGCAAGTATCATGGATACCAAATGATAAGTTAAGCCATAATGATTATATACTTTTCTCATATCATCGATAACGTGGAACTTATCCTAGTTTCCCGTTAAAATATTTTACATTTGACATGACATATGCAAAATTTGACTAAGGAGAAATACCACAAAGATATGCAATTCAGTAACTTCATCGGAAATGCTTCACTGTAGCTCAAGCATAGCGTTTTATAGTCCAGTGTAACGCTAAAGCATACAGTAAAGCTGACATACAAAAAGTGAACACAACTCTGAATTAATATAAACAGGTGCATTTGTAAATGAATGATGAATGTGGTATATTGGATACAAGTAAATATATTGCAGTTTTCTTTTATTTGAACTCCAATTTCTATTTGTTTTTTATATACAATATTAATATTAGTTCCGACACGTTTCTTGGGTCACACTGTATATATCCAGTATATCACTGGGCTGATACACAAATCAGGACAGTTAGGATGTTCTAAAATCGAGACGATTTATTATTAACGCCTCTATTATATAAACTGTACTGTTGAGATTTATACTGGGTTTAGGGTTTTTTATATCATTTTGTAAACATTTGAATGAATTGACTCCGATTATCAAATAGAAAAGATGAATATCAGACACAAGATATAAAGAACCATATTTAGAGTAAGATTATATATTATTATTATATACTTTCTTTCTCGTTGTTGTTACTTATTCAGTGATGTTACAGCACGTTTATTGATCATGTTCGTAAGTGATGTACAGCTTACAATGACTCTTATTTTCGTAGTGAATGTTATGACTGTTGAGTACAAAGTAATAAATATTCCTACTTAGAGAGATAGCTAAGGTAGTCTTAAGACATGAACAGTATACTCACAATATCCTTAAGGAACGTACACACGTAGGGTTTTTTAAGTCTTTCCACCAGACGTTTTGCTAAGCTCCTCCTACTTTTTCCATGAGAATATAAGAAAAAAAACGATAGTTGTGACAATACCTGCAGGTATCATGGATACCAACTGAAATATATAATAATTATATAATTTTTTCTTATATTCTCGTGGAAAAAGTAGGAGGAGCTTAGCAAGAAGTCTGGTGGAAAGACTTAAAAAAACCCTGCGTGTGTACGGCCCTTTAGATATCTTTAAACACATTTACCAGATGTGATATAAATATCATGTGATGATTTTAATAGGTTATTATCAAACGCATCAAAATATTAAAATATATTTATTGTGAAGAGAAAAAAAATTCTAACTCAAATTATTAGTTTTTCCTTTACTTTTATCAAAGACTTCGGACAGACAGACTGTTTTCTTATTGTAGTACAGATTAGTGATAAATAACACGTATATGATTATAATCAATATTGATACACTTAATATCACAAGTAATAAGTTTTGATGCTTCCTCTATGGTTTCGGACAGACAGACAGTTCTCCTATTATCATACAGATTAAAAACAGCTCAAGCTTTTTTAGTTCAGAAGTAGGTTTCATTGAACCCTCTGAGCGAAGGATTGTGAATTTATTATTATTTATTTCACTTTATATCCATGACTGTAACCACAGGGGTGGATCGTGTGAGCTATCATGTTTAAGGTTTATTTTGGTGGTAGGTACAGTGGAACTCCTGAGTTATGAAGTACTGGTTACTTCATAACTCAGAGCCACTTCATATCTCGGGTGCACTTGATAGTTTTCTGTGAATCATAGAAAACTATGGTTCTTGAGGGATGACTATGATGAGGCAATTCTTGACCTATATGGCTATATCATTTTCTATAATTTAAACATAGAAAATACTTGATAACTCAGGTGCATTTCATAACTCAGGTCCTTCATTACTCGAGTGCTTCATGAATCAGGCGTGTTACTGTAGATGGGAGGTCAAAGGTCACCTATAGACACACAGTTACTCACATTCAGGTGAAACCTAACTAGTGCACTCTCATAACAATAGTTATTAGTAGAGTTGTGACAATGTGCTTTTAAAATCATAGATACTAAGAATAGACGAAAAGAAGTGGTATCGAATACTATATACCGCTGGTGTAGAACCATTCAATACTGATTAATTCTCTCAGTCTATAATATTTTCGGGATCTATGATAATAAAAGCATATTGTCACAACCCTAATTATTAAGGTAAATAGGTACTTAAACAATTCGTTCATTAATTTCAATATCGATTTTTTTTTTCACCAGACGGTTTTTTTTTTTAATTTGTCATTTATTTAAATTAATCATAACATGATGCATTGTGTTTAAATGATTTTTCTCATATATAAAAGGTAGGTAAACAATATATAACATAATGTATATAGATTCGTAATTTCTAAACAAGATGGCGTACGAAATTCAAAAATTCTCCATTTTTGAGTTATGACTGAAATTAATGATGGATTTTTCAGATGTGAAATAATTGAAATAAATGAGCGATATACTGTAGTGTGATCTTCCACTGCATCACAATTAAGTAACGGTACTGAGCAGTGAATGGAAATGATATAACAATGAGCTTAGTTATTAAAGCTTAGGTAATTTCAGATATAAAAGTTAGACTTACTCCAGCGGAGAGAAAGTTAAATGCTAAAAACAGGTGGAGGAGATATATCATATTGTACAATTTGAATGCTTTTTACTGAAACAATTTCTGTAGAAAATAATTATCCGTAATGTCAGATATATTGTCAAGTTAAGTAGGTTCTAGGGATAACTGAACTATTTACTCCCTGTAGACAGGTAAGTAGGTTCTAAGGGGTAACTGAACTGTTTACTCCCTGTAGACAGGTAAGTAGGTTCTAAGGGGTAACTGAACTGTTTACTCCCTGTAGACAGGTAAGTAGGTTCTAAGGGGTAACTGAACTGTTTACTCCCTGTAGACAGGTAAGTAGGTTCTAAGGGGTAACTGAACTGTTTACTCCCTGTAGACAGGTAAGTAGGTTCTAAGGGGTAACTGAACTGTTTACTCCCTGTAGACAGGTAAGTAGGTTCTAAGGGGTAACTGAACTGTTTACTCCCTGTAGACAGGTAAGTAGGTTCTAAGGGGTAACTGAACTGTTTACTCCCCTGTAGACAGGTAAGTAGGTTCTAAGGGGTAACTGAACTGTTTACTCCCAGTAGACAGGTAAGTAGGTTCTAAGGGTAACTGAACTATTTACTCTCCTGTAGACAGGTAAGTAGGTTCTAAGGGGTAACTGAACTGTTTACTCCCTGTAGACAGGTAAGTAGGTTCTAAGGGGTAACTGAACTGTTTACTCCCAGTAGACAGTTAAGTAGGTTCTAAGGGGTAACTGAACTATTTACTCCCCTGTAGACAGGTAAGTAGGTTCTAAGGGGTAACTGAACTAAATGTGGTCAGAGTAGTAGGCTTTCTAGACCGCCAGTGAAATGAACTCACGACCTTTTTAACAGTAGATGTAACTCTTCGCTCTGTTAGCTACTGCCTGCTGTATTATATGTGATACAGTTTAATATGTTAAATTAGGCCATTAATATGAAATAATTTGGCACAGTTTTACGATAGGAAGAGGTAGGACTTTCCCGTAATTTCGCATTTAATTTATCAAAATAAAAGGACATTTCCCGTCTAAATTTTCAGCCAAATAACTCAAAAATTGGTGGAGACTTTTTCTTTTTTTAAATAAATTGAAGAGTTATAACAACCACCAATAGTAATTAAAACAACCACCAATACTTGTAAATAAAGTACACAGTGAAGAGTTATAACAACCACCAATAGTTGTAAATAAAGTACACAGTGAAGGGTTAAAACAACCACCAATAGTTGTAAATAAAGTGCACAGTGAAGAGTTATAACAACCACCAATAGTTATAAATAAAGTACACAGTGAAGGGTTAAAACAACCACCAATAGTTGTAAATAAAGTACACAGTGAAGGGTTAAAACAACCACCAATAGTTGTAAATAAAGTACACAGTGAAGGGTTAAAACAACCACCAATAGTTGTAAATAAAGTGCACAGTGAAGAGTTAGTTAATAGTTGTTATATGCATAGGTTCAATGTACCACCAGATTTAAAATCTAAGGCTCAGAATAAATTCTAAAGAATCATCACTTCTCGTTTCCCTAAAGCTGTGGTCTCATTTAATTGGTATCCATGTTACGCTCCATCCTGTATCCTTGATACTGCAGACTTTATCGGAGTGCACAGTTGGAGGTTTAGTCGAATTCACCACAATGCTCCTTTACTTTCTTCAATGAAGAAGCATATTGTGTCGCTTTGAAAGCTTCAACTTTCGTATGACTGTGATGGATACACGCTACAGCTACTGAAGGGAAAGTAAGAAATATAGCACTGCTGCATTATCACCATCATTATGATATACTTTTATTTGTGGTGCTTCCGGAACACACTCCGTCGATGTGAATGTAAGAACTGCTGCCAATTTACACTCTGAGCGGTGGAGAAGCTAGGAGGCCTGTGGAGGACCCAAAGGAATCACCCAAAGGATTATCTCCAAAAAGTCCTGTTTCAGCGGGAATTTCTATATGGGCTTCATTTAAAATACTACTTTGTACTATTTTCTTTCAATGAAGTTATATCATTGTAATCTAACAGGACACATGCTTTAGAAAGGATTAGCTGTTTGTAAAAATAAACTATTTCATTAAAAGTATACAAAATAAAAAATGTTTTATTGTGATAAAATTAGAAATTTTGACATCGTTCCTCTAACAATACATCTAAATGTCTTAAAAATGTACGAGTTATTGTATTCATCTTCAATAAGAAAAATGGAGTATTTAAAAAATGAAGAACACAACTGTTCTTAGAGCGCAAAAGGGTTTCTGAGAGCACATGCATGCTCTCTGAGAGCGTAGACAGTGTTTTGAGAGCACAGACAGGTTCTTGAGAGCGTCAGTGGCTCACTTTAGTCAGTCTAACATATGTCAGTGCTTATAGTTAAGAAAATATAACAGCTGATGTAGGTAATGGGAAGGAGGAGGTAATTGTACAGTAAAGAGATTGATGAACACACAAAGAAAAAAATGTATAATTATTATTTAGATATATTTGCAAATTGATACCTATACATGTATATGCAAAGATATATATATACTATATATATGTGGTGACTATTCGTCACTTATCCTCTAAACGGCTGCCGGAAATTTCGGAATGATTGAAAATTAATTTGAAACTCTCAATATAAATGGCCGTTATGTACTCTGTTGTAACCGCTACTTTGTTGTAATACACACTTCACAATTGTTTAATGACCTGGCAGAGGCCCTCCGATACATCTAACTTGAAAGTTTTACTTATATATCAGACCGAATTTTTCTCTCAAATCTCATTCTAAAAAAATGTCAAAATTAATTATGTTACGTATCATTTTACAACATTTAATGAATAGTGATGTTATCCGTTTTAATAAATAAACTACATATTTTAGTATCTACAAATTTCAACTTTTTCTATTATTGTTCTTTATTAAAATCATTACAAAACGAGATACCCCTCCTATGTTGTTCGTTACCCCAAGTCTCGCGATGTGGCAGGAGACTCCCAATGAGAAACCTCAGTCTATAATAACAGATAATTACCAGTACTCAGGAAGTGCAGGCTCTAGAAATCAAATTAGTCCAATTACACAGGCAGACTTTCTTCGCAAGTAAGAGTAAAACTTATTAGTTATAATAGAGGTTACATGAAGCAATGAAATCGAGAGCAGTTATGTTGCCTATCAAACTAAAGCACTTTCAAAGAATTACATTACGCTTTTAATAAGCACTATTGAGATGAATAAACTATATCATATTGCGCTATTAAAAACTCTAATTTATTTATACTTATTTTAATTATTTCCAATCATTCCTTTTCACTTGGAACATATTTAAAATGATTAAAAATTAGTTTAACTAATTTTATTTATTTATTATATAATATACGTTATTGATAAAAACAGAAAAGAGTTGAATAATAGCGTTAAAATGACGTATCTATGCTACACCACATATTGGATACAAAAGCAGTGCTAGCGATGGTATCACTGCTACGCCATACCCACTTGAAAGGCCCCACCCACTACACGTGTCTGCGACAGTTGTGACCGCAGGCTTGGCACCTGCCCTGCCAGTGACCTTGCCAGGGGCGGGCAGTGACTGGGCATGTGCTGGCACCTGTCGTCTGCAGTCACTGACAGTAGAGAGAGAGAGAGTATACTGTGAACTGACTGAGTTTTAGGAGAATACTCAGTAGAGTCATTACTGAAGAGTATTAATATTAAAATTTAATGGTATTAATATTAAAATTTAATGGTATTAATATTAATATGTAGTGTACTGAATGATAGTAATATTTAATGGTTCTAGGAAAATTAGGTCTCATTTTATAATCATTTCATTAAGGACAAGGCTATCAAATGATGACTAAAAGAATATATACATCAAGTCCTCAGTTATATAACTTCCCTTTTTAGGAAATTTTTGGGCAAAAGAACAGTAATAGAAAAAGTTATGAGTAATAAAATGTATAGTTTTTAAAATCATCTAACGTTGTAAAATGGTACGTAACATTAGTAACTTTGACATGTTTTTAACATTTATTCAACATGTGATTTGAGCGGAAAATTCGTTTGTGTATACCCAGTTCTGAGGTACAAATAAACTTTATCAGTTAGATGTAACTGGGTTATTAAACAATCATAAAGTGTGCAGTGCAACAAACTAGCGGATACAACAAACTACATAACAGTCATTTAAGTTGGGAGGCTATTTATAATTCCGAAATCGAAATTTTTGGCCATCATATTTAATATATTGAAGAAGAATAATTAATTTACTGAATGATACTCAGTAGTTATTTTAACGATAATTAGAATTTGTTAGAAGTTTAAATACAGGGCATCTACCATATTTATAAAAAGAAAATATAAATGATGAATAGCAAAGAGATTGGTCACCGCAAGATACAAATAATATTCCACTAGGGATCAACTCTTACGGTGAAGAACATTCATACAATATCTATTTACAGTCAATACAAATAATATTCCACTAGGGATGAACTCTTACGGTGAAGAACATTCATACAATATCTATTCACAGTCAATACAAATAATATTCCACTAGGGATGAACTCTTACGGTGAAGAACATTCATACAATATCTATTTACAGTCAATACAAATAATATTCCACTAGGGATGAACTCTTACGGTGAATAACATTCATACAATATCTATTTACAGTCAATACAAATAATATTCCACTAGGGATGAACTCTTACGGTGAAGAACATTCATACAATATCTATTTACAGTCAATACAAATAATATTCCACTAGGGGTGAACTCTTACGGTGAAGAACATTCATACAATATCTATTTACAGTCAATACAAATAATATTCCACTAGGGGTGAACTCTTACGGTGAATAACATTCATACAATATCTATTTACAGGCAATACAAATAATATTCCCCTTGCACACACGGACCTAACTAGAGCACTAAAGGGTTACTTTACGAATACTTTCTTAGCGTTTAGGTGAAAGCTAAGTACAGACTTCACAAGGAATGATGTAACCTTTTGCACAGTCTTTTAAATAGTAATATAGTCTATATTAAAGGAATTATAACCACATCATGTTATTAAACTAGATAGTCGATATGATACTCAATATGATTTGTTATTGTTTTTTGCCATATTGTTAATGTTGAAACAGAAACTCTAATTGTATTTCCAGAGGATATGATTTGAATAGCACTGGAGTAAGTTACGAATAATACAACACTTCCACTTTATTCATCATAAAAGAAATATATATAAATAATTATTCTATTCATTTTTACTTGTTATTTTAATTGGTATACATGATACCAACAGGTATAATGGATACTGATACAAATAACTAGTTAAACAATGTACAACTATATACTTTTTCGAAGGTATCATGGATACCAATTATAATAACAAGCTAAAATGTCAAATTGAATGTTTTTTGTTACATTACTGAAACTGTGTCCCTGTCCTCTAATTCATTACCCTATAAGTGAATAACATCGAGATATTTAGTATAATGCTCCCTTTACTTTAGGACACATTTATCGGCAGCAAAAAGAGGCTCGTAACAGCTGACAGGTCGTTACGCCAAGCACCGCCTACCGCTAGCGCTATATAACGTAGCAGAACGGAAGCTCTATCATCAGTCCCTTGCTTCATTCAGCTGTTACAGCAACTTAGGATATTCTCTCAAACTAAAAGGTACGTACAGTGATAAGTGACAGTGATTCCTTTAGAGTGATGTCTGTGAAGTGACTCAAACTACTTGGCTTCTTCTAACTGTATCACTGATACAACTACACTCTGCATCCATGAGCAATATTGTGTATCAAGGATACAAGTTGATTTTGAACCAAGGGATTTGTATCAGTTCTTAGACACTTTAATAAAAATTTGATTTTATTAAAAAAAATTCAAAAACATACAATATTTTTCCATTAGAAACAAGAAATATGTATTTTTTTCACTTAGAAAAATATCAAAAAAATATTATACAAAATCACAATAAATGATACTTTCATATATAAATTATCTGAAGAAAAAACTAGGAAGAACAACTTGAAATTTAAATTAATTTTATATCATTACGACACTTTTATTATTTTCAGAGATTGCTTAAATATTCCTTTTATATCCTAATATCAACTTGTTAGTTCTAACATTTATAAACATATTAAAATACCATTGCATGTCTCATCATAATAACTAAACCATTTACATCTTTCCAGTTAAGAAGGTACACAACAATTTATAATCTGAATAGCTTAGTCAGCATTTATTTGACCATTTCCTTACTTAGCATTCACGCATCTAATTTAAAATAGACGCATTGCAGTTATTTTGAATAGAAATATTTCATTTCTCCTTCCTAAGTTCAAAGAAGAGAAACAAACTCTACCTAGAATGTACGTTAGGCTGTACCTAGGGTACAATTACACACACTGACAGGCCGTATCATGGATACACTTTCAGGTCGTTTATAGGTACACTGAATATCTTATCATGGATACACTAATATGTCGTATTTATGATACACTGACAAACCATATCATGCATACACTGACTCACCGTATCTAGGATACAGTGAGAGGTCGTTTATATGTACACTAACACACCATGTCTAGGATGCAGTGACAGGTGGTATCTAGGATACACTGACAGTGCAGTGACCCAGTGGTCTGGTTAGCTAAGCACTGCCTATTATCTTCATAAGCACAGGTCACCGTTAGCGGCTTAGTTGTGGTCACGCTGAACTGTGTCGCATTACGGTCTATCATAAACAACTCTAACAATTTACTTTGTCATGAACAATAGAATGAATTTAGTAGCTAAATATTAACCTCGTGAACTTAGTATAAGCCAAGTCAATTAATATGCTTTATATGAAGACGTGAGGTAGGAGTTCTTCTTTCCCCAACTCACTGTAATTATTAAATAGAAAGTCTTCGTAACCACCCATCAAATCTGTAGTTCGGAGATTAACTGCTTTCTTATGTTTGTCTCTCACTCATTAACTTAGCAGTGGTGGAAGTTGTTCACTCTAAATTATCAGAAAACGTCATTATTTCCAATCTACTCTAAAGGGAAAATTAAAATCACTCGAATTTCTTAGCAATAAACTTTATATCAAATTCCTGATTCACGCAAAGTAGCATTCAATTATTTTTCCAATTGTTAAACCATGACATCAGAGTTGCATATAAAGTCATTCTGTTTTAGACCTGCCATTAAATGTACATCGAACAGTCAAATAATGTGACGTACTCAAATAGCCTATTGTGACGTCATAATTAAAAACAATGAGACAGCACGTGGTGGGACGCGAGGAACACACAACAAAAACGAACACAGCGGAAGCGGCAACACTTAAACTGATAGTAAAACTTTCCACACTAACGAAAGGAAGAACTGTACTCTTCAATCCTCTATTCAAATAACTTAAATTCAAATTTTACAAATATATTGATTTCTAAAGGAAAAAATCATGAAATTCCACTATATTTTCATATTATCCAAAGATTGGTTTAATTATTAGAACACTTATGATTTCATTACGAGTGAACTTTAATTTAATATTCAATAACGCATTGTAGTTCTAATCATTCTAACTAATATTCCTCTACAGCTAGTAAGACGTTACGACAGTTCCATAGAGTCACGGTGTAGCGCACAGACTAATCATCCCATTGATAGGAATGATAAGTGGCCATTATGCTTTCTAGGACATGAAAACAGACACACACCAACTTTCTAAACAACTGTCATACACACTTCGAATGTGCTGATAGAATTCACCTTAATTGTATCCATGATACATAGTCTTAATAAAAGCAGAACCGTATCAAGGATACATCCACCACACGAAATAGACTGAAAGATGATCTAATTTCTATGTAGGCATATATACTGATGTATCTGTTTCATCCTCAATACACTTTAAAATATTTCAATCATCTCCATTAAATTCCTAACATCTTGCTTTCCAGGTTAAGTTAAAAATTACTCCCCCAAACATGCGTTTCCAAAGCGTGGTACTGACAAGCTTCCTGGTGGTTGCGTGTATCGGTTCAGTCCGATGCGCTGCGACTCCAGAAGCAGAAAATGAGTCCAGAACCAATGCCCTAGAGACAGGCGATCCATCAGAGCGCCTGTTCTTTACTAGTAATGCCCTTAACTTTGGAGGCAATGGTGCCACTAGTATTACAATTGGTAACGCTGGTTACGTGCTGCTTGGAGCGTACGTTCTCATTCCACTGATAATTGGACTCGCTCTCCTGTTCTATCTACTCGGGGGACAGGGGGGTGGAGACAGTTATGGAAGTGGACACGTTGTGGACTCCTATGGTGGTTCCACTGGTGGCTCTTCCTATGGCAGTTACGCTAGGTTTGTGTGTAGATGCTTTGTACAAAGTCCCATTTTAGTATCACCTTGTGAACGGAGATGTTAGACCGGCAGTTGCGAGAGTTCTCATTCAGTCTCCTGTTCTTGAAACCGTGTGCACAGGTTCTATTCTAAGTTCTTCCCCTGAATAGGCTTCTGGTTTCTCTAACAATTCAGCAGACAATACTAACAAAAAGAAATGACAGTCGGCCAGCAGTCATGCCTTTACCCGCACCAAGTCCTAGATCTCAGCCATATAATAGCGATTAGTTTAGTATAGATTTCTTTTGTTTAGATACTTATCAAACAAAATTCTTCCATTGTACACAGGCTTTATAAGAGAAAATGCAGCAGCGGACAATTCTTCTCGCTCTGATCGTCATGTTAGTGCAGATCTGTAGCACTAATGCTGAAATCAAACTACGTCCAGTGTATCCACACACAAGGCACTTCATCAACTCAAGCATATCCAAAACAGCTCTAGAAACCAGTGATGAGTTGTTCACATTCAGAAATCTGACTGATCTCATAATATCAGATGATTTTAACCCAATGGTGAAAGGTTTGACGCGCCATCTCATGGAACATCTGGATAGACTACTTCTCCTCGGTCAACAGGACTTCAGTACTCTTGATGAATCTGAAATGGAAGAGAAGTTGATCTTCCTAACAGGTTCTTCGAACGGTACCGCAGTTATATCATTCTCCGGATTGCTGTACACACTCTTCTGGGTGGTGGCACTTGGGGTGATTTCGAGCATGATAATCTGTTACTGGGTAGGCTGTGAATACGAAGAAGTGGTGGAGGTACCAGTAGCTGGCGGCTCTACAATGTCCTATGGAAGATCCTTCAACTCCCTGGCAAAGTACGTGTGACACCTGAAGCACAATCACCCACCACACCTTCACATTATAAACTGACTGAACTATAATTCATCCGAACAATTAATGATAAAATTGCATGTTAATACCCTAAAGTAACATATATATCTTCTAAAATTTAAAACAATTCTATTCTAAACATGTGAAATCGTGCCACGAATACAGATTCTGAAGTCTGAATGAACGCTCGCAATCTGCCTTCTGAGTAGATACTCTAGTAGACATCTACAGTTTTAGTTCCCAAGGTGATTAAATAGGATGTTTGTTACAGGTATCATGCTGCCGGCGTTATTAATTCTCATACTAAATGGCTTGTCGAAATGATTTAAGGTGCACTAGAGAGCTTGGTTGTTAGCCGACTGAATTTCTATTTTGTCCAAATGTTCCCATGTCCACTGAACACAAGATACCAAACTGCAAAGCTCTTTCCAGCAGATTTGGTAACTTGTTTTCCTATGCTCACTTCTTACTGGCAATATTGCAGATCCTCTAAACATTCCGAATGAACCGTACTCTTGTAACTCTTGCTGTGGTGGCAGCACTAGCTGTCAGCTGCTCAGCCAAGACTTTGGGAGAAGATGATTACTCTCTCAACGATCTTCAGTATGATGACGTATCGGACTCTCGCTTTCTCGTCTCGACCAACTCCACCTCCATAACTATCGGTTACAATACCTTTGTTTTGGGAGCTTTAGGATTGCTAGGTCTGATGGCTCTAGCGGCACTGGCTCTGTTCCTTGCTACTGGAGATGGCGATGACTCATCCTATGGCCACTCTGGCTACTCTGATTATAGCAGTGGATACGCAAGGCAATCGTACGTCCTAATATGTATAAACCTCTACTAACTCGAATCTAAACATTACGCATGTAAATTGATTGCTTGTTCATGGAATGCTTCCTAAATTTTGAAACTTAGGGAGGATTAGATTTATTGATGCAAGAAGATGTGCGGTTCATTCGAGTGTTCAGCTGATTTGGGTGGAGGCAGTAAGAAGAAGCGCTCTCTATTCCTGCTCCATTTAGTTTTAAAACCTTTAATCGTTACTAGCTTAATCTTGTTCTGTGCCTTATGTTTGTGGTGAGTGACAATATCCCGATATCTGTTCACATTGCAGCCAACCCCAACACCACCGTCATGCTCTGCAGAAACAGCAGAATGAACCGCACGCTTCTGCAGTCAGTAGTCATTCTCCTCCTGGCGAACTGCATCCTAGCCTTCGACTATTACTCATCCTCCTCCTCCTCTTCTGATCTCGATCTACAAGGAAATTTCAGAGAAAATACCATTCCTTTGGACGATTTGGATGGTCGTTTGTTTTTCATTAACACCACCTCTGTAAATTCCTTCGTTACCTTCAATACAACCCTGCTGCTTTTCTCCGCGGGTATTTTACTCTGGGGAATTGCAGGAGGGTTACTCCTCTACTACCTCCTTACTTCCCCCTCCGATTCTGGATATTCCGGCCATTCCGGTGGCTACGATGACTATGGTTCATCTGGCTATGGTAGAAGTTACCGTGGGTCAGTAAACAGTAATTCTAGGGCCCTGCATGCGGATTAAGTGTAACCTGTGTATATATTCCCTAAAAAGAACTTTTGGTCCTGTGCATAACGGTTACAAGATTTAGATATGATATAATAATGTTTGAGCATCTAATTAACTAATATAACTAATATCATTCGTTTGTGATCAATGTTATTCACCAAGTATATTTCTAGAGATGTTTATTGTAGTCTCTGGTCAAAGTTTACTCGTTTTCGATTGAATTAATTCCATTTTCTTTTTCAGGTTAGACTAAAGAAACTTTATGCGGGTCGGGCAATGATTATCAATATATAACATTTATTCAAATGGGATGCATAAATATTCATGTCACCCGTTAATGCATGTTACATGCATCAAATAAAAACTATACAACCTTTAAATCAATAATAAAATTACATTTAAATAAATAATACTGAACATAAATTTTAATTTCAATTCGGCAAATTCTTAAATTTGTTCTTTTGCCATAAATTCAAAAGAATTTTTTTAATTCAAATGGGGATTCAATTAAAATAACGAGTCAAATTTAACACATAGCAGTTGTTATTATTATTAATATTCAGTTTTTTTCAAATATCCAAAATATGAAATTACTCGATAACTTAGAACTAACTAAATATCTTTTTCAAATTGCAAATAGTTTGAATGGGGGTGAATCCTTGATGTTAAAAGTGTCTCTACGTCAACAACACGTTCTACAGAATTGGAGTAAATGGTCATCAATGTGTAGCTTTCTAGTCTTTACGGCTAGAGGAAAGTTAAGAGACAAACAAATTGAACGTTAATCTTTGGGGGGGAAATTACAAGAGGATTACGAATTAAGTAAATCACCGAAAATTTATTCCTTGAAATTTTAGAAGATAGCAATTCTATTTGAAATTTAAATGCTAGTTCAAAACTCAAATTATTGCCGAAAAATGTGAATTGCCATAATATTCTTTTGAGGAGTGGGGAAACTAAAGACATATTTCCAATCTATTGTAATTCAAATAGTCCAGTAATTTGAAATCATTGAAAGGCGTAACCTGGTCTACCCTATTTCGTCAGATGGTATCCAAAGAGCGTTACAGTTAGAATATTTATCACAGAGTCGCATATTGGTATCACAGATACAGGTGTGACACAGATATCTCGCACACCTGTAATTATCGTCTGCTATCTGTCGCTATTAACGTGCACTGTATACCTTCTCGTGACGATACAGTGAGAGTCTGCAATTCGATAGGGTATCAACATTTCTGATTCGATCATTTCTTAGCTTTTTATTTAAAAACAAATTTTCGATAAAAAAAATCACGTAGTTTCAACATTACTCGTTCCTTCAGAACTCAAAAGTGGAATAATAATGCGACTCATATTTTATTTTATAGATTGTAACAGTTGCAACGGTATCAATTTGCATTAACCCGTCTAGGATCTGTGTACCGTATGTGGTACACAGTGAAAAACAGGTGAATTCTCAAAACGTTATACTGAAAATTCCAATTTGTTTACCATTGATATAATTAATTTTTAACTTGAATAACATAATCTATAGATTTCACTTTTTTGAGTATACATATCTAGATGCATTAACAAAGTCGATCTGACATGATTGATATCATCATCCAAAGCTGTGCGGTTGCACCCTCATTCGTCATCTTCAATAAGGAGGGAAATTGAAAAGTGGTAATGAGAGGAAGGAAGTTGTGACTTCTAATATTGGCAGACAATGGCAAAATAAGAAAAAGAAAACGACTGAAGAAAATGAGTCTCTATTATTACAGCCACTTCAATGCAATGATCTGTTAATTATCTAAACTTATATAACTGCTTATCATTAGTAAATTTCTTTTAAATTATCGTAATTAACTCCTTTTAATATTGTCAATTAGATTAATGAAGGCTTCCTTCTCAGTGATGCTCGAAATTTAAAATACATCATTTAAATAATGCACCGTATCCATAATACTGAATAGATTATGTCAATCTTACTTTTCAAAACACGTATCCATGATACAATAGTTTATTTCAATTTTACTTTTCAAAACACCTATCCATGATACGAAAAAGATTAATTTATCTTGAATCTTGATAAACCTAGTGTGATCAAAGTTTGACTATCTTTGATTTTCTAATTGCATCTTCTCTATGCAAGATAAAGTGAATCGATTAAAAGTTACACAAACAGCTCACAAAGACAAATAGAGCACTCAATGAGGAGATAAAAAAGGTGAGAAGACTGCTGTCTCACTTTGCATGGTGACACGTAGAAGATCTTTGATTTCTTTAAAAGTTCGTTTTCACTTTAATCTGAAGAGAGGCTGGGAGACATGGCGCATTCATTTTTAAATCGTTGATGCTGCTCTACATTTGTTTCACCGTGCGAAAAGTCCGCCCACTTCTCAACAAACGCTCGCGCCAACAAAAAAAGAATTCTTTTGAATTAATTCCGTGAGTCACGTTGTCGGCAGCTATAAAAGCATCGCATGGCCTAGTGAATCTCACTTGTGAAACAAACTTAGACTGAAACTTACGTGAGTCGGAGAAGAGATCAGTGAGCTTGAAAAATGAATAGAATATCAGGTTTTGTGGTGTTAATTTTGTCAGTCCTAGCTATTGGAGTTGTCAGAGCGGACAGTGACTATTACAATGATTTAGATGAAGAGGGTAGACTAATCTTCCCAGTGCTGTTAGGCTCTACTGGAGTTAATCTCAACATAACTCAGTTAGCGGCAGTTGCAGCTTTGCTATCGTCAGCACTTTTGACTACCCTCGGGGTAGCGGCACTAGGCTTCTTGCTCTTCTCGTTGTTGACGGATAGGGATGGTTACGGTGGATCAGGATACGGAGGTGGTGGAGGAGGATACTCCACCTACTCATCTTACAGACGGTAAAGCTTATTCGAAAACTCAAATCACCGAAAATGTTTACGAACTTTATTCGATATTGAAGTTGTGGTTTGAACTTTGAAAACAGTGGATAACATTGATCATCAAATAGAGATATTATAATTTATTTTCAGCTCAATGAAAATAATCTAAATTAGCACTTTAACAGAGACTTGCATGATCACTCTCGCAATTGTTACAAATGAAATTAGTTTCAAATGCCCTGAAATAAATATATGAAATATCCCATTGTTTGGGTTTAGCGCGATGTTATTTCATTGCAGCAGGATTTTTTTTTTCATCTATAATTTGTAAATTCAAGGATAGGAATTGTTTATCCCTTTCGTCAATAGCATATTACAACATTAACAATAAAACAGAAGCTTTTGGCTCTCACCTTTTCATTCTACTCAATACCTGCCGCAATAAACCAACATCACCCTAAAGCTGCACTAATCAACCTTATCCCTTTTTCCCCTAACTTTATCATTCTGGCGTTTAGATCTTTCGACCCCTACGCAATTGACTGGGCCAAATTCTCAATCCTTGACTGGATCAGCATTGGAGAAGAAACCTACAAGAAATTCGACCCCTCAGACTTGGAGTGCCAAAAGAGACTCATCTGCGAGGTGCACCAGAACACTTCCAAATTCGGACAAGCTGCCACTAGGATGGTCGACCTTTTCAGGTTAGTCAGATTGAATTACCTTCAGGATTTCAAAATAAGGACAATATACTCTTAAATAGAGTGAAACTTTGAGCCAATCTAAGAATTTGAATATCCATCAAATAGGTTTACATTTCGTAAATTTATGTAATAGTCCATTAACGAACTTACGAGACTATATTTAGATAGGTATTTTTTAAATGATGAGATTGTTGATTGCAATTCAGCTTTTCTTCTTGGTTTAAGCTTTGACCAGTGATCGGTCCGTTATTATTATTTTTTAATTAGATTGCAGAGAAGGTTACCCACGTCTTTGTGCGAATACTAATAAACTATATATTAATTTAGTGCGCAATTATTGATGTGAATTTTCATTACTGTTGTTTAAAGATTATTTTCGAATAAATCAAAACAGAAACAATTTCAGTTATTGATAATTATATGAATGAAATTGTAGTTAATTTATCACATAGTGATTATGTCACATCCGGAAGTAGAAGTAGTGCCATATATTTCCTATATCTTTCCACCGTCTAAGTTAATTTCATGCGCCAATAACGTTCTTGCTCGCAGTAGAAATTAGCTGTAAAAGTAACGTTAGGTTTCTGTGGGAACCCTAAAGCTATGACGAACTTACTCAAGTGTTTAAGAGAAATCCTATTTTTCTGAAACACACACGTGTGATAAAACTACACTGAATTGCGTAACAGTCTGGTTGAGTGAAAAAACTGCCGATAAAAAAGGAAAGGGCTGACTTAATGGCCGTCTTCCGTAGTTACGAATATGTAGAGCACAGAACTCTCTTTCGCCTGGGAATATATATGGAAAGCATATTGTCTCACGGCCCCGTTTCCTGCCGTTCCAAACAATAGACCACCACTTTCTTTTCTATAGATAATGGTGTGTGTCTATTGTCATCGTGAGTCCCTGCTTACTTTCATTTCTTTTCGACAGTTACCTGCAGTACGCTGAAGTTCTGAGCCTCCCTGACGAACTGAAGGCTCTGGTTGAAGAATATTTGGACGCGGCTGACAGAGGGCGCAGTTTACAGAAGGACTGCGGGGAAGTTTACAACTCATGCGAGTTCTCAGTGAAAGGAATGGTTGATAGGTACAGCCACAATGAAATCTAAACGGAATGGACTCTGGAGGACCTGACAAGAATGAACTTTGGCCGATATTATTCTGGACTCAACTTGATGATAATGTTAAGAACGTACTGAACAACAAGGACTGACGAACAGGACGCTTTTCATTTCTCGAAATGAACACTGCTGACCATTCATGTGACGACACTTTGCCATACTTAAAATAATCAGTGTACGTATAGTTACTACTCTCAGACAGTTTGAAATTAATTTCCGTACCAAAGATATCTCGTCCAACTGCACAGACGAATTAAAAAATTAATATTGTGAGGCATTGCGTTAGTGAATCAGGCATTTTTAGTGACAATGACTTTTGTAAATATAAGATACACTGCAAGTAAGAATAGACATTGACTGTACATATTTCATGTAAGACTAAGACTTTCTGCATTAAAAAAATAATAAAAAAATTAACTACAACATTGACAAAAAGGACAAAAAAAATCATTCTGAGACTTCTGTTCAATTCTCTTTCATTCAATTAGTTACTATTTATTATGTAGATTATTATTGTTATTGATTGTTTAATGTTATAACTTATTATTTGTTAGCTGTTTTTTGTTATTTATTATTTTGCCAGACTGATATTGATGTAATTCAGTGCTTTGCTAACCTCTAGGCTGTCTTTCCAACTCTAAATTCTAAAAATTGTCTCCCTTCTCTTACTTAAATATGTTAGAAACATATGTTCCTGTGTTTGGTATATTGCATAAAAAAAACAAATAAAAGCTATTTATTTAAACTGTCTTCTCATTTACCATCCTATGTAACTTATGAAGAGTTATATAGCTGGAATTTTCTCATAAATAGTCGAAAATTGGTTTTTAGATTCGAAATATATATTAAGTGAAGAAAAAATGACTGCCAATAATAATTGTTAGATATTCACCTGAACTTATATGGTTTGTGTTGAACTATAGAATAAAAAAAGTAATAATTTCTAATGGAAACAAACTGTTTAAATTAAATCAAGACTATAAAATAATCCATCTGAAGAATTGATAATTTTTATTGAAATATTGAAAAAACATAACATGGGAGTTTATTTACCAAAATTATTTTACAACATTGTACAACATTCGATTACTACATTGTTTTACAATATTACGAAAAATATCAAATAGAACAAAATTTTTTTAATTGATCTTCAGATAAACATTAATAAATACAATCCTAATCAATCCTACCACACCATCAATAACAACATTTTAGGTCATATGAGAAAAACTATATAATTATATAAATTATTTAAACTTTAAAAGCTAAAGAATTATTAACATTCAAGTTAAATAAGGATTATCATATATACTTTTTCTTAGATGATCGAAAACGTGGAACTGTCCTATAACTCGGAAATTGCCCTAATATAATAACTTTAAAATATAAATGAAAGGATATTAATCTATTTAAATATATAATGAAGAGAAATGAGGCTATTTTTGTGCCTCTTTTTTAACTAAAAAATATAACAGAATATTGGTGAGTATTTAAAAATATCAGAGGCAGGCAGACACAAATCATTTCAGTAAAGGAAAAAAAAAGCTTGGTGTGAAATTTAATCCAAAAGATATAAATGTAAAGTTATATATTAAATGGTTTACAAAAGAAATTGAAACTGTTTTAGGAGATATTAAATTATCATAGAAACTAAAGAATATTTTTTGGTGTTGAGGTCAAATGAGGAAAATGAGACTGAAATTGTGGCTAATACTGACTAGCAAAATAGGAAAGAAAATTTAAAATTTTCATTCAAAATAATTTTCTTTAATATCAAAAGTTTGAGGATAATTTTTTAGTTATTTCTTTAAAATATTTTAATTTTATATTTTGCCACATAGGGTTTTTTTCGAAATTCGTGTTTCAATTGGTATCTATGATACCCACAGGTATCTTGGATACCAATCAAAATGATGACTCAATAAGGTAAAATAATCCGTTTTTCATATATTTTAGAAAATATGCACATGGAACAGTTCGACAACTGTGAGCCTACCCTAGCATGACCTTTTAGTGAAAATAAGGCGAAAAAGAAGTTTCATACACACACTTTGTAATGTCAATGGATGGAACAAGAGACAAAATTCAAAAAGTTGCTATAACAGGCAAGAAAAATTTATTCTTGGAATTTTAATTGGATATCCCAGGAATAAATCCTCCTTTCCTGGGATATTCCCTTAATATCCCAGGAATAAATCCTCCTTTCCTGGGATATTCCCTTAATATCCCAGGAATAAATCCTCCTTTCCTGGGATATTCCCTTAATATCCCAGGAATAAATCCAAAAGGTTGTTAATGGGTCATTTTGTACCACATCACAAATATAATCTTGAGATTCTTTCCTTTAGATCAAACAAAATGGCTGAAGAATACAAAATATCATATTTACACTTTCTCAAATATATTTCTTTTAAAATGTATAGTTCAAATATCTAGTAGAATCTTTTCGCTACCTAGGTCCTAGACTTAGAGAGAAAGTTATAGGGGGCCATAGAAAATTGAGAGTTACCCGTACGTGACCATACACAGACCTAAATAATTTAATGCATATTCCATTTATAATTAAATTTGCTAAATATTATGAAATTTATTGGAAATATTTTTTCCCTGAAATTTTAGCGATTTCTTCCCTATTTGTATAAGAATTTCTACTTCCACTCATTTTACTAAATTAACTACAATCCAATTTTTTCAGTTTCTGCACCAGTGACTCAAACCACAAATAAACTTGAATTTATTGGAGAGAATTGATCTATCTACCTCAGAATTGCCAACCATAATCTTCTCGATAATCATAGTTAATGATGCATGAAGCATTTTGAAAGTGTATGTAGAAGATGTCCTACATAGGAAAGTAGAGTTGTCCTACACCTAGGAAAAAGTTTACAAAATTTCCTTATATACGTTATATATTTAAAAACTAGGTAGCCAAAATATAAATGTTTATTGTTACTTGTTTCTATGTTTAAATAGCGGAAGATTGAATTTATTAGAATTTTTAATATTTCTTAGCATAAAAAACATATTTTAGCAATAGTTATTCTAAACTGAAGTGGTAATATTTTTTTGTAAATTTAATTTCTCTTCATCGTTCGTAAGCAGAGGGAAATGTTACGATGGGTGTTTAAAGCTAGAGAGCAAACCGCAAGCGGGTGAAAAGGTAACTTTTTAAGCAAATGCGAAACTACTGGCCATCATGGAAAGTTTGCATCGGAAGAGTGAAACTCCGACGCATCCGTTCACGCTTAATGGCCGCGCAAAGAGCCGCTACGGCGCATATGGGTCAATAAATAAGTGGAGTGTAGTGCCAGATGATGCGGTCAGAAACTATCACACTACTCCTGTCAGTGACTAAATTCTCCTACTTCTACTTAGTAGATTAGAATAGAAACTCTACATGAAGTATCCGTGATACGAAACCGCAAAACACTTTCTTTATATCTTTGATACCGTATCAGTACATAAATAACTAGTCATTCTCTGTATCTTTGATACCGTATCAGTACATAAGTAGTCATTTAGATTATTTGCCATCAACTAATCCGCTATAGTTTGATGAATTAGGGAGAGCAGTACCTAGTAGGAAGTTCAGTGAAACTGAAAAGAACCTCATCGATTGTTTCTTTTTATTTAAATACTCATATATTACCTACCTACAACTGTAGCTTAAGTTAGTATCTTGAATACCTTAACTTTTAAGAATATCTATAGATACAATTTAGGTGTTCGCATTTTTAAATAAAAGTCTACTCTTGTGGAAATATACTGTTTCAGAGACTAACTCAGTGCCACCGTACGTTCTCTTTCTTATTCAGGACCTAAATGATGGAATGATAACCCAAAAGATATTCGTTCATCTACTTCATTAGGTATTTTTAAACGTAGATTCAAGTATTTCCAACTTGAAGCTTTGGCAAACTGACAGTCTCTTTATTATTGTTCTACTGCATGTATCATTTACAACTATTATTATACATTATATCCATATCATGTCTGTCAATTGCTGTTTTCCTTTGAGTTCTTCACTTTTTGCTTACCACGCAAATCGTTCATTGCTAAGAATAATCATACCTGAATAGTGTATAGGTATAGGTACACCTCCTAATTTGTATACCTGTAATTATATTAATTTGCCAAAAATATTCATGTGAAACATTCCTATGAGCTTGAAATCTTCAATTTCCTGTACTCCATATAATGTTAATGTTACCTCTGTCTCTGTGTCATTTTTTTTTTTTTATTCAATAAAGATTACCATTACGTATCATTATCAATTACCTACCTACGACGTTTTTCATTACTCAAAACCAAATCTAAAGTATTCATTAGAATATATAGATTAATTTTAAGTTAGGTAAACACTAGACATAGAAAAATTTCACGTGAATGTGAAAAAAATGCAACCTAACTAACTAGGTACCTAAAAAATGAGATCATGAGAAATATAAAAAGTTAATTACTAGGAATTATTTGAATAGAAACACTTGCTTGAAGGTCAGCTTTCTGCAGTCGTTCGCTTCGTGCTTGTAGGTTGATCATTCACATATTTAAAACCTATAACCACAGAAATGCTCATCACTAAATTTTCAAATCACAGCCCATAGGAACTAATTGATGCTAACTGATGACGCGGGTAAATAGATAGTACTGGTTATCATTTTACATATCAAACTGCAATATAAATCGTATCTAGAAAATATTAACTCATCTCATATGAAAATATTTAAATGATATATCTATATCAATGCTAATAACCTGATATACTATATAATTATAAACCTTGATCTACACATTTTGCTATTCCAGTCGAAATATTTTTGAAGCAGGTACTGGATGAATATGTAATTTATATGTTCGTAATAATGTACATATATACCACTAGGTACCTATAAATAAGTAAGGGCTTATTTTATCAAAGTTTATTAATGGATAATTAAATTTGCAAGAGTAATAATTTAGCTACCTAATTATTCATTACAGTATAGTTAATAAAGTAAGGTAAAATTAACTGAAGATTACGTACCTATAAATTAAACGAACTGTTTGAGAGGGTAGGTACGCCTTAAATCTACTTAAATATACCTATCTTTAACATGTATTTTACTTGCTTTATATGAATAATTTCAGAATAAAAGGAACAGAGATACTTTATTCATAAAATTAATTCTATTGATACTTAATGAATCAGTTATCCATTGAATGATGAAGTTGACATAAATTTTCATAGAAAATGAGTTTCAATGGAAAACAAACATATTCTGTTAAATACAACTATTATATGAAATCAGGATATTCCATCGCTATATCAAACTTTAATTTATATAAAGGTAATTAATAAATAAGACTCAGATAATGTATATGAATAAATATATAAGGATTCAACGTTTCTTTCTGACTATAAACTACATCCATTTTTTATTTATTGAAGAATCATAGTTTTACGCACATCGTCATTCATTTGTTAGTCAATCTTCAAAACAAGTCAAGTCACGATAGAATCCGAGTGTCAACTTCTCTAAATAACTGGAGTTTATAGATAGTTTTTATTTCAAATGGTAAGTTAATTTTCGAATTACCATGCTGAATTATAAATAAAGGCAATGTTATTAATATAGTTTATTGTGATGTAGCTATAGAGTTCTCAATAGTATGATAAAATAATAGATGTAGTTATCATGTTTAAAGCCTAACTCAAATTTGTCTCTTAGAATTATGACTGACGTTATTTATTTAATGTTATATTATACCTAACTACGGAATTCATTAAATTTATATTATAGCATAGAATTTACCAATATCTAATTCTCATTCACGTTTTTTTTTTCTCAATGCTAACCATTCTCTTAGTGTTTTAATTCATTTTGCATTTTGATGAAACTGATAGACTTAATTTCTAATGTGTTCACACAGAGATATTATTTTCTGATTAGCAAAATACCGTCATAGTACATGTATTAGCTATGTATATAAGTTTATAACTTATAGGAATTAATTAAGGATGTTTCTTGGACTGCCCTGGGGTCTCAGTCTGGACTCTGGCCAAATATTGTACAGACTTCCTTTTTTCAGTGGCACTCCCACTTGGTAGTCAGTACCTAGTCTGTGATTAGTGAATAATATTCATCACAATGATGACACAATCTGAAGATAATTTGAGTTTAGAGTAGGGCTATCTTTGATTATTCAGGACTTAGGTCTCTGTGCCATTTTCTTTTCTTTATTATGTTTTCAACAGTTTTTTGATAGGGTCACACAGGTAAATTGCAGCCCTCTGAAGAGAGTATCTAAAACATTCTAAAGCGAAATTACATTAAAATGTTGAATACTACTTCCCGAGCCGAAATTAAGTTTTTATCGAATGTTTCAGGCTCAGCTACGTCTACGATGTTTCTAATTAGTATTGTTGGAGGCTGCAGTTGCCACTTGCCAGCCAGTTAGTGTGCTGCAATTTACCTTCTTTATCCTATCTATTATAAAAGTATAAATATTAGAATGATTAAGAATATTGGAGAATGTAATCACTTTCAAATAATTTTATGAATAAATATTTCCCTCATCTAGTTACAGACCTCTCTGAACTCAGTAGCTGCGTAGCAGAGCAAAATATCCAGTCTGCATAATGTGTCTCTTCTCCCACAGAGATTTTAATTTAAGAGACAGTTGCTCTCTGACTCTCCGTAGCAGATTCAAAATCTCAAGCTGCTAAATTGATTAAAGATCTCCTGCAGAGCTATAAAATTTCAATTGTTGCAGAAAGTCTTTGAAAAATGTTCCATATTCTGCAGTCTGACAAACTATGATACATTTTTCCAAAAAGACTCCTGGGACAAATAGCCTTAATTTAGATATTGGATAATCTCAGAGATAGGACTATTAGGTCTGGAAAGTAATTTCTACATTACTTTCAGATAGAGATTCTGAAAAAAAATTCAGTTTAAATATTAATATTTGAATCTAGATGATTGGATCTACTATTGTGAGGCTGAAAACAAGTTTTGTTTTCCTCAAAATATAATCTCTGAGAGTCAAGGGATACTTTATGCGGAGGTGGTTACCAATATTCTATTTCTAGCTTTGATTTCCTCTCCAGGGTCAGAATCATAGTGCCGGTGGAGGAGGAGGTGGGGGTGATGGAGACAAGAAAGATCGCAAGAAGAAATACGAGCCCCCAGTCCCAACCCGTGTGGGAAAGAAGAAGAGGTCCAAGGGACCGGATACTGCCAACAAACTACCCCAAGGTGAGCTCATTTGATTAAGGTCGCCCTGGAAGCTTTTTTGAGCCTATATTTCACATAAATTTTGAGCCAAGCCAATTTGGCTCATTTTTAAAGATTTCAAGCCTAAATTAACTTGGGAACATAGGAATTAATTTAAAGTCAATTAGTCATGAGTTTTGACCTTATGAAATGTAAGCCAATTAATATTCTTCAACTGACGCACTCAAGTTTCCATGAGATGAATTGCTCTCCAATAAGACACCGTCTTACCCTATAATTTTCATGAAAACAATGAAATTACTCAAGTTCTACTCACCAATGATCTTTTAAAGGTATCACTAATTATGCACAGTGGCAAATATGAACTGAAAGTTATTATCTCAAATTATTAATAGCTATAATTGGTAATTGATGATCAAAACAAATTGACTAGCTTGTAAGATATTCATTGAAATTGTTCCAATTGTGCAGGTTCTATATGATTTCTGAACATATTTCAACTTTCTATATATCAATTTTCTCTGGTGGATTAGCTAAATATAACATCCTTCTGTAATATGATGTTTAATAAAATTCAACTTGCATGCATCAATAGCTAATTAGTATTTTCATGTTTAATCAAAGTCTCCAGAATTACATCTTAAATATCTGCGATAAAAACTAGATCCCTCGTTAGTGTCACAAAACTATTAATTTTCACTAAATTTAATCAATGTTAAACTGTTTGTGTTTGTTGACAGTCACACCGCACACAAGATGTCGCCTAAAGATGCTCAAACTGGAGCGCATCAAAGATTTCTTGCTGATGGAAGAAGAGTTCATTAGAAACCAGGAGACTTTGAAGCCACAAGAGGAAAAGGAAGAGGTAGCTAGTTAATTTATTATTTACTTGCTTTTGATGCTAAATAGTTTAGAATTGCTTTGTTTCAATTTAGGTAGCTATCTATCTTTCTGTTCCTTTAGTGATTCTAACTTAAAAGTATTCAATTTATATAAATTGTAAATTGATATAAAGTTATTCATTTGATAAGGTTAGAATTGTTGGTAGTCTTTATTTTATACTAACTAACTATTGACTAACAGGAAGAGCGCAGCAAGGTTGATGATCTGAGGGGCAGCCCCATGAGTGTGGGTACACTCGAGGAAATCATTGACGACAACCACGCCATCGTCTCCACCTCAGTTGGCTCTGAGCACTACGTGTCCATCCTCTCGTTTGTGGATAAGGACCAGTTGGAGCCTGGCTGCTCTGTTTTACTCAATCATAAGGTTTGTAAGTCTTTTCAACTGTGCTGATAGATTTGAAGATACTTTTCAATCTACCTACCAAAGGGTGAATTTTAGGTTATCAAACTATTCCACATTTTTTGATCGTAAAAGAAAGAAATATATAATAATTCAACTTTTATTTTAATTGGTATACATAATACCTAGAGTTGGGACGATACCAAAATTTTCACCGATACTGATACTTTGACTATTTAAATGAGATTAATTAATTTTAAATTTTGAAAATTAGGATTAGCTGTCAATATGAAATCATTGTTACATCAATTTGAATTATAAATTTTCATTGTGATAGATAAATAATAGACAATAATTTTTTTTTTTTTAAATGCTAGTGGTATCGGCAAAGTATTGGCACTTTTTCATAAAGTTTCATATCAGTCTCTGAAGTATCTAAATATAATCCTTAGTCTTTCAATTAAAATGATCTCATTGTTAGTCACTTGAACTAATGATTTCCACTCCTTCAGGTTCACGCTGTAGTGGGTGTGTTGGGAGATGACACTGACCCAATGGTAACTGTGATGAAGCTGGAGAAAGCACCTCAGGAAACTTATGCTGATATTGGAGGTGAGTGATTTCTAACATTCAACCTGTTGTGTGCACTTAGGATTTGTTTCGACTCTTTGAAACATGTTTTTGTCTCGTTGAAACACGTTTCGACTCGTTGAGACACGTTTTGACTCGTTAAGACACGTTTTGACTTGTTGAGACACGTTTTGACTTGTTGAGACACGTTTTGACTTGTTGAGACACGTTTTGACTTGTTGAGACACGTTTTGACTTGTTGAGACACGTTTTGACTTGTTGAGACACGTTTTGACTTGTTGAGACACGTTTTGACTTGTTGAGACACGTTTTGACTTGTTGAGACACGTTTTGACTTGTTGAGACACGTTTTGACTTGTTGAGACACGTTTTGACTTGTTGAGACACGTTTTGACTTGTTGAGACACGTTTTGACTTGTTGAGACACGTTTTGACTTGTTGAGACACGTTTTGACTTGTTGAGACACGTTTTGACTTGTTGAGACACGTTTTGACTTGTTGAGACACGTTTTGACTTGTTGAAACACGTTTTGACTCGTTGAAACACGTTTTGACTCGTTGAAACACGTTTTGACTCGTTGAAACACGTTTTACTCGTTGAAACACGTTTTGACTCGTTGAAACACGTTTTGACTCGTTGAAACACGTTTTGACTCGTTGAAACACGTTTTGACTCGTTGAAACACGTTTTGACTCGTTGAAACACGTTTTGACTCGTTGAACACGCTTTGACTCGTTGAACACGCTTTGACTCGTTGAACACGTTTTTGACTTGAAAGTATTTTTTCATTGAGGATCATTTTCTTCTTAGGTCTCGACACTCAAATTCAAGAAATCAAAGAATCCGTTGAGTTACCCCTAACACATCCCGAATACTACGAGGAGATGGGCATCAGGCCCCCAAAGGGTGTGATCCTCTATGGCCCCCCTGGTACCGGAAAGACACTCCTTGCGAAAGCTGTTGCTAACCAAACCAGCGCTACTTTCCTCAGAGTCGTTGGCTCTGAACTTATTCAAAAATACCTGGTGAGGAACTTGCAAAAACCTATGCTGATTCTGTGACTATATTTCTCACCGTTGTATATTTTTAATAAATAAAAGGGTAAATTCCTGGTTCAAGTCCCTATTTCATTTAGGGACGTGAACTTGGAACTGATCCAAATACCCCCTTCATAGTTCACGTCCCTAAATGAAATAGGGACTTGAACTAGGAATTTACCGAAAAAATATGCTTTTAACGTAGCAAGTCTTGATACACAATTACAGATGTTATTGATATGTATTTAAAGTAAATGGGATAAGAAGGTAGAAAAATCATGGTGGTTAAAAATCTATGTATCCCAATTACAAAGGAAATGTTGCTTTACCATTTCAATGACTCCTTTAGCTAATGTAAAATCCCTTTTCTCTCTGACAGGGAGATGGTCCCAAGCTAGTTAGGGAACTGTTCAGAGTGGCAGAAGAACACGCCCCGTCCATAGTCTTCATTGACGAGATTGATGCTGTGGGCACCAAAAGATACGACTCTAACTCTGGGGGTGAGAGGGAGATTCAGAGGACTATGTTGGAGCTGCTAAATCAGTTGGATGGTTTCGACTCCAGAGGAGACGTTAAGGTATCTATTGAAAACATTTTATTTGTTATCTTCCTTTATAATTGTATATACAGTATGTCCCACTAAAATGTAGCAAGTACACTCGATTTTAAAATTAAACAAGCTAGGTATAAGTAGAAATATATTTATGTAGTAGTCCGTATCATTAAGACAAGGTTCTTGTATTGTTTATTCATTTTATGCTTGCAAATTCTATTGGAAATATATTTCACCAGAATTTGCAAGCATAATAATGAATAAATAATATAACGATAGATAAGATGCGGACTAGCTACTACATAAATGTATTCCTATTTACAGCAAGCTTCTTCAATTTTAAAGTGGAGTGTACTCATTTATGCGACATATTGTATATGTTTACATTACTCTAAGCTCTCCACTAATAATCTTTATTCGTAGGTCTTTACTCTAAACTGTTAACTAATAGCTACCTTCTTTTTCTCTCACTAGGTCATCATGGCCACCAACAGAATAGAGACACTGGACCCTGCACTCATCAGACCTGGTCGCATTGACAGGAAGATTGAATTCCCTCTTCCAGACGAGAAGACCAAGAGGAGGATCTTTAACATCCACACCAACAAGATGACACTTTCCGACGATGTGAACCTTGACGAGTTGATCCTGGCTAAGGATGATCTCAGTGGTGCTGATATCAAGGCGAGTATTTAGTATATAAAGGTCACTCATTTTTGTAGAAATTAGAAGCCTACCGCAGAAAGCACTGTAACAAACTAACTAACTAGCGGATACAACAAACTACATAACTAACATTTATGTTTTGAGGCCATATCCATGATACAGGAAGGAAATTCGTGTTATTTTTATTCATTTAAAATGAAAACCTATAAAAAAAATAGTCTGTATCCATGATACAGAAGTTCATTTTAACTAACCATAATCCTGTGAAATTATTTATTCAATGATTATAGTTTACTAAATAGTAGAAAATTGTATTTGAAATTATAAGTCATTTTCAGAATTGACCATTTGCTAATAATAGAATTCTACAAAGTTACTATTGTTGTATAGTTATTTATGTTATGGAGAATTTCATTTTATTTAGGTAAAATAAGACTATTGGTAATATGGAACAGGAACTTGTGGGCTATTCAAAGAATTTCTTCTCGATTGTACATGCAGAACTTTCTAATGTTTTTTTTTGTTTGTTTCAGGCTATCTGCACAGAAGCAGGCCTGATGGCCCTGAGAGAGCGGCGCATGCGCATCACCAACGAAGACTTCAAGAAGAGTAAGGAGAATGTCCTCTACCGCAAGAAGGAGGGCACACCCGAGGGTCTTTACCTCTAAATAGTTAAACTTTTATAGATATGATAAAATTAAGATGAAAATATGCCTGTCTTTTCGTATCCATAATACAATAAATTATTGAATTTTTCTTCAGAGTATTTAAACTATTTATTAAATAATGAAGTTATGAATGTAGTATGTACTGCCTTTTCCTATGACAAGTAGACTCCCAATAAGAAACGGTCAGTAATTTTACTTATGAAGTTATTGTACTGAATTATGTTGAATATAAACACTATACAGGCTACCGTAAATATTGGAGCAGTTTAAAAATTAATTAGTAAAACAAATTTAACTGAAATCAGAGAAAAAAACTAAAACTTACAACATTAATCTTCAATTATTTAAGAAGCTCAATGAAAAGTCCTAATTGACATCTACGATAAAAACACAATTACAGGCAAGCCTCGCTTTAAGTGCGACTCACTTTAGTAAAAGTTGTACTTATTTCGAGTCATGATTCGAAATAAGAACCATTCGTAAACATAGAAAACGGAGACATTTTTTGATTATTTTACGGTAACTAAAAAAAACATCAAAATTATAATCCAGATGAGGTTATTAGAAGCAATTGGTTCAGAAATTCAACACGTCCCATTTTAGGGTATGTTCCGTGTTATTGCACGGTTCCATATTTTCGAACAGGTAAAAATCTTTATATAATCATCTTTTATTCAATTCAATTGGTATCCATGATATCTAGGGTTGTGACAATATTCTTTTTGAAATATGCTTTATGCTTTAAGCTTATGAAATATGCTTTTATGCTCAATATATATGCTTTTTATGCTTAAAATATGCCTTTTATGCTCAAAATATGCTTTTTATGCGTTCAAGTTAGCTTTATATGCTCAATGATGTGCGTTTTGTTAGCTTTATATGTTCTAATTTCTTTGAAATAAGGCTAATCGTATTTGAGAGTTTTCATTGATGGTATATTCATATAGAAGGCAGGGTAGGAAACAATGTCAAATTGAGACTGTTTATTCTTTATGAGGTAACTAAAATAATAAATGGTGAACAGTTTTAAACAATAACTTGCACAATAAAGAAAGCATTTATTACATTTGATGATCAAATCTTGTTTTAAATTCTCGAAAATAATTCTACGTCTGTTATCTGCTATAATTTGTAGTCTTAACTCATTTCTATTTTAAAAAATAAGGTTCGTCAGGGAACAAAAAATCTGGTACCGAATCGTCTTATAGTAACGAAACGTCCTAGCACCGTTTACAATGGGGACGTGCCATTAGTCCGACAGTTACATCTTTTTGTTTTATTTCTCGTTTTATTTATTGATTAAAATTAAAAATATTAAATTCTAAACATTTTAGTTATAGAAATTTAAATGATACAATATTTACCTTTATTTTTTTTAAATTATATATTCCTCTCTTATCTTACTTTATTTCTAATATTAGCTCATTTGTATGATGCATTCCCTCATTCGATTTAATGTAGTTTGTTGTGTTCGCTAGGTTGTTGTACTGCACACTTCATGATTTTTTAATGACCTGGCAGTGATGTTCGGGGGGTAGCACGTCCCATCCCCCGATATACATATATTTTGATGTTGAATCAGAAATAAACTGCAAAAGTGTAGGACTAATGGAGGATCGCACCAATGAATAGTAACAGTTTACAATAGGTAAAGCGTAACATAAAATGGCTCCTATTGTGTACTCCTTATTGAAATTATTACTATTAATTATCGCCTTACAGGTTCCAATGATTCAATATGGTAATTTCCTCACCTAGTATTTTAAACTTAAAAATTCTTGAATCATTCATTCAAACCATAAAAATTAGTTTGCGTTTCATTTGCAGTCACTTGGACTATTTGATTAGATAAAAGCATATTTTGAGAATATTCTTTATTTCAAAAAATATGCTTTATTGCTAAAAAGCATAAAGAATAATTCTTTAAGTCAAAAGAATATTGTCACAACCCTAATGATATCAATTAGAATAGAAGTTAAATAATAATTATAATATCTTCTTTTCTAACGTGTCCGAAATTGTAGAACCAACCAAATAACTTGCAACTTAGTACCCTACTGCCAAAAACATTTAGTAGTAGGCATAAAATTGCTGTTTGTCAGGTGTAGCACAATAATTATAGAAATCAAAGTATCTATTAATTACTCACCTATACTGAGTGAGAGTTAAGCTATCGAGGAATTTTAAAACCTTAAATACATAAATGACTTTAAACTTTTTCATCACAGTCACAAACAATGAAAGATCGACTGTATATTATTAATAATATGCTTATATACGTAGAACTCTTACACAAATTTTCTTTTTATAACTCCTAGAAAATGAGGTATATAATCAAGGAGTGACAATTATAAATGTCTTGTTACTTTTATTCGCTTTAGTTACTGTTTGGTAAGTGGTAACTAATGCGGGGGATGCCTGTATTGAGATTTTTAATTCTTGTACTAAAAACGAAAAACTTAGGTTCGTATTCGAATTAAAATGCAAACAGAGAAACCCTAATTGTTTCCGCAAAATAGTAAATTTTGCTTTACATTTAAATTTCAAATGTTTATCCTGAATAGCTACTTGTAATTCTGATTTCTTTCTTTTACTTGAGTTTTGGACCTTCACCAGCATACTGATATATTATATTTGATTATTTCAACAGATTATCGAGTCTTGAATGGCCTGAATATAAGGTTTATGTTTCTCTCATCCTGTATAATCAGTCATGATGTCACCAGCTTTGCATGGTCTCCCACCTCTTATAGAAGGAGAGAAGGAGGTAAGAGTTATTGATATGCTTTATTAGTTGTTATCAAATAGATCATTTTTGTATCGAATGTTAATCTTAAATGGTCTTTTATTTAGCTTGTTATGAAATCAGTGAAATCTCCTATCAATGACATTACTATATGATTATGACAATTATCTTAATTTCATTGATTGACTGATTGAGTCTGATTCTGATTTGACTCCATTATCTCCATAATCGGAAATCCATTAAGCTTTTTTTTAAGAAATAATGTTTTACCTCTGTAGCTATCATCTATGTTGCATTGATTATTGTCTATTGATAGGCTATTTTAGAGTCATTGACCTAGTCAGTACGCTACTCAGTAGACTCTGATTTCCATTTCCCAGTGGCAGTCTGCAGAATATGGAACATTTTTCCAAGACTCTCTGCGGGAGTTTTTGATTGAATTTTAGAAATTTGAGATCTCTGCGGGAGATTTTTAATTAATTCCTATGTAGCCATTAATTTAGCTGCGGGAGATTCTGAATCTGCTACTGAGAGTCAGAGAGTAACTGTCTCTGAAATTAAAATCTCTGCGGGAGAAGAGACACATTCTGCAGACTGGCCAGTCTGCAACTTGCAGACTGGGAAAGCACGTCCATGTCACCCAGTCTGCAGAATATGGAACATTTTTCCAAGACTCTCTGAGGGAGTTTTTGATTGAATTTTAGAAATTTGAGATCTCTACGGCCAAGTAAAATAGTATGTCTCATAAACTTGCCATTTGTCTTTCCATCTCTGTCCAAAATGATCAAATTTTCATAAATTCTCTCCAAAATAACATTGTAGCATAGGAGAAAAATAGATAAAACTTGCCATTTGCAATTGAAGGGCTCTGGGCTCAAAATAATTGCCACAAACTCGCCATTAAAATGGCGAGTTTGGATATGCTTTATTACTTGGCTTTGCGGGAGATCCAAGTAAAATTGTATGTCTCATAAACTCACCATTTGTCTCTCCAGCTCTCTCCAAAATTCAACAAATTCTCTCCAAAATGATCAAATTATCATAAATTCTCTCCAAAATAACATTGTAGCATAGGAGAAAAATAGAAAAAACTCGCCATTTGCAATTGAAGGGCTCAAAATAACTGTCACAAACTCGCCATTAAAATGGCGAGTTTGGACATGCTTCATTACTTGGCGGGAGATCTTGAATTAATTCCTATGTTACCATTAATTTAGCTGCGTGAGATTTTGAAATAATTCCTATGTTACCATTAATTTAGCTGCGGGAGATTCTGAATCTGCTACTGAGAGTCAGAGAGAACTGTCTCAAATTAAAATCTCTGCGGGAGAAGAGACGCATTCTGCAGACTGGCATGACACTAAAGATCTTTAGCTTTCCAGACTGGGTCAGGTGGAAGTGTTAAGTGTAGACTGCAGAGGTCAATCTGCTGCTGAGAGTCAGAGAGTAGCTCTCTCTCAAATCAAAGTCTCTGCGGGAGAAGAGACACATTCTGCAGACTGGGTAGAGGAGAATGCAATTGGTTTATTTGACCAATTTAAATTCTTCTAGGTACTTTTTATTTTAGTTCTAAACTTCTAAAGTTCTATATCAACTACCAATTATTCATTAAATTAAACAAACTCACACCAATTTGAATTTGAGTTTTATTTTTTTATCTATGCAGACTATCATCTGTATTTGTGAACATTTTTCTCTGCATATATATTTATTTCCAAATTATTTCAGGCTGAACTGGAGGTGGTGCTTAGTGCTTTGGAGTTCAATCCTCATCTTACCAGTGCTCAGTGTGCCGTGTTTGAAGCCACCTGGTGGGGAGACACCAAACCATTCTCTATCAGGTGAACATCAACTCTGAACTATCACCAAATTGGCTCTATGGTTACCCATTGAAGATTGAAAAATTCAAACATTTAACTTTAATATATTCAATATTGCTTCCTATTGAATATTTACAACAGTTTTAGCTAACTATAAGAAAACTGTTTATTAAATTCATATTGATGATCCAGGTGACAGTGTTATCTATTTCTACCTGAATTTAAATTGTTCTTTTCCTAATTTTGTAATAATTATATAAATTTATTGTTTTATGTAACTGTGACATACACCACCATTAAATATAAGAATTACGCCACACAATTGAAGGTAACAGAAACTCTTATCTATTATAGTGTGTATACACGGACCATTTGAAGAAAAATGCGTATCCATTGGGTACTAACCCTATCTACCTAAACAATTATTCTGCAATTATGTATCCGTACTGGTAGCTACCAAGAACAATTAACAGATTAATATCGGAAGTTATTAGTTTTCAATTAATTAGCTAGATAGAAAATTAGAAGTTAATTTAACTACATTCATTTATTAGAATAATTTCATCCATTCAATAAAAAAGGTTAAAGTATGATTCTATAGTGTGAATAGCTACATAAAATGTAGAAAAGTTATTCATTATATAATGTTTCAGACTGAGTGACTCCTCTCCCAAAAAGACGGCAAAGATATCGTTCCCTGTCTACTGCACTCCTTCAGCCTTCAAGGAATACCTGAAAGATGCAAGCACTCTCACTTTTTCTATCCATGTGGAATCTGGCGAAAGTCCCTCCAGACCCGCATCATCTGGAACACCTCACCAACATATTAGACGCACTGAATGGAAAGCCGGGGAGCTAATAGGCTACTGTCAGCTTCAGGACATGAAGCTCAACCACAAGGATCAGTTCTTTACTAAAAGACCTATTTTTGACATCTTCAACGAAGTTGTTGGTTTTGTTTCCGTCACTTTGATATTTACTGAAGTAGAACCTGAGACTCATTCTAGTACCCAAAGGAGTCCTGTTGATAATGACCTCATGGTGTTCTCGTCAGATGAAACTGAGAAGTCTCGCTCTTCTCAAGATAAAACAGATCTTACAAAGCAGGTAGTGAATGATAAAGAGAGTCTTCCTCTCAGTCATCAGTCAGAGAAAACAGTTGGTGGGATGGGCGCAAGTGATGCTGACACTACAATCGATAGTATCTTCTCATCTGATGACAGTGCTATGAACTACCTCAAGAAAATTGATCCCAAGTCACTTGTAGGTAAGGATGTGTCTTTCAAATAAGTAATTATTTGCATTCTTTATTATCTAATTCATTACAGATTTGGGTAGGTTGTTAAAAATATCTACTGACCATCTATAACTTTAATTTCAGAATGTGGGGCTTTGAAGCAAAGTGACTTGGATAATTTCATGATGTTAGTACGTGCAACTGGTATAAACCCTGATGAAGAAGACTTGGCTAGTGATAAAAACAACTTGGACAGATCACAACCTATTGATGTAACACCTCTTTCCCCACCTTCAGCAAAACTTGTTACTGAAATGACCAAACGAACACCACCTACGAATTCAGAAGAAGAGACAGTCCATGGAACTCACAGATCAACAAACTTTATGGGCTCTCCTCCAGAATCAAACAGAAAAGTAAGCCGATCCCAAAGTCTGAAACATTCACCAAATTCGCAACACATCGACTCTGTGAAAGATATCATCTACAGCGATGCTGACACCGTGGCTAAAAACCTGCACCGCTTTTCTTCTCCTACATACAAACCAGCTAGAAATCTCTTTCAGAGGCAGCCAGAGTCTGAATTGCACCAGTCACCAACATTGAACAAAAATGTTGCTAATTTGAAACGTAGCACCTCTCTAGCTAATAGAAATAGACAAAATGACAGGAATTTCAGTAATGCTAAACCTAGTTCCTATTCCTCTCTGCCAATTGGAATGAGTGAAGTTAAGAGACTGCCTTTGGATACTGAAAACAATTCAACTTCATCAAGAAATGTAAAGGTAACATCTCCTCCTGTTAAAGATAAAAAGAAAATATATGAAAGTGATGAACCTATCAATGTACTGACACAAGCGTATCATCCGTCAAATAGAGAATCAGACTTCAGTGAAAGGTTACCTGCCAAGTCAGTGAGGTGCCTGAATGATTCATTTCTCCCCCATCATCCCACGCCTGATAAATCTCAATCACCTAGAATAGTTTCGGACACCTCCCCTAGATTGGCTTCAGGCACCTCATCTAAATTGGCTACAGGCACCTCCCCTAGATTGGCTTCAGGCACCTCATCTATTTCAAGCACCTCCCCTAGATTGGCTTCAGGCACCTCCCCTAGATTGGCTTCAGGCACCTCATCTAAAGTGATTTCAGGCACCTCTCCTGGAATGTTTTCTCCCTCGGCAGAATATGAAGTTGAGGACCTAGTACCTAGTGACGACTCCACCGCCTCCAACGAAACCTACACCACCTCCACTCTCAACGCCAGCAGCTTCGTTGAGAACAACCCCAACCCTGGCAGTCTTCTGGTGGTGGAGGTTGGGGCTCTAACCCTAAAAGGGTTGAACCTTCCCTCTGCTTATAACCTAAAAGGTAGACTGTTATCAATGGTAGAGAATTTGTACTGTACAAACTTCATGATAGAAAGCTTCACTAGTATTAAATAATTAGAACTCCTCTATAGTGAATGAGTCAGGATGTAGCCCATATAGTGAACAAATTTTCATTAGTAAAATTGCCTTTAGTTTTCTAGAACTGACAGCAATTCATTGCAGACTAGAGAAAATTTGTTCACTATAGAGGCTACACCCTTCTCGTTCACTATAGAGGAGTTCTACAGTACCTGATTGTTATAGCTATATAGTGATATTTGACTCAGCATTTATTACTCCATATGTTCTATAATTTGTCACCAGAAAAAATGTTACGACATGTGTTTCATCTTTCAATAGCTACCGAATGAAACAAAACATGTTGCTAATATTACCAAGTGTCCTCTTTCATTTGAGACTAATAGGTTAACAAGCGTATAGGTAACTTTCCGAGATATAGCTAGGTCCTTTTAATAAAAATAAAAGTCTTGTAGCTATCAAATCAGCCTATCTTAACCTACGCTCTTTGCAGGTGTGCGTGAGAAGTCTAACACGTGTTTCCTCACAAGCCTCTCAGTGCGATGTGGTGGAGAGGTTCAAAGTTACACCCTAGCCAGCAGACAACTCATTGGTGATAAGATTAACTACTCTGGGGTGGAGGTCTTCAGCCTCTCTAACCTCACTCATCCACACCAACTGAAAACTGCTACATTCACCATAAGGTTAGACCAATTTCAGTGCTTCTATTAAGAAACAAACCAATAATTTACCTATGCAACCAATAATAACAACGTTTTCTTACATTCAATATTACAATGCTGTCTTTAAAACATGTAGCTAATTTAAATAACTTCTATTGAATCAAATAACTAATCACCAGAAGGTAGACACGTGCCTGTGTTAAAGGCTAACCTCTCACAAGAGGTTTATCTTTTTCATTTCACCATGTTTATCATTTTTTTAACGCTACTTGCAGTTTTAGAGGATAGCGCTAGGGTTATGCTCTTCAACTACGAGGTCTTAGATTTTGTGTTAGGTAAACTCGTGGGCTTCATTTACTCTCACTCTCTTTTTTTTGTCACATTCCTTGGTAAGTGATTCACGGAGTAGCTTTTCTGCATACATGAGCTAGTCACTGACGGTGGTAAGTGACTTTGTTCATGGGGCCACTTTCCTTTCTGACTGCTTCTTCGAGTCTCTTGTATTTAATTTCCTTTTGACATCAGCAATATGGCCTTTGTTTCCAAAGCAGACTTTAAACCCCTACTAAAAGTTATAGCTACTTAATATTGGCTACAGTATTTTTAAAATATGTTCAATAACTTCTATTGAATCATTTAACTTATCGAACAATTGAATTAATTTCTTCTATTTTTTATAGAGTTCACCGTCGAGTTTTGGGTCACAAGGAAAGTGAAGAGTTGTGTCACTCTAGCGTCACCCTCTGGCAGATATACAAACTAAACTACGGAAATGTGAAGCTGTGTCTCTCCCCCTGCATACCCCCCCTCCACCTCACCCCCACATCTGAAATGGGGGGCAAACACCTTAGCAGAAACACAGCCGCTTATTGGCTCAATAAAAAGAACACCTCCACATTCGAAGGAGCTAAAAGAAGCAAAGGAAAGATGAAGGACACCAAAAGCACCCCAGTATCAGGGGAAATAGAAATATTCTTAAAGTTGTTCTTGAATGAGCAGTACATAGAACAGCTGAAGAGTTCCATTATAGATGATCCTGAAGTTATGAGTTCAATCATAGCTGATAATTCACAACCCCAGTCTGTGGACATTCACAGTGTATCAGCGGTTGAAAGAACTCAACCTGTTGGTGATTGGACTGAAGGGTCTAACAGTCCTTCAGGAACACCACATATTGAAGGATCTGACAGGAAGCTCAATCCTATTCCATCTGTTGAAAACCCAAAAAGAGATATTCCTACTCTGCATGACCCGAACCACCGGTCTCACAAGTACGTTGTTTCATCTTCTGACTTTACTCCTTTAGATCCTTCACAAGATGTGAATGAAGACAATCTGTATCATAGGAGTAACTCTCAAATGAGTGAATCTTGTCACTCTGATTCTCTGAAAGATGCAGCCCGTGAAGCTGACCCTCCAGTGAGGAATAATGATGAACAACCTGTTGGTGTAGTATCGTCAAAATCACAAAATTCAAAAATTGTTGATTTAAAATCCAGTAAAGTTGGATTGTTGAGTAACCCTAGCAAAGTTACATCATCAAATGAATCCAGAATATCTAGGTTCATCAATTCAAAGAGCTCTAGGTTATCAAATGCGAATTTGATTCGCATTACCTCGCCTATTCCTGAACAGGAACATTTTGAACGAACCTATCCAACGAATTTGAAATCTAGTAACCGCTATCCCGAAAGTCTCAGGTCGAACATCTCCACTCGAAGTAGGAAAACATCGACAAATGAAAATCTTGAACCCACGAAGCAATTTAATCGAATTTCTCAAAAATTAAGATCAACCAATTACAATCTAGAAAGTTCTAGATCAACCTATCACAATACAGGGAGTTCTAGATCAGACAATCACTATCCAGAGAGTTCTAGACCAGTGAATCAAAATCCAGAGAGTTCTACATCAGTCAATCACAATCCAGAGAGTTCTAGATCAGTCAATCGCAATCCTGAGAGTTCTAGATCAGTCAATCACAATCTAGAGAGTTCTAGATCAGTCAATCACAATCCAGAGTGTTCTAGATCAGTCAATCGCAATCCTGAGAGTTCTAGATCAGTCAATCACAATCTAGAGAGTTCTAGATCAGTCAATCACAATCCAGAGAGTTCTAGATCAGAGAATCAAAATCCAGAGAGTTCTAGATCAGTCAATCACAAACCTGATAGTTTCAAACCAACCTATAAAATTTTAGAAGGCACCAAATCAACAAATAATCATCAAGACAGTTTCAGATGCAATAAAAGTACATCCATCCAGTGCAATATTTTAGAACCATTCCATTCTGATCACTCCACTATATCCACCCCCCACGAGGAGAAAGCACTGACCCTTCTACAGTCAGACATATCCACCAGTGAGCCGTCAAATTCTTTCATCCAGACTCTGAGCGAGAAGTACCTTCGTCAAACAGACTACATGCTGCTGATGCACATTGAGGTCACACAGGCCCGAAACCTACCCAAGGTGAAGCATGATCTCTATGACGAGATGGTGGAACCTTCTGCTTACGTTAAGGCGTCTGTCTTCGGATCGGAGGTAATCACAGCTGTACACCGTAACAGTGCGTGTCCGCAGTGGAACTACGCAACCGACGCTATAGTATCTTCTCGGGAACTCAACAGTGTGAGTAGCAGTGTATTTAAGAATATTTATTGATGAATAACTTTCAGTGTTACAGCATGAGCTGTTTGGTTCTTAGTCTTGAAATATTACTTTTGTATCCATTAGCAGTAAACTATTTATTTATTCAAGGTATCAAGGATACTAATTAGAAAAAAGGTAGTTATGAATGAATTTTTAGAAGATATCTTCACTTTCATTCAGGGCTCTTCGTTTGTGGTGATCAAGGTCCACCATTTGGCTGCTTCTTCCCCCCACCCTCTGATTGGTTGCTTGGCCCTCACTCCCCCCACCCCCTTCTCCCCTGGTCAGGTTTCTCTGTGTGGGTGGTACCCTTTGCTCAACCTGCGGGGACAGGTGGCTGGCCACATCAAGGTTTGTGTGTTGGTTAAAATGTAGAGTGAACTATTAAGACCCATCAAAAATGAGCATGAAAAACGCTCAATCTAAGTGTACATGCAAAACACATACGTTTATTCAGTCGTAGCGTTTTTTCATGCACTATTCTCTTAGCTGAGGCATGAGAAAAACGCCCGTGTGAAAGATGCCTTAATATATTATTTGACAAATTAATTCACAATAGTTCTTTAATTCCACATCCTTTATATCTGTTCTCAGTTATCGCTGACAGTGGTGGAGTCTATCACTTCTCCACCACCTGCTCCGTCAGTTGCTCCACCTTCCACCACTGCACCCCTCCATTCTGCCAGATCATTTGACACCAACTTGTCTCTGTCTTGCATCGAAGAGAATCAGTCATTCTACAAAGATTTAGAATTTAGTCCTGAAACAAAGAAAGATGTTAGTTTGAAGCCACATCAAAAAGAGAGTATTGTTCCAAATCCATTTATTCCAAGTGAGAATCCAATTCCTACCTCAGAGATGATACGCTCGCCATCTCTCGGTGTTCATCATGATGATGTTCTACTAAAGTCTGTAGACGAGCCTTCGTACGACTGTAGTTTCCTTGTTACTTCTGAAGAAGATTCTGCATTCATTTTGCCTCCACCTGTCCAGTATGGTAGCATGGATACTGAAAGAACAAGTAACTACATTCCAAAAGAGTATGGTAGCATGGATACGGAACGACCAAGTAAGTACACTCCAAAAGAGTATGGTAGCATGGATACGGAAAGAACAAGTAACTACACTCCAAAAGAGTATGGTAGCATGGATACTGAAAGAACAAGTAACTACACTCCAAAAGAGTATGGTAGCATGGATACGGAAAGAACAAGTAACTACACTCCAAAAGAGTATGGTAGCATGGATACTGAAAGAACAAGTAACTACACTCCAAAAGAGTATGGTAGCATGGATACGGAAAGAACAGATAACTACATTCCAAATGAATTTGAAAAAGGACAAATTGAAAATCCTGTGAAATTGTGTTCCTATTTTAACGTAGAGGCTTTGAGAGAACTATCAGTGAATGACGATAAAATGAACAGAGTTGAAAGAGCAAGCTCTAACTCTTCAATTGTGTCCTGTTTGAGAACTGTAGACAGTCCAAGAACTGCTTCCAAGAAAGTCAAGTTTGCTAAAGCTGTTGATGAAAATGTTATTACCTGTAATCTGATAGATCTGGAAGATGATCAACAGAAGGAAAACCTTCAGGCTTCTGAAGCTGAAGGCTTAAACTCTCATGTCTTGGAGTCCTTTTCGTGGATGAATGTCCTAAAGAGTTCTGAAGATGCTCCTTGTGTGTCCTACATAGAGAATATTGCCTCTTCACCCAAAGACGTCTCTGTTAACAAAGGTAGAGGGAGGGTACCACCGAAGAGTAGAGTCGCGGCCAATTTCTCTGGAATGAAGAAGTAGTCACAAATTCGATCACAATAATAATATTCGATGAAAACTAAAGAATCAAATACTAGAATTAGATAATGAAATAGTTTCTATGAGGCTTCATTCGTTTATAATGTAAGTGCATTAATAACAAGTACCTGATTACTCGATAAAGTTAAAAGTTGTAAAAAGCTGCCTCGTTCTTCCATTTCGTCTACTAGTTACATTATAGATTTTCCTAATGTTACTTCTTTATGTAAAATATTCTTGCCTTTATTATATTTTCTATCTTGAAATGACTTTATTTTCCCTGACTTCTCAATAGTCCAAATTTTTTAGATTTTTTATATGAAACCGTAAAGAAGTTTGTTTGTATCCGCTAGTTTGTTGTGCTGCATACTTCATGATTGTTTAACGACCTGGCAGGGGGGACCGAGGGCGACACGTCCCCTATATTACATATATTTGATGTTAAATAAGAGAAATAAACTGCAGAAGTGGCGGACTAACGGGTTGTCGAACCAATTAATAATAACCAGACTTGAACTGTCGCCATTTCTTATTTTAAAGCATGGAAATTTAATATTAATGATAATAACACGTTAACGTGTCCAATGTCTGTTTAATTTTCAGTAAAGTTCGTAGTATTTAATTTGAAACACAACCTTTCTTGTTGAAATGCTGCCAAAAAATATATAAAATTATTCTTATATTTTACACTTATTTCTTTTTTGAGAAACGAATTTAGTAATTATGATGAAAAATATTTTTTTGTAAATTTCTTATTCTCTTTTCATCTGTATTGATTAGGTAAATGACAAGATTTTAGTACCTACCGAAATAAATTCATAATCGAAAGTATTGCACATCAGTGGAAAGTTTTCGTGTTACTTTAAATAAGATTTTTTTTCTGCTCCAAATTGTTATTCCTATCATAGATGCCGCTGCTGCAGTGTTCCGTGAAATAGATATCGATTGCGCGCCAAAAAACACCGTAAAGTATCAATTGCGCGGTGTCTCCATCACGCACCCACAACACGCCCACGGTAATGAAGACGTATAAACATAATTCCAGTGTCTCCTGCCAGCTTTCAGAGGGGACAAATGTATTACTGCCCAGCTTATTTTGATGAGTAGGCTTCCTACTTACAAAGTCTAATTATGAAGAACATTGAAATTTTGTAAAGTAATTGATTTCAATAGTTTCGTATCATGTGCGCGCGAGTTTGGATATGGACGGGGTTGCAGGAACTGCCCTTTCCCGGCCCCACGAGTCCCATCCATCGGAGTAATTGAGGTGACCAGGACAGGACCTTGTACCCAGGGGAGCGATTGAAGATTTAGGCCCCATATAGCACGCGAAGGGTCTGGAATGATAAAGATACTCTCAGATGCGTTTATCAGAGTGAATCTTGTATGGAATTTTACATCGCATGACTGCAAGAAAGAGAAAAGAATTTACCTTTTATTAAAGCATTTTTTTTAACTGTGCATAGAGTTTTGAATTATTTGAACTTTACATAAATAATTTAGGTATTTGAAATGAGTTAGAAGAATTGCATTGCGGAAATACCGATAGTAGGTGATACCTCTCTGGCAATAGATAGTTAATACCTATCACCCTGCTAACTTTAAATCATTCCTCTAATATATTCCAGCATTCTCAGGTTCCATGTTAGATGCTAATTCCATGCTCTGAGCCATATTTTTATGCTAATATCATTATAAAGCAAAATTCTTGCGAGACACCCAACGAAGATTTAGTAGAGCTGGCTACATGCCTCAAATGCTATGGCCGAATTTATTCCACTCACTGCTTTTATATACAACATATAGATCTCAATTTAATGCTCTATATCATTTGCTCCATAATTTATGAAAGGTACTAAGATTTAGGAGGTTGGCGTAGTAATACCGGTACGGTGTAACGCGCCCCCTGTCGAACTACATCCTCATGCGTAGGTATAAATTAATGTACTGATGGGAATTTATATAATGATCAGGAATATTCTTTTCAAGCAATTTTATATGAATTGCTTGATGAATATACTGAATGAATATATTGAAATAGTAAATGAGATAAATTGCATGAAAAATAAAGCAATTTTGAACACATCAATATTATCACAAGATGTGAATTAATTATTTCAACGACTGTATTGGTACCTATATTAGGTATAACAATTTATTATAAAAAAATGACAAGAAATTTTGAACATCATTCATTTTTTAACTTACATACAGGATGCGAACCTACCCATTCAGAATTCTTGTTTCGAACTTTATTTCTATTTTATTAAAAAAAATGATAACTAAGTAAAGTCTAAATTTCTGGAGATTGAATATTATAGGTAATAGAATTTCACAAATGAATTATCTTTCGGTGATTAAAAACTGATTAGTAAGTTATACAAATGTGTGATATTATTCATACGATCCGTTTCAATTAACAACCTATCTTTAATTTAAAGAGCGCAATATCTAAGTATAACATGTATGTATATAATAACAGCTATAAATAATCTAATAAATAGATACTTCATTGTCAGTGTTTCATATGGGGACATCTCGAGTCTCAACTGTCAGACACTATTAGATTTTTTATATGAAATCGTTATGTAGTTTATTGTATCCGCTGGTTTCTTATAATGCACACTTCATGATTTTTTAATAATCTGGGGATCTCCCCCCATATATACATATAATTAATGTTATATCAGAAATAATCTGCAAACGTTATATCAGAAATAAACTGCAAACGTTGTATCAGAAATAAACTGCAAACGTTATATCAGAAATAAACTGCAAACGTTATATCAGAAATAAACTGCAAACGTTATATCAGAAATAAACTGCAAACGTTATATCAGAAATAAACTGCAAACGTTATATCAGAAATAAACTGCAAACGTTATATCAGAAACAAACTGCAAACGTTATATCAGAAACAAACTGCAAACGTTATATCAGAAACAAACTGCAAACGTTATATCAGAAATAAACTGCAAACGTTATATCAGAAATAAACTGCAAACGTTATATCAGAAACAAACTGCAAACGTTATATCAGAAACAAACTGCAAACGTTATATCAGAAACAAACTGCAAACGTTATATCAGAAATAAACTGCAAACGTTATATCAGAAACAAACTGCAAACGTTATATCAGAAATAAACTGCAAACGTTATATCAGAAATAAACTGCAAACGTTATATCAGAAACAAACTGCAAACGTTATATCAGAAACAAACTGCAAACGTTATATCAGAAACAAACTGCAAACGTTATATCAGAAATAAACTGCAAACGTTATATCAGAAACAAACTGCAAACGTTATATCAGAAATAAACTGCAAACGTTATATCAGAAATAAACTGCAAACGTTATATCAGAAATAAACTGCAAACGTTATATCAGAAATAAACTGCAAACGTTATATCAGAAATAAACTGCAAACGTTATATCAGAAATAAACTGCAAACGTGTTAGACCAATGATTAGTAACGTTGCACAAAACTAACTGATAAATTGGTAACTAAAGTACCATTTCAGATCATTTCTCCTAAGTTCTCATTACTAGTGATGGGACGATTAATCGGAATCGTAAGAATCGGGTATTTATGGGGAATCGGAATCGTACCGACAGAAATATCTACGATTTCTGATTCCGATTCTTTAGCATGGGGTGGGGGTGGGCGTCTTTACTCACTTTACCGCGAATCAAGGTAGCATAGATACGATAGTTAGCCATGCAAACCAAATTGCTTGTATACGGGATGGGACGAAGTATCGGTACTTGGTATCGGAAGTATCGGCAATTTTTCTGGTATCGATATCAGCCTTTTCATCTGGTATCGGTAGCTACTCGGTATCGGTACAGGCAAAAAAAAGTGCCAATACCACTAGTATTAAATATAAATATAAATTATAATGTAATTTAATGTCTATCATTTATTCCAATGATTTTTTCAAAATTTAAAGTGATGTAACAATAATTTCATATAGATAGGTAATCCTAATTTTCAAAATGATTAATCTCATTTAAATAGTCAATGTATCGGTATCGGTAAAAATCTAGGTATCGGTATCGGAAGGGTATCGGTATCAGTGAAAATCTAGGTATCGGAAGAGTATCGGTATCGGTGAAAATTTTGGTATCGTCTCATCTCCAGTAGTGGATATGGATAGATAATATATGATAATAAAGACAGTTGAATTGGTTGAAAAAATAAACAATTATTAGAAATTTGTTTGCGTAGATGAATGCTCTAGAAGTAGGTCGTTTGAACGCTATATATTGATCAATCAATATGCACCTATATTAACATTGCTCCTAAGGATTCAGAATCTTCTTTTACGTTGGCTTAATCCAAATTTGTATTAATTCATTAGTTTATGAGGTAATGGCAGTGCGAAAAGACGCACATTTCTGATACGTAATGACGCGTTAAATCGGACGTCTTTACTTACCACATATATGATCAAGATGATACCAATATACTAAATATGGAACATCTTTTCTACGAGTTCAGAAACTGGTCTTTACGATGGTATAATCCAAAATTCGATCTATCATTTAGTTAGCGAGTTACTAGTGGTGCGATAAAATGTCCACCTAAACTATAATTGGCGAGCGTATTTCCACACTTAATAAAAAGTTAATATAAAATAACTCCTGTGTGTAACGTGAATCGGACTTAACTTCGCCTAATTTTTGATGTTCGCGCAAAATTTAAAGTAAATCGATCAATAACTTTTTCGTAATATGATAAATTGATAATAGCAAACCATGCACGATTTATATTTTCACGTGCTGCAATATTGAAGCTATGCCACAGTACAGAGAAGATATAGTATCCCAGAGCTATAGGGAGGATATTACGCGTGTCCCGGTAGGCTGTGACGTCACATGTCAACAATGGTGCGTACGTTTGTACGTACAGTACGAACACAAAAGATGGCTGCAACACACCCAACTTTTGTTAAATAACGTTTTCGGTGATATTTTTTTTAATTCCACATTACAGCATGCTATTTATCCAATCTTTATAGTCATACGGACGAAAATTAAAAAATGACTGTTGATGAAATTGGTACTGGTCTTTTTACACCCAAAATAGTAACAAATTTTTAGTCTTGAAGAAGACGATTTATTCAAGATAATTAGATCATTAGTCAGATCGATCGCGTTGGCCGCCATCTTAATTCTCTATTCCACGTGACCCACAGCAATTCTGTTTACTATGACGTGACCTCTTGCTTACATACATGACGTCACAGCCTACCCAGAATAAATTTGAATAATACATGTAACTGGGGTACTATACTATTCTGTTTACTATGGCTATGCTTTCATAGGTGTTACTTTTTCAAACATTTAACGCTCAATCCAAGTGCGGTACTAGCGTACTTTTAACGGTATCCGGCTGTTTTTCCGAAAACAAATTTTACAAAACCGGATTCTCCGAATACGAATTTGCCGAAACCTAAATTTGTCGAAAACGGATTCGCCGAAGTGAAAATTCACCGAAAGCCAAATTGGTCGAAAGACAAATTCACCGAAAGACTTATTTAAAATAACACAAAAGTTTAACATAGTTTCTCAAGGTTTAGAAGCTGTTTTTTACGATGTCATATACAAAATTTGGATTAATCTCTTAGTTTCCAAGTTAATAGGTGTGCTTAAAAATACCCACTATTAGCCGATGCATAAGGACGCCCGCCACGACGCTAATAATTTTTTTTAATACATTTAGCAAATATATGAAGAATCGGCATCGGACTTTGCCTTTTCCAAAAAAATTGGAATCGTCCCATCACACATTATTACTAATTATCAAATTGAGTGATTTTCTATATCTCTTTGTGTGTTAATATTGTAGATTAAAGAATTACCTAATATTACATCACTATTAGGTAGGTACTCCAATAAATTTGATGCATAGGTTATATTAACATTGTGAAGTGTCTCTCATACCTAACTAGGCAATGCCAATCTACCTATTATAGCACTAGTTTGCTAGATACTCTAAATCCCAGCTGGTTACATGGTCCTGAACTATAATCAAAATTAAATGGAATATTCAGTAATTATAAAGGATGCAAAAGCATTGCCGTCTATAGCTTGACAAAAGGCGGCTAAGTGTAGTATGTATATTGTAAAAATTGTACCTACCTAACTTACTTCTCTCGAAAAATCTCTCTTTACATACTTTGCTTTCCTATTTTACCTATATAGTCACTGATACAAACGTGTCTTATTATTCTCTCCACCTAGCCAGGGTACATTGTGTATATCAACTCTGCAACCCATTGATAATTTCGCCCGCCTACCCTCCCTCCCCATCGCTCATTAGATGTCAGTTGTGCGCCAAAGTAGTAATTAAGGCAATCTTGTCGTCCAATTACGCGCGAGCAGCAAGTTCGGCGGCCGTAGGATCGTCATCGAATGTCAGTTAAAGTAACGGACAGGCGACCCAACAATAAAAGTATATCAGAGATGGTTATTGGATATCTCAGATAGCACTCTCCAATATCGCCTCTCAACATTAGTAATTATTTCGATAGCAATGCTTATCTTTCAGAGTACCTATATTGACTATTCTTGGTGAGTGTGGTGCCACACTCTGCTACCTGGCTATCAACTATCTCTCTATTGCTCTGTGATGAGGTAGGTACACTTTGTGAATGATAACCACTGATATAGGGTTAGTTACGAGTTATCGAACAGTTCCACATTTTCGATCATAATAAGGGAACACATGTATAATTTAACTCAGTATGTTAATTTGTATCCATGATACCTACAGGTATCATGGATACAAATTAAAACAAGTTAATTATTTTTCTTAAATGATCGAAAATGTGAAACGTTACGGTAACTCAGAACTACCTAGAAGTATAGAAACTATATATTTGGCATCTATATAATAAATTTGAAGACTTAATTTCATTGTTTGATATCTATTTTTCGAAACATATTCCCGCTAACTGTGTTCATGGAACAAATTTAGGTTAGTATCCACAATTTAAAAATAGAACTCCCAAATAAAAATAGTGAGGAAACATGATAGCTGTCAATGGTTGATTGATGAAAAAATGATCATGTTTTCTTTTGCAAATGTTTATATGTAAATAAATCTCTTAAACAATGTAGGTACAAAATACACGGGGTTTAGTTCTGAGTTATCGCTAGGTTCCTCATTTTCGTTTATATAAAAAATAAATAAGAATTGCAGCTACCTAACTATCATAGACATATCAATTAAATTAAAATATTTCATTTTCTATTCAGTTATGGTGCTTATTATTATTATGCATGAATAAATTATTAAATTTAATTAGAGCTCAAATATCATAGCGTAGCACTTAATTTAAAAAATACAAATAGGGAAAGTTCCGAATTATCGGTTAGTTTCACCTTTTCGGTCAGACAAGAAAAAACAATATAATAGTAATTATTTAACTAGGACTGGTTGGGTAAAATAATTATAATGTTTTTTCTTATATGACCGAAAATGAGGAACTGATCGATAATTAAGAGCTTATCCTAATTTTATTTTTATTAATTTTAGAAATATACGTCACAGCGTGCAAAGGGACATATTGGCTATTTAAAGGTAGGAATGGTTTTCTTTTCGCCATGTTGCTTACTCTTCACGATAATATTAGCGTTACCATGCCAATATGTTAGTGTCATACCGTATATAGGGTAAGTTACGAATTATCGGTCAGTTCCACAGATTCGGTCATATAAGAAGAAAAAAACTATATCATAATGATAATTTAATTTTAATAATGGTACCTATACATCATACATCTAACATGATGGTTGGTATCCATGATACCTGCCGATATCATGGATACCAATCAAACTAAAATAATTATTATTATATCGTTTTTACCGAAGATGTGGCACTGACCGATAATTCGTAACTTACCCTAGTGAATAAATATATCTACACCTAGAATTGTATGTTGCTAAACCGTGGAGTTATTTCCTACTATAATGGAGGAAAATTCAATATGCTTTTTTAAAACAGTTTACTAATATTAAAAAAATTGTAATTATAATGTTTGTAGATATTTTGAACTGGGTACACGACGTCAAATTTGAAAATAACAGAAAATTTGAAAGCTGTGATTAGTGAAATTAACATAATAGTGATAATACAGTGACTCTTTTCTCTGATAGTACATCATCACAGTGACTCTTTTCTCTGATAGTACATCATCACAGTGACTCTTTTCTCTGATAGTACATCATCACAGTGACTCTTTTCTCTGATAGTACATCATCACAGTGACTCTTTTCTCTGATAGTACATCATCACAGTGACTCTTTTCTCTGATAGTACATCATCACAGTGACTCTTTTCTCTGATAGTACATCATCACAGTGACTCTTTTCTCTGATAGTACATCATCACAGTGACTCTTTTCTTTGATAGTACATCATCACAGTGACTCTTTTCTCTGATAGTACATCATCACAGTGACTCTTTTCTCTGATAGTACATCATCACAGTGACTCTTTTCTCTGATAGTACATCATCACAGTGACTCTTTTCTTTGATAGTACATCATCACAGTGACTCTTTTCTCTGACAGTACATCATCACAGTGACTCTTTTCTCTGATAGTACATCATCACAGTGACTCTTTTCTTTGATAGTACATCATCACAGTGACTCTTTTCTCTGATAGTACATCATCACAGTGACTCTTTTCTCTGATAGTACATCATCACAGTGACTATTTTCTCTGATAGTACATCATCACAGTGACTCTTTTCTCTGATGGTACATCATCACAGTGACTCTTTTCTCTGATGGTACATCATCACAGTGACTCTTTTCTCTGATAGTACATCATCACAGTGACTCTTTTCTCTGATGGTACATCATCACAGTGACTCTTTTCTCTGATGGTACATCATCACAGTGACTCTTTTCTCTGATAGTACATCATCACAGTGACTCTTTTCTCTGATGATACATCATCACAGTGACTCTTTTCTCTGATAGTACATCATCACAGTGACTCTTTTCTCTGATAGTACATCATCACAGTGACTCTTTTCTCTGACAGTACATCATCACAGTGACTCTTTTCTCTGATAGTACATCATCACAGTGACTCTTTTCTCTGATAGTACATCATCACAGTGACTCTTTTCTCTGATAGTACATCATCACAGTGACTCTTTTCTCTGATAGTACATCATCACAGTGACTCTTTTCTCTGATAGTACATCATCACAGTGACTCTTTTCTCTGATAGTACATCATCACAGTGACTCTTTTCTCTGATAGTACATCATCACAGTGACTCTTTTCTCTGATAGTACATCATCACAGTGACTCTTTTCTCTGATAGTACATCATCACAGTGACTCTTTTCTCTGATAGTACATCATCACAGTGACTCTTTTCTCTGATAGTACATCATCACAGTGACTCTTTTCTCTGATAGTACATCATCACAGTGACTCTTTTCTCTGATAGTACATCATCACAGTGACTCTTTTCTCTGATAGTACATCATCACAGTGACTCTTTTCTCTGATAGTACATCATCACAGTGACTCTTTTCTCTGATAGTACATCATCACAGTGACTCTTTTCTCTGATAGTACATCATCACAGTGACTCTTTTCTCTGATAGTACATCATCACAGTGACTCTTTTCTCTGATAGTACATCATCACAGTGACTCTTTTCTCTGATAGTACATCATCACAGTGACTCTTTTCTCTGATAGTATGTCATCACAGTGACTCTTTTCTCTGATAGTATGTCATCACAGTGACTCTTTTCTCTGATAGTACATCATCACAGTGACTCTTTTCTCTGATAGTACATCATCACAGTGACTCTTTTCTCTGATAGTACATCATCACAGTGACTCTTTTCTCTGATAGTACATCATCACAGTGACTCTTTTCTCTGATAGTACATCATCACAGTGACTCTTTTCTCTGATAGTATGTCATCACAGTGACTCTTTTCTCTGATAGTACATCATCACAGTGACTCTTTTCTCTGATAGTACATCATCACAGTGACTCTTTTCTCTGATAGTACATCATCACAGTGACTCTTTTCTCTGATAGTACATCATCACAGTGACTCTTTTCTCTGATAGTACATCATCACAGTGACTCTTTTCTCTGATAGTACATCATCACAGTGACTCTTTTCTCTGATAGTACATCATCACATTGACTCTTTTCTCTGATAGTACATCATCACAGTGACTCTTTTCTCTGATAGTATGTCATCACAGTGACTCTTTTCTCTGATAGTACATCATCACAGTGACTCTTTTCTCTGATAGTACATCATCACAGTGACTCTTTTCTCTGATAGTACATCATCACAGTGACTCTTTTCTCTGATAGTACATCATCACAGTGACTCTTTTCTCTGATAGTACATCATCACAGTGACTCTTTTCTCTGATAGTACTTCATCACAGTGACTCTTTTCTCTGATAGTACATCATCACAGTGACTCTTTTCTCTGATAGTACATCATCACAGTGACTCTTTTCTCTGATAGTACATCATCACAGTGACTCTTTTCTCTGATAGTACATCATCACAGTGACTCTTTTCTCTGATAGTACATCATCACAGTGACTCTTTTCTCTGATAGTACATCATCACAGTGACTCTTTTCTCTGATAGTACATCATCACAGTGACTCTTTTCTCTGATAGTACATCATCACAGTGACTCTTTTCTCTGATAGTACATCATCACAGTGACTCTTTTCTCTGATAGTACATCATCACAGTGACTCTTTTCTCTGATAGTACATCATCACAGTGACTCTTTTCTCTGATAGTACATCATCACAGTGACTCTTTTCTCTGATAGTACATCATCACAGTGACTCTTTTCTCTGATAGTACATCATCACAGTGACTCTTTTCTCTGATAGTACATCATCACAGTGACTCTTTTCTCTGATAGTACATC